>CM029638.1:18446286-18926286 GCA_017311315.1 Dendrocalamus latiflorus | reverse complement strand
TAACAAACACTAGCTATAGGTTATAGTTGAACACTCCTGTAGAAAAAAGTAAACCAATCCAAAGGAATCAAATGAGAACACATGTAGTTTATGACTAAATTTCGTGCACAATTGTTGTAAGGATCTGATGCACGATCATGCATATAATTGACACTACATGACAGCTAATGGAAGGGGTATGATGATGATCATGGCTTTAAGGTTTCTATATACTAATGGTCTTTAAATAATTCTGCTCATTGCCAAAGTGTTGAGCATGTCTAATACCGTCATATATGCACCATGGATGCGAAAGGCCCTATTCCAAAGTGTTGTGGCTTTTGTTTTTTAGTTTTTGACTAAAATAACATTGTAGCAGCTGTTAGTTTTTTTTCCAAGGTATTCAATTAAAGAAAAATAGGAAAAAATAAAAAAATATCGTTATATCTCTACAGACAATGCAAAGGAAAAAGGAAAAAAGAAAAAAAAGAAAATGCCGTGTTAAGAAGATAATACGTTCTAAATGGCTTTTGGCTTCTGGAAATCAGAAGCCATTGCTGTTTGGAACGGGACCTAAAGATTCGCGGATTGGTATTTTGCCACTATATAATAGGTGTTCCTTTCTTTTTGTTTTGTTTTTAGTGTGGTGCATGACTAGGTTTTATAACTGCATCTTGGCTGTGTTTGATTGGTGGAGGGTTGCCGCACGCCCACATGACCTCAGTTAAATTTGTTCACATCTCCTTGCATATTTTTTTGGGGTAAATAATATTACAGAATGCCTCTACACTCGGGAACTTAACAAATCCTGGTAGTGCATGATACATGTGCATGTATGTAACTTATGTACTTTACATACATTTTTCCTACCACCTAATATATACTCATCCTACAAATGAGAGTTGTGGGAAGTGAAAAAAAAGTTTTGTAGATTTTTTTAACGGAAAGTTGTATGTACCATACCATTCACATGGTATTATTATTTGAGGAATTTTGAACATACTTTTGTTTCGATGAATCCTTGATAGCAAAGACAAGCTCTACTGAAAAATTAATTAACTACCTAAGTTTTCGTGCATGGAAATCATCTTCTTATGATGATCTCTTCTGCTTTGTATCCTGTTATGTTGGATTATGGGAACATCATGTAAATAAGATCTAGAATGTCTCAGTGGTTTGTAGTTAGGAGTGATTTATGTCTTACTATCTACAAAGTTTGAGCCTGAACAATGCACGACTTCCGGACACTACACTCAACTTGATAGGCCTGGTACTGCTCAGGTGGTTCAAATTGTTTTTTATGAATTAATGCATTGTGCAAAGCTAGGTGCATAAAAAATCCATACCATGATCTTTGAGAGATTTATGACTATTCAATTTTTCTTCATCGGCATTAGCCAGCTCGTGCAGAATTTATTTTATTTTGCTTTTAAGGCCAATTAGGTGCTTCGAGTTACTTATCTAGATGTTAAGAGAAAATAGGCTTATAGCGTCTTGATCGATCAAACCCTCTTGCTAAGGTCACAGATGCTTATAGGGTTGTCTGGAGGTAGTAGGTATGCGGTATTTCTCGTATTTATTTTTAGGATTAGCTGATGTATTGGATCACTGATATATTAATTATTAGGTGATATGTATGTACAATAAATAACCTAATACTAATTTGACTTTGTAAAAGGACGTCTCTGCATATGTGGTCATTCTTTATGTTTTTGATAGAATGACATATTGCATATATGTGTGTGCTTTCTTGATGCATATGTAATGAGACGTACAACTAGGGATGACAATTCTCCTATGGGGAACATTCCCATGGAGGCCGGGGCCAGGGGAAGATCTTCCCCTGTGGGGCAATGGGGGTGTGACACGCTACGCTGGGTAGGGCGATGATGGGGATGTTCTCCCCCCATGGGCCCGTGGGGACTGGTAATAATTAAAAATATATTAGATTGCTTATAATTTATGGTGTTTCATATATGAGATGTATTATTTTTCTGTATATTTGAACTAAAAATTGAATATATATATATATTAGGATATATATTTTGAAGTTATTTTAAACAGGAAAAGAAATATAAACATTGACATGGAAAGAAAAAACAGTGTATTGTATCATCGAATTTGGAAATGTTACATATTAATGAAATCAATTTTTCTCAAGTACAAACCCCTGAAAGGTTAGGTCTTTAGGATCTCTAGGTTAGATCTAGCGGGGTTATTCTTTAGGGTTCGTGTTCTTGAGATGCCGAGAGGGAGAGGGGTAGAGGTACTAACCGTCCGACGGCGTGAAGGAGACCGGTGGCGTTTCCCGTCGCTTCAGCGCCCCCTCTTACAGATCGGGTCTAGGGTTTGTCGGTGGGGTGACGGCGGCGCAGTCAACGTCGTGATCCGTGCCGCCCGGCCCCCACCTCTGTTTTTATAGCGCTGGCGACAGGGGCCCACCAGCCAAACGGGCTGGGCGCCCCCGATCAGGGCGCGGTCAAGAGATGGGCTTTGGCCGTTGGGCCAAAGCCCTGAGATCACTCTAACAACCCCTATATATTGACACTTACATGGAAGGAGAAAACAATGTATATCATGTCAGATAATCACTTTCCCTTGGACTGAAGCAGCTTGTCCCTTGAAGTGGCGTTGGTTGCTACATGGATTGTCATTGGTGAAGGGAGAGGTTGAGGGGTAAGGCTCCACAACCTATAAGCATGTGACCACAAGGTCCCATTCTTGCATCCACTCTAGCTGCTGTGCTGCACACCATTATAAATTTGCCATACCCTTGGGACCAATTATAGGCTTAATACACGATTATTAATTAGTTGGTTCAGACTATTCAGTCAGGGAGTATACATCACGAGGTCTATTTTAGGCTGCGTACCATGATCTGCTGTCCCTGTCGCTGCACCAAGCGACGATGTCGGTGGCGCGATATATTACCTAAATCACAATCAGGAGTAGGGCCGGATGTTCTTTGTCATGCCATGCCATGGCATGTTTGGTAGCCAAACACGGAGAGAAGCTTAGAATACCTTTACGGTGGCGTCACGGGTGTTGGTTTCGCTAAGCGATTTGGGGAAAGGAGGAATGGATCAATCATCAATAAGCATCCTTTCTTGGATCATGCTCAGTAAGTGTATTTTTTTGTTTTTGTTTATGGTAGGTGTTCAGCAAGCTGGGCACTTGTTTTTGAGACCTCACTCATTGACTTGAGCCTGAGGTGATTGGTTAAAGAAATGGGGAAGGTACATGCATGGATGCATAGTAATAAATTTTAAATAGGCATGTAAGCAAGAGTTTTAATTTGACATCTCAGAATCAGACATCAGCATCAAGCATCACTTGGATTTGTCTCTGCGTGCATTTTTTTGTGTATTGTACTTTCATAGGGCATTATCCATGGCAGTGCAATGTACGTGTGTGTGGTTGCCCAAAGGAAAAATCCATCACATCACTATCTCACTCTCACCAGAAGCAATGCATGCTTCCTTCCCTCCTCACCTCACAGTACTTGACGTCCTTTTTTTTGCTTGACTTGTAATCCACTTGTGACTAGTGGCTTGTTTGTTAATTTGGTCACAACTCATAAGCATCGATGCATCAGAGTGGAGTCACATGCACATCATTTCAGAAACAAGGATGCTTTATTGATGCCTGCCTGCTTGCTCTCTGAAGAAGTTTGGTTTTCACAGACAATACTAAAATTGAAACTGAAGAAACACTAAAATTGAAACTGAAGAAAATGTGTGTATGTGCAGGTGGAGATTACATGCCGAGGGCGACCGCTCCTCCCGTTCCTGACCCTGCAGCATGTCCGCGACAGCATCTGGTGCCAGAGGGACGCCTTGTCGCCGTCGGTTGCACCGGACATGTCAACCACTAACCACATCATGGTTTTGCAGTATGGCAGAAGGCCGTAGTAGACAACCCTCCTGTGACGACACTCACAAAATGTAGATTCTACCCCCTCTTAACCATTTGCCGGCACGGTCAAGGCCGTGCCGAAAACAGGCGGCATGACGGACGGCAATTCCCGACCGCCTGAGCTCGGGCGCTGATGATGATCTGTTTGATGAACCACTGAAGAGAAGTGGAGTGGAATGAAATTATTTTCCCCTGACAACCGGCAGGGTAATTCATCTGCACGCCTGAGGCTGTTTCCTGGCCACCCCTTTTGTATACAGGTTTGTTTTCTCCAATGAATTATGAGAGAAAACCGCTTGGAGTTGCCTGACAGTATTAGATCAAACTGTGTGAGGAAGGGATTTCACTGAAGAGTGCACTTCCAAGCCATTTTGGCCTTCACTTCACCTGATTTACTAATTTTCAGATTCCAGCTATCACATTTTGTTCTCTGCTTGCTTGCTTCTGTTCTTTGTGTTGGAAGCAGCCAGTGTTCCCCTTATTAAAGATCTTCAGAGAGCAAACTTGACATCTCACTTAGCATTTTATTTGTTCATGACTTGACCCTGGAAGCTCTTGTTTCTGGTTCAGTGGTTTGTGCCACACAAAATTCAGTTGGTTTACACAATTTGTAGCATCTTTCAGTTCAGAGATTTGTCACTCGCCGCCACCCCCCCCCCCCACCCTCCTCTTTGTTGACAGTACGAAACTATAACAAGTAATTGTCGGTCGCTGATGGAAGTTAATTTGCAGAGAACATATTTCTCTGCAAAATTCAAATTCACAGACATTCAGTCACCTCAATGAAACAGAAACAAAGACGAAAAATACTCTTTATCGCCTTTCAAACGGTCAGACTAGGACAAGTAATACAACATATTACAGCAAGTGATAATACACCAAGGAGGTAAAATAATCAGATGGAAAGATACGCATCAGACGTCAATATGTCACCAAGTACCTCCCAACAAAGGGCACTCTGAGGCACCAGTAGGGGGTCGCCATCACCAGTAGGAGTTGAGGCAAGTATGATGCCGAGATGAGGCGAGGTGAGGTCGAGAACTCCAAAGAACAGATACACCAAGAGATAGTCCAACGTACACTGGCACTGAGAAAAGGGATCAGTGCAGAATAAAAATAATTAAACCTCCTCTGAGCTGAGCTGAGCTTCCCAGGAACCAGCATTAAGGGGAGACAAACTCGATCGGCAGGATAACCAAGATTAACCGGTCTGCGTGCTCGCAGGCTTGCAGCTTGACAAGGCCATCTTAACAACCACATCTCTGAATTTTCACCTGGCAATTGGATAATGATAACAAGGTCGTAGCTGTTGGTTTGCTCTCTTCTTTGCAGGCTTGTGATATCTGGTGCTCGCTCACAACACCTACTGCGGGAATAAGAACGTGGCGTCAGTAGCAACAAAGGCGGCGCTTAGAAGAATGTACGATGAGGCTATGGAGGGCAAAGAAAGAGCCCTGAAAACGAAGTGTACCTGTACATTCATGCTCCCCTTGGTGGTTTTAGTACAATTTCTGAAATGTATAGCTGTCTTGCCTTTTGTTCTGTCAGACTTGCATCAGCCCAGGTAAGATTGACATCACCACATCGGCGCGCTGCAAGTTGGGCACCATGGATTTTAATTCATGAAGCTTCCTCCCACGATGCTATGGCAGCGTCATTGTGCGGCAAGTAGTCTGTCCATTTCCAGTGTTCTTCGGTTCAGGTAATGGGCATGAAGCTGCAGACATGAATAAGTATTGAAAGGACACCGGAAAATCCATTTAAGTACGGCATTGCATGATGGAAGCTTCCTTTCACACTGAAAATCACGCACATGACAAATGTGCTCACTAATTGGAACACCTGCTTGAATTTTCTTTATTTATAGCCTCATGTTACAAACAAGTCTTACAACTTATGACCACACACATAGGTCTAATCAAGTCTACAACCACACACAGTCCTGACCAAGTCGACTCCTCACATCTTCGAGTCCTTTGACCACGATGCTTCGACCACGACACTTTGACCACGTCGATCTTACCGCAACTCCATCATACCGCTCACACAGAGCTGGTACTACCGGTCTTCAATCACGTAGGTTTTACGACTACCAACCAGGTACTGTAGCTCTGATTACCGATCAGGTAATGTAACTTCCAACTACCGATCAGTTACTGTAGCTTCCGACTACCGACCAATTACTGTAGTTCTGACTACCGACCGGTTACTGTAGTTTCGACTATCGACCGGTTACTGTAATCCAGAGGGTCTCTGACTCTGAGGTCTTCGACTGCTCTCCGACTCCGGGGTCTCCATCTGCCACAGTACTCTGGGTCTCCGCTGCTACAGTACTGCGGAGTCTTTGACTTCTACATGTACTCGGACACATGAGTACTCGACACATGAGTACTCGACACTTGACTACATAGTACTTGAACACACGAGTACTCGACATATGACTACATAGTAATCGAACACACGAGTACTCGACACACCAATACACAGTATTCGAACACACGAGTACTCGACACACGACTACACAGTACTCGACACCAACCACTATCAACAAAAAGAATAGTTCCAACAAATATCAATAACCTAATCCATCTAAGGATCGTATAGATCTTGGCTAAAATTCTAAACTTTTCTTAAAGACAAGCAATGTTGTATCAAAACCGGACAAAACTCAAGAACTTAAGATATTACTTGCTCGTGGGTTAAGGATAGCTAAGATGGTTTTAGATGAGTTTTCATATGTTACAACTAGCAAGAGCACCTAAAAATTCAAGGTCAAAACTCTATGAACAAGATATGTCTAGAAGGGCTCCAAATTGGACGACCTTTAAGATATTGCAATAACTGGTCTCTAGACAGATGGAATATGATCCTCGTGAGACATCTTCATCACTTACACATCATTGGAATTGAACAATATCAATAGGGAAGGAGAGAGGGCAAAACGCCAATTAAAACAAATGTAAAATAAACAAGAGCAAGAACACATAATGTAGAATAAACAAGATTTATCTATTACAACTTGTAGACAAAGGTTTTACAGTTACTCCACCATGAAGGAAAAACTCTCATAAGAGTACTCACCTAAAACTTCCACCACAAGGAAGTCTCTCTCTCTCTCACACAAACCCTAATGAATAGTTGGTTGGTTCACCACATACCTCCAACTCCTCCCACAAGTATAGATGGAGCAACTAACCCACATTTAACTCTAATGGATACTATCTATTAGCACAACCGGAAAACCCATTAACTATCGAGACCCGAATATGCAATTTCGGACTCTCTGTGTATTCTATACTAGTCCAAAATTATGCTAGTGTATATAGTAAAAACATAGATAAAATATCAACCATAAACATGAATAACTATGAAAGAAATAAATATTACTAATTATCAGAGTAGCAAACTTACAGCCAAGCTTATAAATAATAGCCTAAATGACCTAACAAAACTAGCAGCGACAATAGAGAATAAATATAGTGGCTATTCGACATACCTACAGGCAATCGACTGGGGAACGAAGTCCTAATCTGTGAAGTCCTCAAAGCTTCCTTTCTCAAGTACCTCTATCTGATATGATTTTCCTTCGACAACTGAGCAACAAAATATATAGCCATGAGTACATAGAGTACTCAGCAAGTTGTTTATAAAAGGTGCAATATATAATGATGCAAGGCTTAACAAATGATGGCGAAGTGGTTATTTTATAGAAAGCAAAAAATTAAAGTAAATACAATAAATAGATTAAAAGTGCAATTTGAAAATGAGTACATAAATAAATAAGTCAAAGGAATTAAATAAACCATTGGTGAACTGACCATTCACCTTCTAGCCCAGCCAAGATTTTATAAAACTCTAACCCTTGTGTGAAATCACCGAGCATTGTCCATAACTGGGACACAGGTTTTCAAACAGTGTTACACTCTGCAGATGTTGCACAACTTTATTCACAAGATATGACCATCTTATATTTGCCATATGATTAGCACACTTCCTTGGGTGTACGGTGGAGAGATCATGATAAGGTCTTTATAATGCTCAATCGCAACCTGATTCCACCCACTAAAGTTTCACTGTCGAATAGGCTAACCATCTAGTCAAAAAATCCCCTCTTGCGCTATATGGAAGGTTACGAAAAAAATGAACTAACAACCCACATTCATCTCAATGGTAAAACCAACGTTGAAATATCACAAATTAATTAGTCAGATCCATCCCATACTAGACATGTGGTTGCAAGATAATGTTTAGATCAATGGCACACAAAAGTTAAGTCCTTAGTTAATACTCAAGCGAGGCATTCACTTCCCAATGTGCTAACCACACGCCATTTATTGCACGATCGCTCACCTAAGTGAAAATCATTTTGTTTAATCAAGACCAATGGTACTACTCATGTCATGGTACATAAATTTTATAACTGTGGCTAACCACCACGATGCAATATCTCATTATGTCCAAATTAATTGATTGATTAATGTGATGATGAGCCCAATGTACCAATAAAGATGGCTAACCATACTAGACATACAACTCATGTTGATACTAATATTGTATTACTAAATGGTTAACCATCCTATGGTGCCAATAGAATCATGGTATTTAAATTATCACAAAGGGATTTAATCAAATTGGTTGATAACTACTAGGTACAAGGGTTTTTTTATAAATTAGCAATGCATGATAATTTAAAATAAAATAATAATACTTATATTTGAAACAATATGTTCAACATGATCACAAGTCACACTTGCCTTGGCCTTACTCAGTTACTACTTCTTGATCTTCAAGTCTTGCTTTTACGCCTTTGAAGACATTATTTAAAGAGAGAGAAAGTGAGAGAAACACAAATAAATCCAAAAATAATGAAACTAGAACCAAATATAGAGCTCAACTTTAAATGAATTTAGGAAGATAAATGGGTCAATCGGAGCTTGTACGAAGGATAATAGACTCTTGAAAGATTTATTAAGAAAATAAATTTCTAGAAATTGAGAGAGAATGAAGAATATTCCCTTTAGAATTAAAAAAAGAAAAAAGAAGATCTGACAGTGGGCTTCACATGTCAATGGCTTGGTCCAAGGTAGACTAAGTCCACCAAACCTTCTGAGATTTTGGCTGACATGGCATGGTGACATGGCTGACACGTGGGATGACACGTGAGCAAAAGTGATGAGGTGGCAATGACGGCTGACACGTGGCTTGCTGACATGGCAAGGGGTTGCAATGAGCTGAACTAGTGTGGTTGTTGTGTGGCAGCACATGGGACAATTGTGCTCATATGGCAAGCCATCCAACTGCTCAGATGTGGCTACGGAACATGGCATGGTGGTCGGCGGTGACAAGGGTAGCAATGCTAGCTCGGGCGGCGATGAACTCCAGTAAGGCAGTCTCAGTTTGGGTCAACGTGGTGCGCATTGTGTTCCTGGGGACAATGCAACACAATATCACCTAGCACGAAAACCAAAGGCTAACGAAGGACATCAGCGGTGAGGTTTCTATGGCAGAGAAGATTGGCTTCACGGTAGTGGCTTGCTTTGGTGGTCTTCGAGGCTCGGCGAGATGCTGAAGGGAGAGAGCGAAGCACGATGATGTTAAGGGAGAAGACATTGGGGTCGTAGGCTCACCGGTGGTGGCGAAATTGCTGGTCGGAGTTGACTTTGAATTGCAGCACAGAGACGGTAAATTTAGCAATGACAAGTGAGGGCAAGAAATGAGTCGGCTTGAGGAATGCGATCTACAGCTCAGGTGCACGATTAAATAACATGGGGAGGTGGTGTCCAAGGGAAAGACAATGGCGGCTTCATGAAGGAGATGGACTCTTAGGGAAGGTGCATAGTGCATGACACTATTCACCTGATAGGTGGGCCCTACCGGTCAATGACTACCAGCGAAAGAAGACGTGAGGGTGACGAGTGGCGTGGGCTGTGCAGACTGGGCCAAGACTCTCTAAGCAAGCCAAGCCGGAAGAAGGAAAATGGATCAAAGGAATAGGGAATTTGGCCCAAGCGGTAAAATTAAATTTTTAAGTATTTCCAAATTTTAGAAAAGGAGATAATTTAAATTAAGTTCAAATAAATGGCAAATAAACTCCAAAAAATCCAAGAAAATACAGAAAAAAAATCCTTGCATCACAAGGAACTCAAATAAAACTGGTTTTAGTTTAATTGAAGTTTACATTATTCACATTACATATTTTATTTTCAAAAATTCAAATTAAGCTTTAATTAATTCAAAAAAATCCAAATTGTTTTTATTTGAAAAACATTCAAAAGATAGCAAAAACGAAGATGTTACATTAACCCCATAGACACCGAGTTTTACACTTATACATGACTTATGTACGCTTCTCAAAACATATATACCCAAACTTGCTAAGGAGCAAGTTTCCCATCCACTTGGCCTTTTCAGTGTCTCCTTGACCTAAAGTGCTCTCCCAACGTCCTCAAAGTGCTGCGATGTTGGTCCCATTGCAGTTTCCAATATTTTGGCTTTCTCGCTAAAACACCCTCGCTTTGACTGTGGACCTAATCTCATCCTTGAGCCTAATCTATGGTCATCCCCTACTTTGCAAGAATCTTCATGTCTACAACGTATAAGTTCACCAATGGCTTGCGCATCAGCAAGTCTCTCTGTGTCGGTTCCTCCGACCACACCTCACTTGCGTTAACTGCACCATTCAATGATCCGTTGCTCGAACCTTTCCTTCAACATTCCTAGTCTTTCATGTGGCTTGCTTGAGCACAATCATCTCATCTGACTTCTTTGACCATACCTTAGCTCATCCCCGAGTCTAGTTCCGGTCCATGCCGTCAACCATGGTTTCACCCTAGGCATATATTATTTAAAAAATCTGGCATGATATATCCTAGGCATTATAGCATTTGTCAGAACAGCACATTTTCTTTGTGCTATGCTAAAATGAACCTAATCATGCGATAAAAGGAAATTCATACACTCACACACATATATATATAGGTGTAGGACCGAAATGGCGACAGAGGGGGGTGAATGTCGTTCGCTTAAAAATTGCCCCCGAGAAATCGTACACTGAATTTTCAAAAAGATGCAAAACAAAGAAACTCACAGAAAATTAATTTTGCTGAAATCTGGAACGCATGCGATACTAATGGCCTCAAGTCGAGCTACAGGGGCAAATGTCTCCTCGAAATCTAGACCCTCAACCTGGGAAAACCCCTGAGCTACCAGTCTAGCCTTGTTTCGAATGACTACCCCATCTTCACTCTGCTTGTTTTTGAACACCCACTTGGTTCCAATGACATTATGACCTCGCGGGGGCTCAACAAGCGATCAGACCTTGTTTCTCTCGAAATTCTCTAACTCCTCATGCATGGCATCGACCCAAGACTCATCGGAAAGAGTATGAGAAACATCCTTGGGCTCAAAGGAGGCAATGAAAGCAGAATGGAGACAGAATTGAGATAAGCCAGATTTTGAGTGGGTAACACGCTCGAACAGGTCTCCAATCATCTGCTCAGAAGAATGCCTTTTCTGGATATGTCGGCGAGGTCCAGGATGAGATGAAGAAGTGACCTCTACCTCGTGAGCTGATGAGGTAGGAACAGAGCCACTAGCTCCAGAGAAAGCAGAAGGCATGGGCTGATCACCTGGAGGTGCGGTGAAGGACGGCACCTCAAGGGGTGGATAAGGGACTGGATCGGGTAGACAACCATCATCTTCATCGTCCTCGTCATCCACGAAGATGGTCTCGGACTGCTCTAAAGAACCTGAGATATCAGGCCTAGTCCCCGGACTGGCCTCGTCAAAGGTCACCTCACAGGTCTCTACCAATTTGCTAGACTCGCAGTTCCAGACCCTATAAGCCCGCGAAGAAGGCGAGTAACCTAGAAAGATACCATCACAAGATCGTGACTCGAACTTGTCTAGGTTCCCGGACTTCAAAATAAAACACTTGCAACCAAACACACGAAAATGAGAGACGTTGGGCTTTCGCCCATATCTCAGCTCATAAGAAGTGCGGTGCAAGTGTGCCCGAAGAAAAACTCGATTTGAGACATGGCACGCGGTGGCTATAGCCTCAGCCCAAAACTTCCACGGTGTAGAGTACTCATCAAGCATCGTCCTGACCATCTCGACCAAGGTACGGTTCTTCCTCTCCACAACGCCATTTTGCTGTGGGACGTGCGGAGAAGAGAACTGGTGCTCTACACCTGTCTCACCACAGAAACTCTCGAAGTAGGAATTCTTGAACTCCGTGCCATTGTCACTACGGATTGCTCGTAAGGCACCCGGGAGCTCAACAGAAAGACTACTGAAAAGACATCGGAAATGTGTAAATGTCTCATCCTTCGAGGCTAAGAAAAACACCCAAGAAAACCTCAAATAGTCATCGACCACGACAAGAACATACCACTTCCCTCCGGCTGACTGCACTCGAGCTGGTCCGACTGTGTCCATGTGGAGCAGCTGTCCCGGTGCATCGGTCATGGTCACTGTGACCGGAGGGTGAGAAGCGGCAACCATCTTGCCATGCCGGCATGGAGCACAAACAAGGTCTTTGACCATTTTGAGCTTCGACAGACCACGAATGAGGTCGTGGCTGCTAACTCGGGTCAAATGGACAAATCCGATATGACCAAGTCTCCTATGCCAGAAAGAGAGGTCGCAGGGCTCAGAAGCAACTAAGCACCTGAGAGGATCACCAGAAGACTCAGAAAAATCAGCACAAAAGATCCTCCCAAAACGAGAAATCCCGCAAACCAGACTACCTGAAGAATCAAGAATTTTGCAATTGTTTTTCTTGAAGCTCACCTCGAAACCGTCATCGGTAAGCTGTGAAACGGAAAGCAAATTGTACTGCAGCTTACTAACCAAGGCAACATCCTTAAGAATAAAAGAAGTATTCACACGAACTGTACCTTTGGCGATGACGCGCCCAGACCGAAATGGCAACAGAGGGGGGTGAATGTCGTTCGCTTAAAAATCGCCCCCGAGAAATCGTACACTGAATTTTCAAAAAGATGCAAAACAAAGCAACTCACAGAAAATTAATTTTGCTGAAATCTGGAACGCATGCGATACTAAAAAATTCAGCATAAATCAGAGATTAACCAGTAAAAATTTCAGCTGAAAATAATGCCGTTTGATCTGCATGCAAAATTGTTGAAAATCAGCACAAAAAGAAAAGGATGCAATGCTAAAGATGAAGTAAATCCAATCGGCTCAACACATTGTCATGCACTGTATCAAATGAAGTTCTTTACTGTGCTGCCGAACAACTAAGAGCACAGGAGCTCTCTTTCGGTAGCAAATAAGAGGAGACAAAAGCTCTCACTGACAAGAACTGGGAACCAAGGAATCGACAATCAAAACCACTGATCTAAATGCACAGGAGTAGAGAAAATTAGCAGCTGCCAAACAATACTCCCTGCTGGCCGAAACTAGCAGTAGCACTGGCCGAATATACTTTTTGCTACCGAGTGCCCTGCTGGCCGAACAAAACTCTGAAGAATTACTGCAGATTGTAGGCTAAAAGTTTGCACATATGAGAGCAGCAGCCAAACCAAACCATCAGTACTTGGTTTGATGGATGGCCACAGGATGGTTTAGCCGAATCAAGAGAATAGTCCCTGCCATCCGAGAATCAAACCAAGTAGCCAAAAATTGCAGGGAAACAAGATTTTGTTCTTTGGCAGTTCGGCCAAAAGATAAGATCCTCAGACCGTAAACAATAAAATGAAACTGAACCGAGCTACTGACAGAAGAGCTGAAAAAACCGAGAATCACTTAAATCAAAGAGATTGAAGCCATACTTGTATTCTCCTCAGATCACAAGCTTAGGAACAAGTTCCAAATAGTCCTAGGATCTCTGGATTGCAAAGATTTTAACTGGAAAGCGAGAAAATCAGAAATTGACAAAAAACTGAAACTTTGCAAGAACAGGACCAAAACTCAAATTATTCCCCAACCATTGATCCTTTGGCCATGAAACTTTGAGGATAGCTACTTAATAGCCTTAGGATTAAACTTGCCAAGTTTCATGCCATCTCGTGAAGGGAAACAAGATTTGATCAAAACCCTAGAAACTGAAAACTAAGAACAGAGGAGCTCAAGAATGAAAAACTGAAATCAAAAGTGGTTTGCTCTTAGGATTTACTAGCCAAATGGCTTTGGGGCATCTCCTAGATCACAGCAACCCATTTTGCTACTCCTCAGCAACCAAGAACTCAAAAACAGAAATCCAAGAAATTTAGAGCATCGAAGGGAACAGGCAAGAACAGAAATAAACTTCAGATTTTCATTCAAGGAAACGTGAGATTTACAGAGAGCTACGTCCCCATACGCATGGACATTAGAACAAGATGGAATATTACATGGTTTCACCTCTACCTCTCCCTCTCCAACTCAATCCCTCAACCATACATATTTGGAGGAGGGGATGAACACACTCAAGAAACCATGGAAGGAGACACAGAGCCTCTGCCCTCTCCCTGCTCTCAACCACTAAAGAGTCTCACCAACTAAAGCCTAAAGCACAACCACTTGCCAAAGGCTCTTTTGACTCAAATGAAACCCTAATTCTCTCTAGAATCCATGAGGAGGGCATGCAGCCCCTCCAACCTATTTATAGCCCTTGGCTAACGGGTCTCCGCCCCGTTACGCCCGCTAAATCCAACGGAGCCCGCTCCCGCTTGTGCAGCCTCGCGAAATTCCCGTTTCGCCCCTCCTGCACCTTCCGGGAAGCTTCCGCGCTCCTTGTCTCGCACGCCTTGCAACCACCTCGAGTCCACGTCGTCTTCGACACATCCCGACCGTTCTGAACTCAGCGCCACCTGCGCCTAGTCCAGTCCACCGTGTCTCGCCACGACTCCGACCGATGTCCTGCAGCCACACAGACAAGAAACACATCAAATAGCACCGCACGATACATGAAAGCGTAAATGGTATAAACACACCATACTTACACACACTGAAGTCCAAACCTGTCGAATCATCGGAATATGTATCCTAATCCCATACGACAAAGTCTAACCAAGTCCGACCGAGCCAGTTGCACCATGCAACGTCAAGATCCGAACCACCCAAACCAAACTCGACTCTCATAAAGCGATGTCAATTACTTATCATACACATGGGATGACCTCCACATGGTCTCTCAATAGGAAATTGGTTCGGTGTTACTAGGAGTACATACTCCTTACGTAGCATGCGCTACCCGGTTTCCTTGCGTAGGCCCGTTACAATGTGCTATTGGTTTCAATCGGCGTTGTCGGTAATTAGTTGACCATCTCCAAATTTTAGGGATAGATTAGGCAAGGTGAGGGCTTCTCGCATCGGCTTGTCGATTCCACAAGATTTTCTCCGACGGTGCGATCTATAGCATGGTATCCTTGTAGTAGCCATTGCCTCCTGCAAGCCTAGGCGCAGGTTGATCAAGGGTTCAAGCACCAGCAGCAAGCCGGCTCTTAACTGGCCGGATCTCTCCAGCATCATTGGCTTCACTCCTAGCTAGATTCGGTCTCCCCAAGCTCACTGTCGTCGATTCCCTCATAACCGGGCTTAGATCCATGGTCGCTTGTGTCATTTGTCGTCGAATTTGGTGGGATCCGCATCGTCATCACCTCTCCGTCACCGATCTTCCTCGTTGCGCCCAGATTTGACGTCTTCGGCTAGCCTTGGTCGTCTCTAGACCCTGTCATCTGCACTCCACAGCCACCTCTTCTAGATTCGGCCACCGCCGCTACACTGATGCTAGATTTGGCGGTCCACAATAGGTCAAAATGGTATTGTACTACTAGGAGTACGAAGTCCCTTCTCTAACTCCCTTCCAATGGCAGCAGTGGATTGGTAGGCAGCAGCTAATTGAGAGCATGCGAGGTCGTATTTGTAGTAGAGGCGGCCATTTGGGGTAGGACATTTTGATGGCCATCATCGTCTTCACTAGCGATGGCACCAACGTCAACTAGCCCATGACGATGGCACCAGTGGTACAAACCTATTGCCTAAAAGATTTCTTTGTTCTGCAAATAGATTGATCACCAATTTTCCCTAATGCATGCACATAGTGATTTGATTTGTGCCAGAAGGGATTCAATTTTGATCCACCAAACACCTCTCTAGATCTCGGCCACCTCACCCTAAACAGATCTAAAATTTACATTGTTGTGTTAACTGATTGGGAGCTCCGGGTGGATTTGATCTTCGCAACGCTGGCCACCCATTACAAGGTTGGATAAAGAACACAAGCATGCATTGGCATTGATTCTTGTGATGCCATACTACTGGGAGTACATACTCTTACTTGTTATACACTATTTAAATGATATTGTTATACATCTTTATCCTTTTTAGTATACTCTAATAATGATTATAAGATACTTCAAAATAAGTTACTTGAAAATTTTCCTCAAAGTCCACTTTTTTACAACATAATTTGTGTGTACACTCCTTTTATGTATAAGAAAAGGTATATAGCAAAAATAAATGACTTTAATAAAAAAAATGTCGACCAAATCGTATCAGAGTATCTTAGAATTAGTATTTAAGTATATGGAAAGTGATAAACAAGTATAATATATCCATTCAGATGGTATATTAGAAGTTGGAGTATGTACTTCTGGGAGTACGGAAAAGGCTACACACACACACACACACACACACACACACACACATATATATATATATATATATATATATATATATATATATATATATATATATATATATATATATATATATATATATATATATATATATATATATATATATATATATATATATATATATATATATATATATATATATATATATATATATCGGAACATATCCAATGCTAATGCACTATTCGGTGCTAACATGTGAACTCTGTTTGTGGACCATTGGATGTACCTCAAACGGCCTGGATCGTCGAAGGTGGAAGCACCCAATCCACTTAAACGTTTTTGCAAAAAAAACTCCCTACCGCTTCGGTAGCTTTTTTTCGGCCCACGCCTCCCCGTCTGCCTCGCACCATTCGCTCTTCTCCCAATCGCCCCCGCACCATTCGCTGCCGCATGCTAGGGTTAGGGTTAGGCGACGGCGGCTTCGTAGCGGCGGCGGCTGCGGCCCTCCGACGTCGCTCACCCAACACGGCCCTGCAGCTGGTAGTTCACCCACCATGCTCATTCATAGTCTGGTAGTTCACCCACCATGCTGCAGCTGGGCCCTGCAGCTGATGAGAGGCATATAACACATTTTCTTTGTCATTGCACTGAATAGTGTTTAATTTCCTTTCTACGTCTCGGAACCAATCTTCAGCTACCATCGGGTCAGGTGAGGAAGAGAAGACTGGAGGTCGAGTCTTTTGAAAGTCTGCCCACTTTGACTGCCCAGGCATTCCTTGCTGATTATTCCCTCCGCTTCTTATAGCAATTTGTTCCAACAGCCTGGCATGCTGTTCCTGTTGGAAATATGCCCTAGAGGTAATCATAGAGATGATGATATTTCGTTGTATCCATGATTTAATAAATGTTCCTTGAATATTGCCTTTGTGTTGATTAACAAGTATGTGACTTGTTTGTGAAACTCTTTACTTATATGGTTATTCTAAAGTTGTCCCTAGTCGGAGTTCATGTGAGGACACACGTGAATAATGGATTAGCACATGTATCGGTTGATGACCATGTTTCACAGGTCATAGACATGGAGATGTCAAACCAATAATGTGGACACATGTTTAGAACATGGGGTTGGACCGACCCAACATGAGACATAACATTTATACTTATGGTTCTCTCTCTACACAATGTGTACGCTTTGTCCTTAGACCTGAGATTGTCGCATGTACTTGAGATGTGAATCGACCTACTTAGGGGCTATCAAACGCTACTCCATAACTGGGTAGTTATAAAGGTAGTTTTCGGGTTTGTCATGAAGCATGCTGCGAGGCATGGTCAGTCGAGATGGGATTTGCCCCTCTCTATCTGAGAGAGATATCTCTGGGCCCCTCGAGTGATCGGATCCAGAAATGCATGGCCATGCTACTTAAGGTTAAGAGTTAACCTAGTAAGGGATTCCGGATCACAGGATCGAGAAAGAGTGGTCAGCTTGGAGCTCGACCAAATATCGTGAGGCAAAGGGATTGGCATGTACATAAAGTTGTGATGGTTCGTTCGATATGATCTTTGTGTATGTTTAGGAGTTGGCACGTCTTGCTAGAGGCCGCTACCAACTATTGACCGAGTAGGTAAACTCGTGTCATGTCTAAACATACGTGAACCCATAGGGTCACACACTTAAGGGATGAAGCCTAATTCGGATTGGATCCGGGTTGGACTGGGTATTGAGTCCTAATGGGCCTCCATTCGCTGAAGCCCATTATAAGGACGTCTATAAAAGGAGGGCAAGGGCGCATAGGGTTGAGAGAGAGAATTTTCGTGACCTCCTCAAACCCTGGCCGCCACCCCTCCCACGCCCTGGGCGCTCGCGCGGATCTAGTAATCCGGCGTGCGTCGCTTCCTCCCGTACGTGTGGATACCTTTTGGCGGCGCTGCATCTGTAGCGTTTGGACGAACCGCAAGAGAGGAGTTGGACGTTGGACGCCGCGACGAGGACGAGGAAGTAGTACGACTACTCTGCCCCGACGTGCTGCATCGACGTAGTACGACTACTCTGCCCCGACGTGCTGCATCAATTCCGCACCTGCGCGTCTAGTGGTAATTCCGTGATCTATAACTGCAGTGATCTTGGTTTACGGGTAGAATTTTTTTTAATTTGCGCTAGCGTAGCCAACCCGTAGTCCTTCAGTTCCATCATGCGAGATTGATTCAGTTCTGCTTGGAATCTATTTTCTTCCATCTTGGCCAAAATGTCTGCGAAGCTGATTTGTGGCACTTCCCTTTGACGAGGACTGTCCTGTCCCTGAGATCCTTCTCCACTTCCTGACATCTTGATTGTTTTTTCTGAGATTATGAGTTCAGATCTGCAGCGAGTTTTTAGAAAGTTAGATAGATAAGTAAGAATTTAGAATTAAGGTAAGGTCAGAGAGAAATAGATAAGAACTCTAGAGTGAAATAGAAAGATTGAAAGTTTGAGGGGTAAGCTAAGAATATTATTAGCAAACAAATTATCAAATAGGCAAAATAGTCTTTATTCATCCATTATACAAGCTGGGTACATACCATTCATACAAGGTATATATCTCAACTTGTTTTACACAGCCAAGAAAATACTATTACCAAAGGGTCCAGCTATACTAACGCACACTACACTTCCTTTTTTTTACTCACATCGCCAATTTGAATTTAGACAAGAGTAAATATAAATAGTCTTAGAAAACAAAACTTAGCATTAAAATAAGACTGATAGAAAAGGTAGACAGGAAAGAGATTATACATGAGTAATATTGATATTTTATGTAACTCGTTTTTATAGGTAAAGTAGTTTTAACAAATACACTTAATGCACTTAGGGTCATCCTACGGTCAAGCAAGCGTGCTCTGATACCACTCTGTAACACCCCCATTTTTGGGAGCGTTATAAATCTCTCGCAACCGCCCAGGATTGTTCAGTTGCAAGTTACATCATTCGAGTGAATAACATTGCCAACGCAAGCTCAAATACAAAAGTTGACTTTATTACAATAAAAGGGTTTAAAGCCAGTTTCACAGTAGGGCCGACGGCCTTCAGATATAATACACAAAAAGAGACACCACAGGCATGCTTGAGCGGAGAACGACCCTAATCCCAAGCTTCTTCCATTTCATAGAACACCACTTCTTCATCTTCGCCTGGCTCCTCAAAGTTAGCAGTTTCTGTTTATGTTTTTAAGCAAGTATGAGTACAACTACCGTACTCAGCAAGTCACACGGAGCTTATCATTAACTATATGCATGGAATATCAAATGAAGGGGTAACAGGTTCTTTAATTGGGTAGATGCAGTTTTATTTAATAATCAATTAAAAACTTGAAAAGTAACTTCATTAAGGTAAAGGGGTTTTCAAGCGTGATTAACAATATTCCACATCTCAAACCATTCTCAACCCTACTTATGCCTTGTTGTTGGATTCACCCATTAAACACAGCTTCATTCACCGGAAGCACGGCGTATTCGAATACAATTATTTTATGACTCTGCAGAGTTGCCCTGCTTTACCCACAAGATCTCTCAACTCCCGCGACAGAGTTAAGAGAACAAGGTTGTTCACTGCTCAATTCTTTATATAGCCTCCACCCAGTAGGTCCTAATTCCCCATAAGCTCGGACGACCCCACAGATCTCATCCGACTCATAGCAATCCTACTGTTGTATGGTTAACCACCTCCCATACAAACTCACCCTCGGACTCCCCCCGCCAGTTGCAGAGGTTCAATTGAACTTGAGCAGTTATTAAACCAGGTTTGACAAAATCAACGCTTGTGGTTGGGCGGATACTAGGTTCTTTACTCAGCATAAGGGTCTAGTCCTTATATTTTTCTCTGAGGCATCATCCACGCACAAACCCATATTCAGTACACCCTGTACTGCCACCATTCCTCAACCAAGCCTCCACCCTAGGGTAAGGTCTTCGGATCCACCTCTGTGATCCTCGTTTACCCTAGATCCATATTTTGAAAGCTCTAGACAAATGCTAAGATTCCTAACAGTGAAAAGATTTTAATGAATTTCTAAACTACCATGTTTATATCACTAGTATAATTAATACTACTATGTTTGTCAACATGAACATGGTCATCAAGTTAAACGGGGCCTTTTCGGGTGGTAGGTCATAACTAATAAGTCATGTCATTCTAAACAGTATTTATACATAAAATAATGATTTAAACATATCATAATGAAAATACTGCTAAATAAATAATAACGACAAAATAGGCTCAACATGATCAAAGTATGCGTGACTTGCCTTGCGAGTCTTTGATTTCAACGAGTTCAAATTCCTCGGTGGGCTAGATCTGGGCTTGAGCTTCTCCCTCCTGGTCCTGCGAATCCTCGACTCCGGAAGCTAGCGCAAAATAATTAAAATAAATCAATTCCATGCCGAAGGAATGAGCTAGGAATAAACAAATGAAATAAAGAAATAAAATCCGATAAAATTCAAATAAATTGAGATTTGGGCTTATAGGAGGGTCATATGGGGAAATGGGCCTTGGATTTGGGTTGGCGGGCTCGAAATGAATCCGGGGAGTATAAACATGCATTTTTGATTTTTGGGTCGGGAACTGTTCATCGGGCTCGGGTCGGGTTCGGCTAAGCGATCTGGTTCAGCCGAATGAGAGTGGCTCGGGTCGGGTGCAATCGGTTCGAGCTAACAGACTCGGTTCAACCAAATCGGTGGGGTCCGGTCGGGATTACTATTGAAGCGGCTCGGTCGGTTGGACTCAACGGGTTAGGCGGTGCGACTCGACCACACCGGGTCGGATGAACAGTAACCGAAGGTTACTGTTCTTCTTCCCCATTCGACAGCACACGCACGGGAGAAACAGAGGAAACGGCGGTGGCAACCGGCGGTGTTTTAGCGACTTACGACGGGATTGGGGACTATGGTTGGGTTCGCAGGGCTATGGGGACTCCATTTTGGGCGGTTGGAGGACCGGTGGAGGCGGCATTCGCCGGCGGCAAGCTCACTTCCTTCGCGGGCGATTTGCAAACCGTGGGTGAGTGGGGGCTTCCTGGGGCGATTGAGCCAGTTTTTGAGCATTTGAGAGGTTAGGGGAGGCTCGTGGGCGGGCCGGGTGGAGCTTGGGAGGCCCGTATCGAGCTGGCCACGGTGGAGGTTAGCGGCGGTGGGGGTGTTCACGGTGCCGGGGAAGAGGGGGCTTCGGGCGGTTATGGCGGCGGTTGGGGCGTGCTCCTGGGGTGTCGGTGAGGCTATAGACGAGAGGAATTGGGGATTGAATGGCCGGAAGATAGACATTGTGCTAGGGCTTCGAATTGGGGATTTCTTGGAATTACCAGCAATGGGGGGCGGCAATGGGGCTTTGGGGGCGTCTGGAGGGTAGCGGGGTTGATGGCTTAGGGTAGGGAGGAGAGTTGGTCGCTTAAATAGCTACTTGAAGGCGGTTTGGCTTGAGGCTTATCCAGAGCGGCGATGGCAGGTGGCGGCCGGTGGAGTTGCCACGGCTTGGGGGTAGGTCGGGGTGCCAGGGCAGCGGGGTAAAGCTGTGAGGCGCTTTGTCCAACCGGTAGCGGTGGCAAAATCAAGCGACGCGGTGATGTGCGGTGGCGCGCGGAAGAGACGGGCGGCGGCAAAGCGGGGGACACGGCAGCTGCGGTGGGTTGGCGTGGCCTACCACAGAGCCTGGGGCGGGGTACGGCGGCCGTCCATCATGGGGAGCTGGTGGGAAAAGAGCGCAGACGAGGGGGTCACGAAAAATGTGTGAGCGACGGCGGGTTGGTAAGGCAGTGAAGCTTTTTCGAACATGAATAGTGCAAACACTTGTCTCCTCTCCAATCCGACTGAGAAGGTAAGGATTAGGGCAGTTTTGGGTTGAGATGAGTATGGATTAGGTTGAGGAATTAAGGGAGCAAAGCAAAAACGAGAACTCAACTCAATTTCAGATTTTTGGTTTTTCAGAGATCGGTTTTGTTCAGCCTCGCTCCGACCCCCGCGCCTCCCCACTCGCCTCGACGGCTGCCGGCTCCCTCCGACCCGCTGCCTCCCCCCGCGGCTCTCCCACTCGCCTCGCTCTGACGGCCGCGCCTCCCCACTCGCGTCACCGGCCGCCGCCTCGCTCCGACCCCCGCGCCTCCCCACTCGCCTCATCGGCCGCCGCCTCGCTCCGACGCCCGCGCCTCCCCACTGGCCTCACCGGCTTCCGCCTCCCCCCGCGGCTCTCCTTGCTCCCTCCCTCCCAGGCGGCTCTCCTTGCTCCCTCCGACCCGCCGCCTCCCCCCGCAGCTCTCCCATCTCTCCCCCCGGCCCTCGGCGACGTCGCCTCCCTCCACGACCATCGCCTCCCCTGGCCCTCGGTGACGCGTCTCCCTCCCTGGCCCGTCGCCCCCCTGGCCGTTGGTGTTTGCAGGTAATCCTCTTATCTTGGTGATGCAACAATCATGTTCTTTGCAATCCACCACCTTCATTGTTAGAGTTGATAAAATATAACAAAAGGCACTTACGAGCCACAGTATGTTACACCCTTGAATTCAAAGAAATCAGGTTGGCCGAGGTTTAGTATTTTTGCGTCTGCCTCTATCTCCTTTGCATTCCATCCTTTAACTAATGTCAGTCGGTACACTGCTGGATTCTACATTTGTACTGATAAGTTGCAAAGCATGATCGGGTCAACTGCTGGATTCTACATTTGTACCAACGCAGAGGAAGTTTTAGGATGTAAAAATAAACTAACATTTTGAGCATTCATCTTTGGATTTGTCATTTTCCATACGTACATATGCATTGCAAACGATCCAGACAATGATTGACCATACATGTGCGATTACGCATCATCAGTATATTAAACCCGGCAGAGTTCTCGGCCCCTGAGCGTGTCCACATCGGCCTTGCTCTCTCTGCGGCTGACGCGTGCATGCGTTCTCGCTTCCGCTCCGCTTGCCGCGTGTATGTGCGCTCGCTTTCCCTTCGCTTGACGCGTGCGTACGCGAGGGCACTCTTGATGAGTGGATGGTACCGCGCGGTTTAGACGGCGGTTTCGATGGCGTGGCGTCACGCTTCGTCGTCTCACGCGTGTGTTCTCCCGAATGTTCACGTGGCTTTCCTCGTGGCATTGGCGTGTTGGTTTCCTGGTGGCACAACGCACCTAGCTTCGCGTCGCTTCCGTCCTTCCATTCGTGTGTCGCAGGCCCGTCCTCTATTTCTTCTCGCGATTGCTTCGACCACGAGCTCCCCTCTTCTCTGGCGCCGAAACCCACCGCACGGCCGAGCCAGCTCGGCGTGGTCAGCCCAGCCCTGGTCTCCTCAGTCCAAAACGCCACTTCCATGAGACTCCCTTATCCCCACTAATGCCCAAACATTGGCCCAATCACCCAAACAAGCCGAACGTCTTCCCCATCGCCGGTAATCATCGGAAAACCCCCATAGGCAAGCCTCAACTCAATGTCACCTCTCTGGACCAAAGCTTTCCAATTAACTTCACCAGTAGCTTCTTCTTACTCGCAAAAATAACCCTGAACCACCGATTTAGCTCCCTGAGCTCCCCTCTTCTCCGGCGCCGAAACCCACCGCATGGCCGAGCCACCTCGCCGTGGCCAGCCAAGCCCCGGTCTCCTCAGTCCAAACCGCCACTTCCATGAGACTCCCTTATCCCCACTGATGCCCAAACATTGGCCCAATCACCCAAAGAAACCCCTATTCAACCACTAGGCTCAAACCTGCCGTAGAGAAGAAGAGCTCGCCTCCGGCGAACGCCGCCTTCCCTGTCCTTGTCGACCCCAGAAACGGGCTCCCCACATCACCAGCAACCTGACCATAACCCCAGAAGATGTCAAAAAACTCCCTAACCCCAGCTGCTTCAGCGCCTCCGGTCGCTCCACTGTTTCGGCTCCGACCACCACCTGGAAGCTCCGAGCACGGTGTGTGGTCGAACGAGGCTTCGAACACACTGTGTGTCCGATTGTGCTCGATCGCCGTCCGATCTTCCCGAGCTGGTCGGACGTCGTCCGATCTCCCTGAGCTGCTCGGACGCCGTCCAATCTCCGTCGGCTTCCACTACTCGATGGTCATTAGGACCGTGCAGCTGCTTCGACCAGGGCTTGACTCTCGACCACGGCCTCCGACCACGTTGAGCCTTTCGATCACGGTCTTCGATCGCGGTGTGGCTTCCACCACGACCTTTGACCACGGTGTGGCTTCGACCACGTTGTGTGGTCGAATGTGCTCGGACGCCGTCCAATCTCCCCAAGCCACTCGGACAGTTGAACGGCTCTCTGACCACGTTCAAACTTTCTGTTGTGGTCATATGCCTTCCGATCACCTCTTCGTCAGGTTTGCTGTGGTCGATCGCCTTCCGACGACGCCTGCTGACGATTTGTCGTGGTCGAGTCCCCTTCTGACCATGTTTGCTGTGGTCGGAAGCTGGTTTTGACCACCTGTGCAAGACCACCCAATGAATTCGACACACAAGTTTTCCTTTTTCTCTTCTTTACTTCTCAATTTCTCACAATACTTCGGCATACTTCTGATTACAAGATGTTGGAAGTCTTATGACTTGCCCAGGACCTTTACGACCGCTCACAGTCACTTATGACCGGTTCTGACTGCTTTCTACTGTCGTTCGATCGCACTGTCGCTCTACCGATTCTTCGTCTTCGTGGTCGGAAACCTACTATTGAGGTTTCGATCGCTCTTTTTTGCCGCTGCGCTGCCCTTCCTTCAACCGCACACGAGTTACCGTGATCACAACTGTCCACGATCACGCAGTGATGCTGGCGATCACTGTCCACCGTGGTCGAAACACCCTTTCGACCGCGTTCACTTCCTTATAATGTGGTCGGAGTCCCTTCCGACCACGTTCAAGTCTTCACGGTGTAGTCACAGCTCCTTTCGACCACTCACACCGTGGTCGAAGCTTTCACAACGTGGTCGAACCCTTTATAACGTGGTCGATAGCACTTACGATCACGTTCAGTGCTTCTTCAACGTAACGTGGTCGTAGCCGACCACTTACAACGTGCTCATTACCGACCACGCTCGGCCACTCGACCACGGCCATCTTCGACCACAGCCATCTATGACCACGGCCATCTGACCACAGCCATCTTCAACCACGGCCATCAATGACCACGGTCATGTTTACGACCGTGCAGCCGCTTCGACTGCAGCTTGACTCTCGACCACGTTGTGGTCTTCGATCATGGCCTCCGACCACGTTGAGGCTTTTGACCACGGTCTTCGACCGCCGTGTGGCTTCGACCGCGACCTTCGACCACGGTGTGGTCGTAACAACCGTTCTCAATATGATCGTACCGACCGGTCGTACAACGTGGTCGTACCAACCGGTCTCAACGTGGTCATAGCTGCCTGCTTCAACGTGGTCGTACCCGCCCGCTTTAACGTGGTCGTAACGACCACGCTCGGCGACTCGACCACGGGCATCTTCGACCACGGCCATCTGCGACCACGCTCGGCGACTCGACCACGAGCATCTTCGACCACGGGCATCTTCGACCACGGCCATCTATGACCACGGTCATCTTTACGACCATGCAGCCGCTTCAACTATGGCTTGACTCTCGACCACGTTGTGGTATTCAACCATGGCCTCTGACCACGTTGAGGCTTTCGACAACGGTCTTCGACCGCCGTGTGGCTTCGACCGCGACCTTCGACCACGATGTGGTCGTAACGACCATTCTCAATGTGATCATACCGACCGGTCTTACAATGTGGTTGTACCGACTGGTCTCAACGTGGCTGTTGCCGCCCGCTTCAACGTGGTCATAACAACTCCTTACAACGTGGTCGTTACCGACCACGCTCGGTGACTCGACCACGGGCATTTGACCACGGCCATCTACGACCACTGCCATCTTCAACCACGGGCTTCTTTGACCACGGCCATCTTCGACCACGGGCTTCTTCGACCACGACCATCTTCGACCACGGTCATCAGACCACAGTCATCTTCGACCACGGCCATCTACGACCATGGTCATCTTTACAACCGTGCAGCCGCTTCGACTACGGCTTGACTCTTGACCACGTTGTGGTCTTCGACCATGGCCTCCGACCATGTTGAGGCTTTCGACCATGGTCTTCGACCGCCATGTGGCTTCGACTGCGACCTTCGACCCTGGTGTGACTTCGACCGCGACCTTCGACCACAGTGTGGCTTTCGACCACACTATGGTTTTCGACCACGTTGCGATTTG
The DNA here is from genome assembly GCA_017311315.1 of Dendrocalamus latiflorus. NCBI lineage: Eukaryota > Viridiplantae > Streptophyta > Magnoliopsida > Poales > Poaceae > Dendrocalamus > Dendrocalamus latiflorus. The sequence continues at coordinate 18,899,606 of CM029638.1, read as the reverse complement.
CGACCATGCTTTCAGCCTCAGCGATGCTTCCGACCACCTAAGCACTTGTTGGATGTTCCGAATACGCACAATAATATCAACGTTTTTGCAAAAAAAACCCTGCATTTTTTGAAATAACATAAAGGTCCTTAGTTCCTGCAAAAAAGATCCTTGCCAGGTTTTTTTTCCGAAAACCCCGCTCCACTTCACCGAAATTGTGTATTCTTTGTTGGATAGCACCCCGTGGTTTTCCAAAATTATATACGGGTCCTTGTTTAGTCACGTACAGGTCCTTACAGGTCCTCAGTTTTTTGCGAAAAAGACATTTGATTTCCCCGAAATTACGCATGTGTCCTTGATTTTTTTAACAAACTCCCCACAAATTATCGCCTCTTTTGCTTCGGTCCACATGGTATCTAGCACGGCTTGTCACCGTGCTTACGCAGCTAGTTATATAAACATTGTGAATAATTACTCAAGTTCTTGCATGACCCTGACAGCTTTGTAAAGCTAATTCTGAAACACCTCGTAAACTGACACTAAAACAGAACAACACAACACGGTTCTGTATTGAAAACCGATTGAGCCGTTCCTAAGTCTCCATGGCTCTTGGGTCATGCAATGGAGCAAACTGCGGGTTCAATCTAACTAACTACATACTACTAAGTACCTAAGTCTAGCCTACTGGGCCGGGCCGGGCCTGCACGGCTCGAGTCCACCGTGCTTTGTACCGCGTCGTCTGTGTCGGTTTGGTCCAGTCACCTTGCCGTATCGGCTTGCCTTGCCTCTGGCCAAGCCCAAGCATGGCCCAAATCCCGTCATGCCGGTGTTTGTACCGTGCCGGCCTAAGTCCAACCCCAAAGTAACTATACATGGCGAAGGCGGCGGCGACGACTGCCATCTTCCTTTCTCTCGTATCAGCCCTGTTAAAAACTAGTTAAAATTGAATTAGTTGCATAAAAATATGGGCACGTAATAACATAAATATGTTGGGGAAAAGTGGAATTTCCTTGATATTTTAAGAATACAATGTTATTGGCTCGTTAAAAACCTTACGCCCTAGAGTGGAGTTCTGCAAGTAAAGAAAAGAGTACAGTAACAATATATGTACATACTAACTACACCAACATGTGTACATAGTATGTACTCATCAATATTTAGGTCGTTCATGCGTTCGAGGTTAGCGTATGCCTGCATAATTTCAGAATCCTCCAGTTGATGTTGTTGCCGCTCTTTAGTTAATTCCCAGTCTTTGGCACATGTGATTGCCTCCACTATCCTGGGCATGAAGGATGATTTCCTTTCTTCGATTATTCTCTCTACCATACTGAACATCGCTTCTGAAGAGACGGTGAATACCACCACCAGGAGAACATCCCGTGCGAACTGTAATAGCACAAAAAATATCCGCTTGTTGTTCTTCCACCACTCAAGCAATTCTATCTTGCCTCTACCAGTAAGATCAAAATCAATATTTGCAAAATCATACTTCAATTAGTGGTTCAGCTCTGAGACAGAATTTCACTTGGAGACCGACTAAGGCTGAGAGGACGAAGAAGTAGACTTGTCCTTTAGCTTCTTCCATAAGTGTGATGTTTAGCTTGTCTTTCCTTGTAGCGTCTGCTGTGAGGCCTCCGATCTCGCACTACTGCCAAACTTTTTATTATACATACCTTCATGCCAAGACTGAATTTTCTTGGCGCTTTTCCATCGAACTTGACTACCACTTCGGTTTGTCAATGCATGGGTGGGGACTAGTCACTAGTATGTATCAATAATTCAATATCATGTCAGCAGTGCAACATCACCATTTCTTTTCACCACATGACCACACCACCACAAACACAGTGACCACACCATCCACCATATCGTTTGGCCGACCATACCTTCCCTAGTTCCCCTCAAGAGGCAATCGGCAGCATCACCAAACACCAACTTCCTTGTTCCTTCCCACTTCTAGTTCCATCAGAGACCAGCATGGGTGGCTGGGTCGACTGACTAGGCCTTGAGGCTGTCGGGGTAGTCGGGCCACAGCGAGTGCTCGTCCTCATGGCCTCACCACCGATGAACTCTGTGATGGGCCCTAAGGTGGCTGGGGTAGTCAGGCTTTTGCCACCTCGTTGTCAGCCAAGATCCCAGCGTTACTACTACCCGCCGGCGTCATCGAGGCCACGGCCTTGGCCTTAGTGGTCTCCAGCTATCGACGTCATCGAGGCCACAACCTCAACCTCGGCAGTCTCCAGCAGGAAGGCCCCGAAGGTGTCCCCACATCAGGCAGCAGCCACCTCACTGAATCTACATTAGTGACAAGTGTCATGTGTGTGTGTGTGAAAACTTTTGATCTTTTTCCTTCTTGAGCTATCACAGTTTCTTTGATGGTCGGATCTGTATCTTGTTATACCGAGCCATCTTCCCTTGCACTCCAAGTGTTTGTGCTTTTGCCTCATAGAGGATTAGTTTTGTTTGCCATGTTGCTTGAAGGGATTAAATCGATTGATCACTGGAGGTGTGTTCCTGCTCGTCATGGCATAGGAGGCCCATTGTGCCAGCCGTGCTCGGCATGTCCGCTGTGCTGATCCGGCTCAAGCACGGCATGCTTTGCCATGCCGTTCTTCCCAATGGGTCGGGTTTCTAGGCCCGGCACGGCCCGTCATTCGTGTTGTGTTAACACAACCCACCACATGGTGTGCCATGCCGTGCTTGGGCCGCGTTGGGTTGGGCGGGCCTCGTGTTGGCTCGAAAAAGCCCCAGCCCGACTCCCACCTTAATTGCGGCATAAACACAACAATAATGCGATGAATGTGCCATCACATCAAAGCGATTACATTACATAGGCATGTTCTAAACAACTTTTGCCTTTTAACTTTTAGAAGTCAGCTTTTTAACAGAGTGGTTTCTCAAGGTGTTTTCTATAAGTTACTTGTAGGAGTCATTGTAGAAGCCAGTTTGAACAAAGTGACTTTTTAACACTCATTCCACTATTTGCTAGACCCAATCTGGGCCCAAAATAGCCTTCTCGCCCACGGCATCCCAACACAGTGGCGATCTACACTTCCACCCATACAAAATCTCAAATGGCGATACCCAACACTGGAGTGGTAACTGTTGTTATAGGCAAACTTTGCAAGTGCCAAATAATCCTGCCAGCTACCTCTCTAAGATAGAACACAAGACCTCAACATATCCTCTAGTATCTGAATGGTGCATTCAGACTGCCTATCCGTCTGTAGGTGGAAAACAGTACTAAACTAGAGTTTTGTGCCCAAAGCACCCTGCAAGCTCTCCCAAAACATGGAGACAAACTTGCCATCTCTGTCCGAAATTATCGACTTAGGCGCACCATGCAACCTTACTATTTCTCGCACATATATGGGTGCTAACTCGCTTGTCGAGTTCGTAGTATGAATGGGGATTAAGTGCATAGACTTACTGAATTAGTCCATCACTACCCAAATTGCATCCTTACCTCGCTAGGTATGAGGTAAGCCAACTACGAAATCCATGGTGATATCATCCCATAACCATTGAGAAACCTCCAAGGGCTGCAATAGCCTAGCGGGGCGCTTGTGCTTAGCCTTCACTTGCTGGCAAACCCCACAAGATGCCACATACTTGGTGATATCCACTTTTATCCTCTTCCACCAGAAGGTCTTTTTGAGATCTCGATACATCTTGGTCTCACCAAGATGCACTGTGTACGGAGTACAATGAGCTTCTCTTAAAATATCATCCTCAACTTTAGCCTTTTGTGGTACACAAAAGGCGGCCCTTAAACCGCAATGCGCTTGACTTGTCAAGGTTGAAGTTCCCCATTTTTCCTTCATCAAGCCGCTTCCTCAACTACTGAAGCAATTGATCATGCTTTTGTGCCTCCTTTACTTGCTCTAGAATGGTCGATTCTAGTAGAAACTACGTCTCAACCTATGCTGTACCAGCACAACAATAGGAAAGAAGAAATTCCCATCCATTCAAAGTCAGCAACAAGACAACCTAGAGTGGAGGGTGTTGTCTTGCGACAAGGGCATCAACAACCACATTTGCCTTGCCCAGATGGTACTGAAGAGTGAGATCATAGTCTTTGATAAGCTCTAGCCACCTTCTTTGCCTCAAATTCAACTCCTTCCGAGTAAAAATGTATTTGAGGCTTTTGTGGTCAGTGAAAATATCACAAGTCTTTCCATACAAGTAATGCCTCCAAATCTTTAGAGCAAAAACTACTACAACAAACTCTAAATCGTGAGTAGGGTAATTCTGCTCATGTTTCTTCAACTGTCGCGAGGTATACGCGATCACTTTGTTATCTTGCATGAGCACACAACCCAGACTCACTCAAGAAGCATCCAAGTAGACCGTGAAATACTTCCCTGGTTCAGGAAGTATGAGAACAGGAGCAGTTACCAACTTCTCTTTAAAGTATTAAAACTAAGCTCACACTCATCGGTCCACTGGAATTTCACACCCATCCGCATAAGTTGAGACATTGGCTTGGCAATGATGGAGAAGTCTTTCACAAAGAGCCAGTAATAACCAGCTAGGCCAAGAAAACTTTTCACTTTTTTAACATTAGATGGCTTCTTCCATCCACAATGGTGGAAATCTGGTTTGGATCTACTAAAATGTCTTCCTAGTTAATTACATGACCCAGGAAGCCCACTTCAAAAATCTAGAACTCGCACTTCTTCAACTTGGCAAAGAATTGATTTTTCCTTAGAGTCTCAAGCACAAGCCTCAGATGCTGCTCATGCTCTTCCTCCATCTTGGAATAAATCAGGATATTATCGATGAACGCCACTACAAAGCCATCCAGATACTTGTGTAGCATACTGTTCATCGTCTCCATGAAGACAACAGGGGCATTCATCAGTCCCAAGGTGATATACTACAATGAATCAAGCCCTTAGACAAGAACTCATCCAATTACTTCTTTAACTCCTCTAGCAAGGGTCATGCCAAACGGTAGGGGGACATGAGGATAGGTCTTGTGCCAGGACTAAGATCAATTCCGAACTCCACATCTCGCTTGGGTGGCATTCCCGAAAGCTCTTCAGGAAACACATCGGGATACTCATGCACCACAGGAATATCCTCAATGTGCAAAGGTGCACTTGGCTTCTCCGCAAGTGCTAGGAGTAACCCAAACTTCATTGTTCATCGGTTAGGGAACAAACTAGCCAACACAAAGAGGGAATAGATGGGTGCATTCCCTTGAAATATTATCTCCTTCCCTAAAGGAGCTTGCAAGGTGACTGTCCTCTAGAAGTAGAAAATTACAACCTGGTAGCGATGCAACCAATACATACTAAGAATAACATCAAAAGGCTCTAACTGAATAACCATAAGGTTGGCATCAAATTCCTCACCATCTATTGCAACCACACAGCCAGGGCATATTATGGAGCTAGCAATGATACCCCTTGGGGTACTAACCGTAACCGATTGGGAAATTTACTAGACACTCAACTTGGCCTTTCTAGCAAACTCCCGGGACACAAACGAATATGTAGCACCGGAGTCAAAAAGAACAAAAGCTTCACACGAGTCCACTAACAGGGTACCTATCACCACGTCAGGTCAACCCGCGGACTCAGCAGCAGGCAGTGAGTAGACTCCAGGTGGTGTTAGGGTGGTGAGAGCTCTGATGCTCTGTTGTGGCAGCATCAAGACTAGAGGCGATGTAGCATGTTGGAATGGAGGAGTCGGTGCAGGATGTCAGTAATACCTAGTGGATGGAGCCTAGGAAAGAGGAGGCAGTAACACAGGGGTAGCAGCCATCATCTAGACTGACCCCCCGCGGTGGAGCATTTGGCGAAGACGCAAGTACTAGCTCTCACTTGATGATGCCAACGGGATTCTATCAACAAACCATCATTTTGTGCCCCGCATGGCCACAATGCCGATAGTTCCCCATCCATGAACACTCAGCAGCACGATGTCCATCATCGCACTTGAGATGGTGAACACAAGGAGTGGAACCAACAACAACAGTAGTGGAGTCAATGCTCAGCCAAGGAACAATACCCCAATACCACCACCACCTCCAGGTCAAGCACCCTAGATGAACATAGAATAAATGATGGCAATGCAATTGAAACTTCTTCAAGATCTTGCTCAAAATCAAATTAATTAAGTCCAGCAAGCATCTATTCCTATCCAAGTACTGTAGTCCAAGCTTGGGGAATTCATGAGAACCAGACCGTCTACTGTTGACTCAGTTGATCCATTGGAGGTTGACAATGATGTGGAGAAGAAACTCATCTTAGCTCAATGCCATGATCAAGAAAAGGTTATGTATGATGCTCATCAACTAAAATGGACTACTGCAAGCTGGTGGGACATTTATTGTGCCGCCCATCAAGATATTCATCCCATCTCTTGGGCTAAATTTGTTGAAGCTTTCTACATGGCCCACATACCTACCGGGATGATGGAGGTGAAGAAAAGGGAATTCCACAAGCTGCAGCAAGAAAATCTTAGTGTTTCTGAGTATTTGAATAAGTTGGCACAACTATCGAGGTATGCACCAGAAGGCGTTGCAACAGATGGAGCTAAGATTTGGTGTTTTATGCAAGGTGATTGGTGTCAAATGACTTCCCTACTTTCTAGTACATGGTCAACAAAGCTCTTATCTAAGAAAATGCTCAATGCCAATTTTATGATACTCACCAGAGAAATTTTCAAGCGTAGTATGGTGCAAGTAGTTCTAGGCCCACATGAATCAAACCTAGTTCAACAAAGCTCTAGCAACAACAGAAGCACCAAGAACTCTAGGTTCAGTGCCCAGTTTAGTGATGCAAGGATCCCACATCTATACATGTATCCAACCTCAGAAAAGTAGCACATCAACAGTAGGAGTACAATATTTTCGGTGTCACGAGATGGGGCATTATGCTAGCAATTGCCCATAGAAGCATCAGGTTCACTCCAATTCCTTTCAACTTGGGATCTTTACCTACAATTAGTTTCACTAGAAAAATATCTAGTTTCAATTATTGTAATTAGTTTGTCAAATGAGTGATTTGTAAAAATATGAAAAATTTGTGAACTATTGCTTTGATCGGCAATGAGTTGGTGCCTTCTCCCTAGATTCCTAGTGGTCGCATGGCATACATTCTTCTTTGTATACACCTCCTACCAGTATATCTAATCGGCATTGATGAAGCCTCAACATCCCCCCAAATCTTTTTTGGTGAGGTAAATTGGTGCAGAGGATCCTAGGGATTGGTTATTCTTGTTAGGAGAATGTAGGCATCTAGACAAGTTTCCTTTAGAAAATGTAGGACCAGTATGGCAACAGAGGGGATGAATGGTGCCTTTAAAAATTTCCTCTAAGTATTTATCAATCCTTCACTCTAATAGCTGCTGAGCTATGAAGGTCAGGATTGGAAGCCAACACCAAATCAAGCACTCAAGAAACCAAAATCCAAAGAGCTTTCTAGCGGTCAGACTGGCTACTAGAGGCGATCAGACCGATGCCTAGTGGTCTGACCACTGGCTAGACTCTGATCTGACTAGCCTTAAGTGGTCTGACCAAAAGGGAGTGGTTTGACTGCTCTGCTATTCTAGAACTGAAAAATCAGCCCAAGCCGATGCAACTTTTGGTGCAACTCCAAAAATCCAAGTCCAATGATATAAAATTTTGCACGCACCTTACTTAAGGTCTCAAGAACCTATTCCATTTAAAGATCACAATAGTCCATGACAAAACTCAGACCTTTCTCAAAATCAAGTAAGATTGTACCAAAATCAGGCAAAAACTGAAAGCAAAGAATATGACTTGCTCTAGGGCATAGAATGGCCAAGATAACTCTAGAGGTATTCCCACATATCACAGCAAGCAAGAGCTCTCAACAATTCGACACAAAAACACTTAGATCAAGAACTACTCAAACCTGATGCCTAGATGGATGGAATTGATTTTTATAAGACATCTCCATCACTTACTCGTTCTTGGTATCCAGCAAGATCAAGAAAGGGGGAGAGAAGATCAAAGACCAACAAGATCAAGTGCAAATCAACCAGAGAGATAAAAAATTGATATATTTCTACTTGAGGATGAAGAGTTTATAGTCACTCCACCTAGAGGACAAAAGAGGATACCATATTACTCATACTTCTTTACCCTAACCGTAGAACACTTGGCTTCCTTGAGGAAAGATAGAATGGTTGGATGATTAACTAGTAAGTCTCCATCTCAACCCGTTAAATATATAGATCAATTAGCACCTATCTAACCCAAATGGATATTATCCAACAACATATATGGGGAAACTCATTAACCCCACACAACATGGGTATTACTCACATAGTATACTCGTGCATGCTTTTCAAAGCACATAAGTCCGAATCCGCTAAGTCCTTAACATTTTGTCCAACTTGATCTTCTCAACTTCTTCTTGACCTAAATCACTTTCTCAAGTATCGCGGTTTTGATCTAATGTAGTTTATGGTATTTTGGTCAACTTACCAAATACCCTTCCTTGACCTAGTCTTTATCTTCTCTTACAAGCAATCATCATACTTGCCACATATACATACGCCACTGGTTTGCCACATGTCAGTAAGTCTTCCATTTCGGTTCCATCAGACCACTCCTCATTGGATCAACCAAATGACATGGTGCAATCTGTCACTTGAATCTTCCCTTTAATATTTCTCACATTTCCCATGCCATGCTTGAGCTCGGCCATCTCACCTAGCATGTTTGATTATTCTAGGCCTCGGCACCACTATAAGCAAAGCCCCGATCCTCATTGTTGACCATGGTTGACTCTAATCTGCCTACACACCCAAAAACAAGAAAATCATTTCTGGGCACAAATTATTTACAACCTGACTCACATTAGCTGAAACATGCATCATGCAACACATGCACCAACCTAGGACAAACCAAAACAACCCATGATCAAACTTTCCAAAATTTTAGCTGAGACACTCTGCTCTGTCGATCATATCGCTAGCCCCAGCCAGTCTAATCACTGCTGGTTGCCGTTCAGACTGCTAGTGCAAGCCGGTCTGATCGGTGGCTGGTCTGATTGCCTCCTCGAGCCGGTCAAACCACCAGGTCTGTAATCTGTCCAGAAAACTATAAATTTGGAAAATCCAAATTTTTACTCCTCTAAAATGGTAATGGTTCATCATGACAAAACTCTGGACATTCTCACATGGTCCTTCAATCTCCCACTTGATGAACCCATTGGCATCTCTTCGAAAATGCAAATAGGAGGCGGCTTTAGAATTTAATAAAAGCTCAAAATGGTCACATAAGGATTGCTACAAAAAGCTACAAATCCACCAAATAAATTGGCAAATCTCACTCTAGATCCATATGAAAGAACAATTATTCCATTTGACCTTGATCATAGTGAGAAGGGATCAAGAGAGTCACGGTAAAACATAAATCTCCAACTTAGCAAAAATTCACACAAGAACTCCAAATTATGCTCTAGAAATGCATTTCTTACCAATCTTTCTCCCCATTTGACAATGAAGTCATCAAGATGCATGAAAAAAGATAAAGCATGAATGAAGTGAAGTGGTTGTAATTTAACCATTTTTAACTTAAGGAGCCATGAAAATTATCCAAAGTGACTCCAAGTATTACACCAAGCCATATTATGTGAAGAAGTTATTTAGATCATGGCAAATCATATACAGCAAAGTTAAGCCAAATTAAGCAAAAATTTAAATTAAATGGATTTTTAGCATGTCAAATTGCTCAAAATTGCAGTTTAGCTAAAGATATACAAAAATAAGCCAAATCATGTCAATAAATAAAATAGAACCAAAAGGCTATAATGTAGTCTATTTAGATTACTATAAATTCAATATTAAATTATTTTGTTTAAGCACTTAGATTTTCAGCACAATTGGCAATTTTTAAACATATTTTAGTCTTATTTTAGTAAAACAAGTCCTGAACTAGAAGCTAGGCACAACTGCCTCCTAAGCTTCAACTATTTTTGACATTTTTGCTTTATTAGCTATGTGCTAGATCTCAAACCTTATTACGATCATCCCAAGCAAGAAGCTTAAGAGAGTGGTCTAGGTCATCCAAAACTCCCCTGAGTTCATGTCTAGTGTAATGGCAAGCCGTCTCACGAGAACAAATTGGTGAGATCAGTTTTTTCACATAAAAAAGATATCATTTTTTATTTTTCATGTTTAGTTCAAGAATAATGAGCTACTCTTGAGTCTGTAAGCTATACCCGACTAGAACCAAAAAAGCCTAGGAGAAGAAAACTCTTGCTTCAATAAAAACTAGCATAGCTCAATGTAAAACTTAATTTAGATTCAAGACTCAACTTCACTTATCTAACATGGCATGAATCAAAAGAGGATCACTAGAGCAAAACTAGTCATAAGATCCAACAAGGCATGATTTAATTTAAGTTTTTTTACATTTAGGCAAGCAAACATGGTAAAGCTAAGTTACATATAGAAAGACATAGTGAATCTAGCAAACTAGTATAAGACATGGCAAGATTTAAATCAAAATATCATGTCGCATAAGAATAATAGTCAAAACTCTATGTACCTGGAAATGTCATGTCCTATCTATTCTACACCCCCACAAAACTAGCATCAGAAAAAAGCATGAAGAGAGTGTAGAATCAGAAGAATATCATAGTCTAAAGTCAAGAGTATCCTAAAGGTACTTGAAGATGCGATGCACTACTTGACGATATGAGGCACGAGGGGAAGCCTAAAATCGAGCTTACAGAGAAGATACCTAAAAATACGATGCACTACTTGACGATGTGAGGCATAAAGGGAAGCCTAAAATCGAGCATACAAACACACAACAAACTATATGTCCGGCTACGAAGTGTGAGGTAGAGGAAGGAGCAGATCATGCTATGGTACTCCTTCTGATCCATGGGCTCTCCATCCTCATCAGGATCCAGCATGGTAGAAGTGGCAATTAGAGTAAACATAGGCTTGTTGCTTCTCATGTCGAAGCATTGAAGAAGGTCCTTTGTGTACTTGCTTTGATGACTAAAGGTCCCTTACTTCGGTTGCTTGACTTGAAGACTAAAGAAGAAAGTTAACTCACCCATCATACTTATTTTGAATTCATTACTCATAGAATCTGAAAATTTAGACACCAAGGTATGAGAAGAACCACCGAATATAATATCATCCATATAAATCTAAACAAGTACGAAGTCACTACCATACTTGAGAGTGAACAAGGTTTTATCTTCCATTCCTATTTTAAAATTATTCTTAAGTAAAAAACTATTAAACCTATCACACAAAACTCTAGGGGCTTGCTTCAATCCAAACAAGGCTTTGTAGAGTTTACACATATGGTTTTAGATCTTGGGATTTTCAAAACTAGACAGCTACTTGACATCTATTTGAAATAACTTAAATCCCTTAGACGTCGCAAATGCTAGTAGAATGTGAATGACTTCTAATATAGCTACAGGCGCAAAGCTCTCCTCAAAGTCTAAACTCTCTACCTCAGAAAAACCTTAAACTATAAGCCTAGCCATGTTGTGAACTACCAACCCATCCTCAATTTGTTTATTTTTGAAAACACATTTTGTACCAATTATATTATAATTAGGAGGAGGTTCGACTACGGTCTACACTTGATTTCTTTCAAAGTTTTCAAGCTCTTCATACATGGTATTGACCCAAGAGGAATCAAATAAAATATAGATAACATCTCGAGGCTCAAAAGACACAATAAAAGCAAAATATGCACGAGAATCTAGAGAGATAAACCAGGAGTGAGTAACTCGCTAAGGGAGATCCCCAACATCTACTCCTGAGGGTGTCATCGTTGAATGTGAAGCAGAGATCCTAGTGTAGATGTGGCATCTACCTCATGGGTTGTAGAGGCAGGAGCAGAGCCAATCAAAGCGCATGTGAAGGTGGGAGGAGGCTGCTCTACTGAAGCTGGAGTAGTGGAAGCAGGCTCTCCAATCCAACTCAAGAATTACTAGATGAGAGATTGGGTCATTATCCTCTAAGTTAAGGTTGTTGTCGATGAAGATACTCTCCTGATCACCGTGCACCTTTGTACCTACACTGTTAGGTCTAGTACCAGGATTAGCCTCATCAAAGGTGACTTCATAAGTCTCAATGATTTTGTTATATCCAAATTAAATACACAAAAGCCATGAGGATGACTAGGATATCCAAGAAAATTGCCATCACAACATTTAGATTCAAATTTGTCCAAGTTGTCATATTTAAAAATGAATCACTTACAACCAAATATCTTGAAATGAGAGATACTAGGCTTGTGACCAAATCTCAACTCAAAAGAAATCTTGCCTATAGACAATCTCAAGAACACCCTATTGGACACATAGCAAGCAGCAAAAATTGCCTCGGCCCTAAACCTTCTAGGGGTGCTATGCTCATCTAGCATGGTTCTAGCCATCTCTACAAGGGTTTTATTCTTTCTCTCTACAACCCTATTCTAATAGGGGACTCTAGGTGAGAAGAACTAGTGCTTTAAATCTCTTTTACAATAAAAGGTAGTAAAAGATAAGTTCTTGAATTATGTGTCATTGTTACTTCTAATGGCTCTCAAGGCTCTTGGGAGGTCAACTACTAGTCTAAGAGCCAACTCTCTAAAGCAACCAATAGTCTCATCCTTAAAAACAAGAAAATACATCCAAAAATACCTAGAGAAATCATCTACAATCATAAACACATACCATTTTCCTCCTATAGATTAGATTCTAGAAGGACCAACTATCACTACTACAAAACAAGCTATACTGGATGTCTCATCACAGATGGTACGGTTTTATAGGTGTGACCATTTACCGTCTGTGATACTCAACTATCACAGACGGTTCATGTTAATAACTATCTATGATAGTTCACAGACAGTTATTCACACAAATCATTTGTGATAGTTGCACAAATCACAAACGGTTCATATTAATAACCGTCTGTGATGGTTCACAGACGATTATTAATATAAACTGTCTATGATAGTTGCACATATCACAAATGTTTATTAATACTAACCATATGTGATTGTTCATAGACAGTTATTAATATGAATCTTCTGTAATAACTATGTATTATAGATGTGTTTGGGATCTTATGTTCTCTCCGTTTATTTGCGATGTGTGTGTTTTCTCCTGGAATAAAGTTAACTTGTATATTACAGGAGAGAGCTATGCTGGTAAAGTTAATTCTACTGGATTATCTTTTCGTTCTGCTTCAATTCTGAATTCATCCCTTCACCTTCTAACTACCATGATATATTTCAGGCCACTATGTTCCGCAATTAGCACAGCGCGTGGTCGAATTCAACAAGGAGAAGAAGCTGTTCAATCTGAAAGGCATTGCTGTAAGCAATTAACAAGCTTACCAAAATATAATTTTTGAAGCCTCATCCATTTATAGTTTTAGGGACTAGCTGAAGTGTACTTATTGCCTTCTTCTCATTGATCCAATAGTTGGGCAACCCGGTTCTCGAATTCTCTACTGATTTCAACTCAAGGGCTGAGTTCTTCTGATCGCATGGGCTGATATCGGATTCAACTTACAATATCTTCACAACGGTTTGCAACTATTCACGGTATGTGAGATTGTGAGCGAGTACTATCACGGATCGCTTAGCCCGGTTTGCGACAGGGTGATGAGCCAAGTGACCAGAGAGACCAGCAGATTCGTCGATAAGTATGATGTCACCCTTGATGTCTGCAGTTCTTCAGTCTTGATGCAGTCCAAAATCCTTAGCCCACAGGTGAGATTGTGGCATTCACATTTCAAGGAGACGTACTATGTTCTTGACAATCTTTTTGTTGTGGCAATTTTTTGTGGTGTCTATGCAGCAAGTCAACAGGGAGCTCGACGTGTGTGTCGAGGACGAAACAATGAACTATCTGAACCGGGAAGATGTGTAAGACGCAATGCACGCCCGCCTCAATGGCGTAACGAAGTGGACGGTTTGTAGCAGGTGTGTGCACTCTATTTGCATTTGCTAAATAATTACTGCATTTCAGCCCCGCATTGCTTCGGAAAGCTTACTACTGTAAATTTTGTCCGATTCAGTGTTCTTGAGTACAAGCAACTGGACCTCAAGATCCCAACCATCAACATCGTCGGCGCGCTCGTGAAGTCTGGCATCCCGGTGCTAGTTTACAGGTAATCTGAAAACAGCTTGCTCAAACCAGGGTTGAACATTACGGCCAAATTTCGCCGAAATTTTGGTAATTTCGTTTGTTTCGGCGGGTACCGAAAGGAAAAGCATTCGGTCAAATTTTGGCCGAATTTATCCTCATTTAAAATTTGGCTAAATTTTATCAAAATTCAAATCATGTTTGAATATTTCGTCCGAATTTTCAGCCAAAATGAATGAAATTTCGGTATTTCGTCGTTTTCGCCACCCTCCGAATTTTTTTGCAAACCGAATGATTTTTCCCTGGCTCAAACTTGTCAGTTACCTCAACAGCATGGATTTCAGGCAACGTAGAGAGATGTAGAAACCTGATGCTGCAAAATTTTGCTCCTGTTCTCCGCAGTGGTGATCAAGATTCAGTGATCCCCCTGACGGGCAGCAGGACGCTGGTGCCCCGGCTCGCGAACACGCTCCGGCTCAACACGACGGTGCCGTACCGAGTCTGGTTCGAAGTGCCATTTCCATCACCATCACGGTGATGAAACCTCCTCTTCTCCTGTGCTGTGCTTTGCTGGTTGGCGGACGGACGCAGGTGTTCGGCAACGTGCTGTCCTTGGCCACCATCCGGGGCGCGTCGCACGAGGCGCCGTTCTCGCAGCCGGAGAGGTCCCTCGTGCTCTTCAGGGCGTTCCTCGCCGGCCGGCCGCTGCCGGAATCGTTCGAATGACGAGCGATGATCGGAGAGTCGGTTGGTGTTCCAGTAGTCTTAGCTGAAGCGAAGTAAATCGTCCGTCGCTAGAAGGGGTCTGTTCTTGCACGATGTATGCAGCTGCTGCAGGTTACATGCATCTCAACCGGCTCGAGGTTGGGAATCCAATCATCAGATTTTTCTTCAAGTGTAATCGGATGTGTCTGGAAAGAAAGATGTTGCATCGTCAGATGTGGAGGTGCGTCGACGGAAATGTATGCGATTTCTGCAAAGGCATTCGATGTTCCATAGGAGAGAATTATGTAGTTTCTTATATGTCGTGCTGCTCTACGTTCGTTGTTCGGTCCCTATAGGAGCTTATAGTCACCACGAATATATTTTTTTTACGTTGCAACGCACCGACATTCAACCACTTTGCTGTGACGCATTTTGCATCGAGATTCTATTGTGCTCGTGATCTCATATGTTCGCATGTGAATCTCATTTTGACGAGGGAGTTGCCAAAGGACTCGTTTGCATAACACTACCTCACCACAATCCACGTGAAGATCTAACTTCTAAGGCTCCGCTTCGACCGGGTTAAGAAGCTTCTGTTTGTCTTCTAAGAGCAACTCCAAGAGATTAGCCAAAAGAAGTATCTAAATTTAGTGATTTAGCTATTCTCTAAAATGAATCTCACCCAAAAAAACAAGACTACTCCAACAGGCTATCTAAACTAGAGGGCGCGCGGTGGGTCGCGTACGCGCGGGAATGGGGCGCAGCGTGCGGGAAGGAAACGCCGACCGCGCCAAGAGGCTGGATGGTGAGCGAGGTAGGCTATCCAAAAATAGAGAGCGAAGGAGGAGGGATGGAGAGCTACTAAATTTGGAGAGTCATTTACAGAGTCTATTAGAGACGTTTTTTCTCCAATAATAGCTAAATTTACCTTTAGAAAATGATTTAGCTCTTCTCTTGGAGTTGCTCTAACTTTTTAATTTTATCTTTTTTTTACTTTTTGATTTTGTTTAGGGGCTTTTTGTCTTTTTTCTTATTCTTTTATATTATCAAGCATGATATAACTTTTCTATTTTTTTAAATTTAATTAGCTGAAAAGACTACCAGCAACTACAATATATTTTTAGCCGCTAAAGTTAAAAAAAGCCATAATAATGAGATTTTAAGCCCAAATGAGCATCACCTAAAAGCAAATACACTGTAGCCCGCTATTGGTTTTTTCGAAGTCAAAAAATAATAAAAATTAAAAAGTAATATAATCACGAATAATACAAAAGAAAAAATGGGAAAAATTAAAAAAAATTAAAAAAAACCAAAAAACTATAAAAGCTGAAATTAAAAGGCTAACACGTTTCAAATAGCTTTTAAAAGACAGAAGCCAAATCTAATCTCACAATTTCCCACCCGCCCAAACTTATGCCTGAAAGATATACCCATAGACATTCTAGGGGCCAGTGCATTTTCGTCCTTACAGCTCGATCAGCAAACACGGTCGGTAAAGTTTTGCTGTAGTAGCTATAGCAAAAACCAATTGTATGTCGAGGAAGAGTAAATCAAAGAAATGAAACTTAAAAGGTATAATATCATTGTATCGATTGAGATTTGCAATAAGCGGCGGCACCGCATTGCGATCAAAAGGAGTTAATTCTGACAAGAAACTCGACACAATGCTTTTCAATTAATAAGAAATTGTGAGGTTACGTACAACAACACAGCGATATCCCATATCTTGCTGCCTACCTAAAAGAATACAAGTACTTGCAGGAAAATGAAGCTTCCAACTTTCTTTCAGAAACAAAGCAAACTCAAGATCTACCATATATCTTGCTTGTAAACGCATCTCTTTCGATTCATTTCCATAACAATTTATACTGCCTCACTTCAAAAAAAATTTGAGGAAAGAGAAAGCACCTAATTGAAGGGGGAGGGGGAGTGATGTCAATCTAGTTTTACCATCATGATGACCCCAGCTGAGGGGTAAAGAAGGCCAGATTCCAGACCAACGATGCTGTCCTCAATTAGGCACTGAGGGCAGGTGCCAATGGCTCAGCAACACCACTCCCACCGTTCAGAACTATCACCTTGCCCTCCGAATCCACATCAACAATAGCAGAGTCACCTTCCTTGACCTCACCAGCCAGCATCTTCTCCGCGAGACTGTCTTCCAAAAGCCTCATAATAGCTCGCCGCAGAGGCCTGGCACCGTAGCTTGGGTTGTAACCTTCTTCGACAACCCTATCTCGGAACCTCTCTGTAACCTGGAGGTCAATATCCTTTGCCTTGAGCCTGTCAAACACTTCTTTGAGCATTATATCAGCAATCTCTTTGACCTCCAATTTCGTCAGCTGCCGGAAGACAATCATCTCATCTAATCTGTTCAAGAACTCAGGCCGGAAGTACTGCTTCAACTCCTCGGTCACAAGGCTCTTGATCCTGTTATAGCTGGTATCTTTCTCGTCATAGTCAAGGTCAAATCCAATCTTCCGGCCTCCCTTCTCGATGACACTGCTTCCAACATTTGAGGTCATGATCAACAGTGTGTTCTTGAAATCAACTGTCCGTCCCTTGCTGTCAGTTAGTCTCCCATCTTCTAAGATCTGAAGCATCATGTTGAAGACATCTGGATGTGCCTTTTCAATCTCATCAAAGAGAACAACTGTGTATGGCCGGCGGCGAACTGCTTCGGTCAGCTGACCTCCCTCGGTGTAGCCAACATAACCAGGAGGTGACCCGATGAGTTTGGAGACCGTATGTCTCTCCATGAACTCACTCATGTCAAGTCTGATCATGGCTTCCTCTGAGCCGAAGTAGTAGGCTGCCAGAGCCTTTGCTAATTCTGATTTACCAACACCAGTCGGTCCAGAGAATATGAAGCTAGCAATGGGTCGGTTTGGATTCTTGAGGCCGACACGAGCACGGCGGATAGCACGGCTAATAGCTTTGACGGCCTCATCCTGACCAATGATACGCGTATGGAGTGTCTCCTCCATCTTAAGGAGACGGTCAGACTCATCAGATGAGACTTTCTCCACAGGTATTCCAGTCCAAGAGGAGACAATATGTTGGATATCTGCCTCTGTCACAAGAGGACCAACTTCACCAGATTCAGTCTCTGCTTTAACCATTTCCTTGCTCTTGTCAATAATGGCTGTAATTTGAGCCTTCAGCTCCATTTCCTGGTCTCTTAATTCTCCAGCCTGTCAAGAAACAATAATGATGAGATAACATGAAAGAAATTTTGGAAGCGGTAGAGCAGGTTCAGCATACATGCAAATTCTAATTGCATAAAAAGAAAAAGGAAGAAAAGGAAAGGAAAAAAAGGCTGACTTCTAGTTATGATTTAGGAGTCACTTTTAAACGAGTAGAAACGGTCAAATCAACTCGCAGGTTTGCAAGTGAAACAACATTAATATCTTACTAAGATGACCATTTAGGAACCTTTGTACAGAACTCAGAGCACTTCTCCAAAGTCCATATGTACCTTCTCAAAATCTTGGCCACGCACAGCCTCGTTCTTGTCCTTGGTTATCTGGCGAAGCTCTTTGTCCAGCTCTTTGGCTTCATCAGGGAGCTGTAATGTCAAGGGATCATGCTTAGACAGGAACAATGCAGTGCTTAGACAGGAACAATGCAGTGAAGTAGATTGTTTGGGATCTGAACAATTCAGTTCTAGTACCTGTGCATGCCTGAGCCTAACACGGGATCCCGCTTCATCAATCAAGTCAATAGCCTTGTCAGGCAGGAAGCGGTCACTGAAGAAATAAAAAAATAACAAAAAATTTGTTAAGAGGGACAATCAATTGGTTTGATTGCCAAAATTTTAACTAAGATAGAGCTTATTTTTAATACAAACTAAACTCTCTCCCTTTTGCATTCAGTATAATCACATATCCTTTGACAAGCCCAGGTATCAGAAGCGGAACCAAGAAGGGGGCAAACAGAACTCTGCCTATATCTCCATTTTGGGCAGAACAGATCTACTGATTCTTGTATTCCAGTTAGTAAGAGGGATCTTGAACTCAATAAGATAATTGGAATTAACATTTCGCTTCTAGGAGGGATCCTAATCACCATGCATGTCATATGACAGAATCAGCAACAAGCATGATATAGATTTTACTTTCCAACCTTTTTGTAATTTAATTTTTACTAGGCACTTTGACAACCCTAGCCAAGATTAAGGGTGAAACAGCGAGTATTATACAACCTAGGTCATCTATAAACATTTTTAACAAAAGTATAGATCAAAGGAAAACAAGGAATTATAGAGCACAATCTGAACTTAACACAAGTCAAAGCAATCAATCATTCGATGATGTATGATTAAATACGTGATGACACCTATGCAAGCCACTCACCCACCTTATCGGGAAAAGTAACCAAACTGCCACTTCACAAATAAGTGAACAACACAGACAAAATAAACCAGCAGAGATATCAACATAACTGTCCATCACAACAACAACAAAAAACAGCTAACATCTAGAGAATAACTGCTGCTCCGGAATTGGTTATATTTGTATAGACACGACATAAGCGAAACATTCTTAAAAATCAAATGCGTTAATTAAAAGTGTGATGCACTGCAAACCTGATATACTGATACGACAACTGTGCTGCAGCAATTAAAGCATCATCTGTGTATCGCAGCTTATGATGAAGTTCATATCTCTCACGAAGTCCTCTTAAGATCTGTATTGTTTCATCAACAGTTGGCTCTGGAACCTTAACAGGTTGAAACCTTCTCTCCAGTGCAGGATCTTTCTCGACATGCTTCCTGTATTCATCCAGTGTTGTGGCACCAATGCACTAGAGAGAGGACAGCATTAGAAATGTGGTAAGTTAGGGGCAAATATTTGGCCCTCATATATCCTCTGTGGACATGGCTTCTAAAGTGGAACGGAATACTTTCTGTAGTCAACCTAAACGAGGCCTTTTGAGACTTTCTCCAGACCCAACCAGACATATGAGCTAATAAGAGAAACAACATAATGATGGCGGAGGATCCTATACCTGCAGTTCACCTCTTGCAAGAGCTGGTTTCAAGATGTTAGCAGCATCAATTGCACCTTCAGCTGCACCTGCTCCGATTAACGTGTGCACTTCATCAATGAAGAGAATAATGTCCTCGTTTTGCTTAATTTCTTCCATAAGTTTCTTCAATCTTTCTTCAAACTCTCCACGGTACTTGGTACCAGCAACAAGGAGCCCCATGTCAAGAGTAATAACCTAACCCAGAGAAATATGGATCAGTATTCTGAAACACAAGGATAATTAGGACAAGATGCTTTACCACACTCAAAATTTTATAAACAAAAAACAATCTTGGTAAAATCAGTTCCTTTTTCATCTACATCTGACAATAGCCTCAAGTCCTCAACATCTAAATGTCGAGGACTCAATATTGATCCCAATAATTACCTAACAGCGTCGTAATAGTGAAAAAGTAAATACACAAAATAATCCTGTACATGTTACTGACAAAGTTACCCAGCAAAGTTTTTTTTAATTACACTATGATTTGTGAATAAAATTACTGAGTTTACCCAAAAGGGACACAGTCTGGAAAAAGTGGTGGTGCTACTCATTTGCAGACGTATAACGAAAACAAGGTAATCCACAGGTCACAAAACAGTCTAAGCTAACCTTCTTTCCTTCAATTGTTTCGGGAACGTCCCCATTAGAAATACGCTGTGCAAGCCCCTCTGCAATAGCAGTCTTGCCAACACCAGGCTCTCCAATTAGGCAAGGGTTGTTCTTTGTCCGCCTGCCCAAAATTTGAGTCACACGCTCAATTTGATCCTGTCTGCCAACAACTGGGTCTAGTTTACCCTGCAGAAAAAAAAAGATGAGATGACTATACTGGTCTATTTACACAACAGAGAAAACACAAACGGGAGAAAGGAAATACCTCTTCTGCCAGCTTTGTCAAATTAGTACCATATTCTTCAAGTGTAGGCATCTTCTGGCCACTGCTTCCCCCACCAACGCCAGCACCAACAACTTCCGTGCTTTCACCAACCATTCTTATGACCTAAACACCATGTTAAATATCTTTCCCTGCGCAACTTTAACTCAGAATAAATTGGCTAAGAAAGATAATAGTAAAGAGAATTGCCTGGGTACGGATGTTGCTTGGATCAGCACCAAGACTTTCAAGCACCCGGGCCGCCACACCTTCACCCTCACGAAGTAGCCCTAGGAGTAAATGCTCAGATCCTATATAGTTGTGCCCTGAACAACGAACATTGATGAACATTAGAGAAATTTTTTTGCACATATTTGCTGAACAAACAACTAGTATCAAAAAGCAGCACAAATTCCAAACTCGAAAGTGAACGAAAGTAAAGGGCTAGCCAATTAGCAAGACTTGCTTTGACTACTAAGGACCTGACAGTTTGGTGTCATATCGCAAGGTATACCTGAGCTCGAGAAATACTGACATTTCAGCATCATATTCAAGAACAATGCAGTAGTTATCACTTCATATATTTTTTTGCACTCTTATAGTGCAGTGTAATATATCAAGAGAATTGCAGAATTTAGGGTGATAGTGCCTGCTTTCTACTCAACCCCACAGGACCTGGTAGTAATGTTTCCTTAATTATAATTCTGAATCAGTAATTACTCATAGATTCAGACATGTTGTACATGTTTAGTGATCAATCCACTAATCGTGCACCATTCTCAACCTACACTAGTATTTTGTATGCTTAATGTGCACTGAGAAAGTCAGAGCAGGATAATAGAGATATAAAACTTGAGTACAGGCTGATTTGATTAAAAATTAGAGGTATATCAACAAAAATTAGAGACAAAGATGCCCACAAAATTAGAATTAGAGAATAACTAATCAAACTGAATGATACTGGAACACGACATGAAACTAGACGATTTTGTAAATAAATGAAGGTAATACCTAGCTGGCGGGCTTCTTCAAGTGACAGTTCCAATACACGCTTTGCACGAGGTGTGAATGGGATTTCAACAGCCACAAACCCACTACCTCGCCCGATGATCTTTTCAACTTCCACACGGGCATCCTTAAGATTGATGCCCATAGACTTGAGAACCTTCGCCGCAATTCCAGTGCCCTCACCAATAAGGCCCAACAAAATCTGCTCTGTCCCAACAAAGTTGTGGCCTAGACGTCTCGCTTCCTCCTGTGCAAGCATAATCACCTTGATTGCTTTCTCTGTGAAACGCTCGAACATGGCCCGGACCACCCCTCTCGATGCTGACCCTCGCGGCCGTGAAATCTGGCTTGCTACGATAGAGCCAAAGTCACGCCTGATCACGGATCTCGTATCCAGAAAATTTGTTTTCCGCAGCCCCTGGAAGCCCCCAAGTGTAAGGGTCCTTGTCGGCATACTGCGCACCATTGTGGCCCTTGCACGCACACGGAACCGAGTTGAGCTGCTCCTGTATATGGTCGGAACGATTGCAGACTGTACTAGAGCCCCCTCCATATCGAACTAACCAAATAAAATCCTGAGATACCTATCTACCAATGCCTGCAAAAAAAAATTTGCTGAAATGGTAAATATCACAAGATGACCACATATGCAGCTAAGGCAACTACTTCCTACGGCAGAACACGAGTTTGTGCCTGAAATTCCAGACGAAAAGAATTCACAAACCATCACATATCATAAAAACCACACCTAATGATCCCAAGCAAACGGCAACAACATAGGCTTCGACCCGATCCGGTGCCATTTCGGTGATGACACAGGAGTCAGGATCACCCTACTCCTAACATCGCACGCCCAATTTGACTAAGCTTCATTAGTTTTAGCTATGCATTTCAACACAAATTTATCGCCGAGAGGTGTGACCGCTTGAACCAACCAAACAACACCAGCAAAAAGAAAATCCCCTGGACAACAGCACCTCGAATCGGACAGCGCGTCTAGCCTTGAGCCAACACAGGACACGCGCGAGCGCCCCACACACACACACACACACACACACACACACAAAGCCATCACACGTGCGGCGGAATCCGGATTGGCCGAGTACCCCTACAACCAACCAGCCAACCAATCGTCAACCCAACCCCAGAACCACCAAAGCCAATCCAGGACACCACCCGCCCAGACGAACGGAGCACGGTAAGGCTCCCGAAACAACCCGAGAAATCCCGAGGCCCCCGGCGAGCGACGGGCGCAGAGAAGGAATAATCAAGGAGCGGGACGGCGGAGCCTCACCTCGGCGATGACGAGGCGGGCAAACCCTAGGAGAGAGACCGGCTGACGAGGTGGGGGAGGGGAGTCTGGCTCGCGGAAGGGAGGAGCAGATAAGGAGAGGCGGTGGCGGCTATGAGCACGTCACCCCCAGGCAGCACCGGCTTTCCTTTTTCTTTTTTGGGTCTGAACGTTCAACCCTGGCCCGGGCAATCCACCCAGACTTGGCCCATCTCGCAACCGACTCCGAAGGAAAGCCCAAGATCAGGCCCAAACCCAAACCGACGACCGCGGCGACGACTTGACTTGCCACTGCCGCCTTCAAAACCGAACCCCTCCGATTCCCCACTCCCGCAACCCCTCGAATACCGACCACCACACGTGGTAGTACTTTACCAAACCCCAAACCCGCACCGCAGCGCGAGCCGCCGGAGCCGGGCCCAGTCGAACCTTCGAGAAGGTTTGCGTCCATCCATGGCGGCGGAGGGGGGAGGAGGAGGGGGGGAGGGGTTCGAGGCGCGGGTGAAGCGGCTCTTCGGGTCGCGCCTCTTCGACGGCGTACCGGGCTCCTCCTTCCCGGCCGCGTCCTGGTCCGTCGCGGCCGGGGACGTCGAGCGCCACCGCTGGGCGCGCCCCTCGGAGGCCCGCGACGAGGAGGAGGAGCGCTCCGCGGCGGATCTCCGCGCCGACGCGCCGTGCGCCTCCGCCTTCTACGACGCCAACGGGTGCCTCCGCGGGCGGAGGCGCCGGCCCAAGCAGGACTTTGAGGGTGACCTCGACGACGACGACGAGGAGGAGGAGGATGAAGGGAAGGGGAAGTCGGCGGAGGACGACGACGAGGAGGGTATTAGGGTTTCCATCGGCCTCGACCCGACTCTGGATCGCGAGGTGAGCAAAAAAATTACTTCGACTTTTGATTTGATTTGGCCGATTAGTACCAGTTAAGCAGTTCTTTCATATCATAATTGCTGGCAGCCTGCTTGTTGAGATTAGGGCGTGAACTAAGATGGGATCAACCGCTGCCACTTTGGTTCATTACCTCGCTTAAAGAAACATTTGAACTTTAGGATGTATTGTTCACCACTTCTCCTAACTAAATGGGCTTGGCATGATCTGGATGAAGAACTAGGTAGAGAGGATCGAAGTATTGTAGTCATGGTCTGCTAAGTTGTTCAGGCCATTTGCTTATTGTGATGTTCGCTTCTGCAGTTTATTCGTACCCTTAAGGACAGTTGGTTTATCTGGAAGACTGGAAGGCCTTTTGCTTTTAGTGATTATTATAAGTACTAGTGTACTACTCTCTCCGGTCACAAATATATGTCATTTTGAACGTTGGCACGGTCTCTAAAACCCAACTTTGACCACTAATTTATATTATAATATATTTATAAAACTCAATAAAATTATAATGTTATGAAATTATTTTTCGAGACAAATCTACTCATATGATTTTCATGTATCCAATCTAAAATGTTTAAAAAGATATCGATAATCAAAGTTTTGAAAATTTGACTACACACTTTCCAAAACAACGTGTATTTGTGACTGGAGGGAGTACTACGGTATAAACCATAAAGCAGAACATTAAATGTTGTCGTCTCAACATGGCATTAGCTTGATGGAACACTGAAATCACTTAGACCTGATTCTTCATGAAGGATTTTCATGTTTGCATTTGCTATGCCCGTGTATGTGCTTTGGAAAGATTACTTTGGCCTATTTTGTGGCTTCTTATCTAACAGGGAGTGTGTATCTTTCAGGAGGAGGAGGACAAGTATGATAGAGCTGCATTTGGTAGAGAGGATGCTGCAGACCGTGTGTACATGAGTGAAATCATGGATGACGGCATTAACATGAGCATCAATACTGTAGTGCCTGACCTCCTTGATGATTCCATTGAGGAGGCCTACCGCCTCTCGAGGGATCCTCGGGCAGATCTTAGTGCAGCATCTGCAAGACTCAGAGAAGACGATAGTTCAGCTAAAGGTGGCCCTCATTCTCCAACTCAAACCAAGGAGTGCCCTACTGTTGGAGTGCAAGCAATGAAAACTGAGGATATCAATGTGAGACCTATATTGAAGAGAAAGGAGCAAGGCGATTCAAAACCAAGGAAACGAGTCAGGTTTGATGCTGATGTTAAAGATCCACCGACAGAGCTTTCTGAACATGATGAAGATTCACCCTTTGTTCTTCAATCCATGGATGTGGTAACAACAAAGGAGGATTCGTCCACTCCATCTGAGTCGCCTGGTGTTCCTGACTATGTTAGGAACCCGTCAAAGTACACACGTTACACTTTGGACACACCAGAGTGTAACGATGAATCTAACAGGAGTGCTCTTGCAGACCTCCACAGTCTGTTAGGGAGATCAGATCCCAACAAGTTGCAGCCTGAGACACCTGTTGAGATTCCTAGTTCAGTCACATTCATCCCTCGGAAAAAGTCAGTTGATGCCATGGTGGTGGATGAGGGCCCCAAATCCAGTGACACAAACTCATCTCTCATTGGTCTGGTGGCAGGAGCCTCTGATGAAACTGATCAATGTGAGATGGATGAAGATAACCCTAAAGCATTGTCACCGCCACCAATCCAGACCAACTCGAAGATGAACTCCCGGCGTTACAGGTCAAGTAGAACGGATGCTGAGTCAAACGGATGATTCTGGAGCCCCCTGTCGATGTATGTTTAAGAATGTTCCCTATGATGATGTAGTTGCTACCCGAGTTTAGGGAATACGTTGATGTACCTGTGCTTTGGTCTTATGATCCGAGCTGACCAGCTGGTGTTAATTACGGTGTTATTTATCATTGTTAATTCATCTTTGAATTTTACACTGGGAGCCGCAGTTGATGTTGATGTTACAAAGTTCAAGAATTTTGTAGTTTAATGTCAGTTCATATGTGCATTCAGGAATCAACTTAGAGTGAAACATAACGATCCTGGAGTCCCCGGAATCCAGATTCACCCGAAAACACAATGTTAGGATCAGGGAATGTGCTGATACAGATCGTTTAAATGCTATTAAGCTCTTCCATCTCCCATGGGAAAAAATAAGGCACCCGTTTCAGGTTTCTGGCTGAATTTCAGAACCAGTCCACAAGAAAAACTGGATGTCAAGAACCCTATCAATCTGTACGTTCTTACAATGTCATGGTTTTTCCCCCATTCCTCTTCCTTTTTGCAGTAATTAATTACTTTGCTCAAGACATTTAGTCCTTTACAGTGGCAGCTACAGCTTATCAGCAATTCTGTAGAGGGCATCAGCGACCTTGCCGAGCACACCAAGCAAGCTGCTCACTTGGTCCTTCCTCTGCTCCCTGTCCAGTTGGCAGTTGATGTTCTGCGCCTCCAGCTGCGCCGCCACCATCCTGCTGCTCCGGTCTAGGATCTCAATCAGCTGGCCCTGGAGGTCAGTCGCTTCTCCAGAGGCATCATCGCTGCGCTGCCTCTTCTGCCCGCCCTGCGCTGGTAAGTCCTCAGAAATTTGCTCTGGTTGCTTGCCTTTTGATGCACCTGCTGTTAAGAAACGATAGCTGGTTAGGCATATCGTAGTTGTTTGTACTGCATGCTAGAATTATGGTGGTGTATGTGTATGATTTTGGCAATGCAGTTCCCAACTCAAACAAGCATCAATTCCTCTTTGCTGACAAAAAAAAGGGTAAAGTTTTTTTCTTCTCACAAGTGATTTAAGCTTTAGTCCTGCATATTCCAATTCTGTCAGATTTCTATCTGAGTTGCATGTCCAATGATATTAGCATCCCTCAAATATCCAGAAGTAAAAAAATAATGCGGAACTGATTAGTTGATTATTTTTCTAGTAAGAAAGAAAGAGAGTAAGGTAATGACAGTGAACAGTATTAGTATTTACTGCTTTCATCATTTCAGAATCTGTCAGACTTGAAAAGAAAAGGAGATAGGGATATTTTCTCAATCAAACTTCCACGTGGATCGTGAGTTATCTAATTTAGTGACTGAAAATTCATTATCTTCGTAAGCAAGCAATTACCCAAAAGGATCACTAGAAGTGGTGATTAATAGCATCAGTTCTTTGGTATTAGCTAGAAAAGGGCCCCGAGTCAACATATTTACATTCTGGGCATTGATTCTGAATCAGCATTGCCTGAAACTGAAACTTTTCTTTGAAAATCTTTGGATGACATGCAAAACTGAATGGTTTCAGAACGACTCAGTTTTTTTTAAATAGATTCAACCTCAAAATCATCAATGCTTAGGGAAGTTTGCTGAAGTTGTTGACTGCCAAGTTATTCATTTTGTTGTCAACTGACATAAGCTGTGGTTGCTGCCTGTAAACATCTATTTCTACTTTTTTTTCCCAAGATCCTTGTGTCATGGATCTCTTCATACATTAGGCACTGTAAACACAGTTGGACGATGGTACAATTCTCCCCTAGAACAGAATAACAATGGTACTATATGAAGTGTTTTTAAGCTAGCATTCATCATCTAGGGATGAATGACACCAGTAGCCTCGAATTTTCTCCTCTTAGCACATTTCCATGATAAGTTAATTACAGTTTCTGATTTAAAACAGCATGCAGTGATACGATTTTTAAATATTTTATTTTCCTTGAGAAATTTTGGCTGGTCAAACCAATGGAACAGTAAAAAAGTATGCATTAGTTGGACTAAATCCAGACTGAAGCCCATCGAAAACATTGACAAAAAAACTATAAAAAGAGAACTGCAAAACATTTGAATAGAAACCAACAAGTAAAATCCTATTATTACTACCTTGCTCTGTGCTCTCTTGCCTAGGTGCCTTAATCGTTCTCTACAACCAAAACCACAAGACGCAAAAACTATATCAGCCAAGCAATCAATCAAACAAACTATGCCAAAGTGAAAAGGAGTCTCAGCAGTCATATCTATGAATCCAGAAATCAGAAATAATATATAATTTATATATGTTGCTCGATATCAGTGAAACAACAACGACAATGTTTCCAAAAAGAAGAAACCATTTTCTGTCTCAAATATCGATATCAGACCCAATTATCACAACAGAACTGGCAAATCAGCACAACAGCAGAAGCAACAGAGCAGCCACTACGTTAGCAATAGAAAGCTAGCATATTTGACACCAAAATACCAAAAACAAATCACCACCACAAAAGAACTGCAAGACAGAGTGCATCTGAATCCTGAAAAAGAAGATTACAGCTAGTGCTGCATCAGCACCCCTACCATCAGATCACAAAGAAGCACTTTTTTCACAATCGAGAAGCAGCTAGTCAGCTCAAATTCATCATTCAGCATACACCAAACTCAACTCTTCCATGCAGAAAAGGTCACACTTTTATCACCAAAGAGCGTAAGAAAACATGAATTCTACCGATAAATTAAGCTCACACTTTTACCGCCAAGAAACCAACAGCTCAACTGCACCATGCACCAAGAAAGCAAACATCTTTACATGAACAAAGGGCTCACCGGATATCGGCACGGCCACCACCGCCGGCACCGGTGCCGGGAGCGGCGCGGCCGTTTCTTCCTCCTCCGACGAGAACAGCATGCCCTCCCCGGCCGCGGCCGCGCAGCCACTGTCGAACACCGCCTCCGCCGCCGCCTTCTCCTTGCCCTCCTCCTCCACTACCTCCACGCGCACCGCCCCCGCCGCATTACCGCCACCTCCACGGCCGCGCCCCTCGAGTATGTCGTACACCTCGCGGTCGCAGAACCCCGGGAGCCGCCTCTCCCGGCGCGCGTCGTTGCGCATGGCCCAGAAGGACACCTCCTTCCCCGCCGCCGACGGCAGCGAGCGCTCCCACTCCCTGATCTTCTTGTAGTCGCCGGCGAGGTTGCTCCACCGCTTCCGGCACTGCACGGGCCCTCGCTCCATGCCGTGCCGCCGGCAGTACTCCGCCACCGCCGCCCACTTGGTCGGCTCCCCCGCCGCGCCTCCCCCACCACCCCCCCTGCCCCGCCCGCGCCCTCGCCCCTCCACCACCCGCTTCCCCTCGATGAGCACCAGTATCTCCTGCCGCGTCCACCGCGGCAGCCGCGGCGCGCGCCCGGACCCAGTCCCGCCGCCGGCCTCGCCGGCGTTAGACATGCCGTGCACACGCGGCGAGCTTCTTCTTGACGGCGTGAGGCGTCGGCGTAACGGCGCGCTGACCGTATTAGGAGAAGCGAGGTGTAGTAAGCAACAGAGGGGGGAGGAGGGAGAAGCAGAGTGTCTCTTAACTCTTAAGCTGGGGATTAGGAGGGGGCGGTCTTAATTAGGAGTAAACTAATATAGGTTAAGGACTTTAATTAAGGGTTAATGGTAGGGGATTAGTGGTGGATCCTCCCAAAGAGGGGGGGGGAAATGGCAGTGTGGTTGTGAGCATTAGAGAGTAAGAGGAGGATTAAGGGAAGCTAATGTGTGTCATTAGGGGAGGACTTAGATAAGGAGAGTCTCCACAAGTGACAAGTGGGACTTGGGGGGGATGCAATGAGCGTGGGGGGGGGGGGGGGCGCTAACCTTAACCTATTGTTCTCAGTTTTCAGCAATAGGGTTAGGGTAGACTATAGAGTGCTGTTGTGATGTCCTTGTCTTTTGTGATGTGATAATTTGAAGGGGAGAATAATATTTTTGTGGATTTGAAACTTGGGGAGGTGGATTTTGTTTATTTCTGGCTGCATATATTGGTCGTTGAGCACAGTTAGGAACTTGCTGGCATCGTTTGGAATACAGGAATGTATGCAATTAAGGATATTAGGGGCTAATTGACCATGATTTTTGACAGAAATTCATTCAAAAAGAAATAAACTAGAAAAATAACACAACAATCACCTTTTATGTTCTTTTTCTTTTTCTTTTTGACAAATTTAGCCTACCTGTGGTGTGACAGGGACCTATAGGGGTACTGTACCACAAGTAAGGGATCTATCGGTATGGGCAAGGTATTTGCCACGCCGAAGGCACTACAGCAATATTGTTCAAGCTGTCTACATATCTAGTGGTGTGAAGCAATGCTGTATTAGTCATGTTGCAAATTGCAATACAGCTTTTGAGCTCATATATAGCTCATTCATCCAGACTACCATCAGAGTGCATCGGTGCAACTAACCAAGGATTTAATGAACATAAAAATGCTTTTAGTTTTAGGTATTCATTTCTTGCACTACTGAAATTGTTGCCAACCAGATCTGGCTTGCTATTTGGGGCATTCCTCTACGTCATATATTCCTGGCCAAATCTGTGGCTCATCACATCCCAACCAAATGATCTGAATTGATCAAAACTTTGGTTGTACTGCGCCAAATCACAGGTGCGCGGAAATTCTTATCAAACCCCTTATTCTTGCTGAATTCGTTAGACGTCGAGTATAAATCAAATTCTGTATCCCTTTGCACCCCGAACGAAGGACATCGGTCTATCTATGCTTCATTAATTAATTAATTCTTCGGAAGATGGGAGAAAAGAGTGATCGCCGGCACTAATGTTCTTTTTGGATGTATGATTTTGGGTTTAATTTGACTCAAAACGCTGATCTGATTGAACCTATACTTTCAAGATCATTTCTAGCCTTCCTAAGCCGGAGCTTGAAGAAAAGGGCGGTAGTAAATATTTCTAGTCCATGCTGCATCAACTTATGTTCTTGATGTAACACTTTTGGAATTTGGAAAGGCCTGCAGCGGAGGGGTTCTAATTGGGAGCCGCTAGCTTTCCGCAAGAATTGTGGGTTTAATTTGCATGTAGGGCGCTGGCGTCTTGAAGAACAAGCATGTAGTACTAATTTAATTATGGGGTGATTAAGGAAGGTGGTTGCAAATAGCTAGCTTAATGTCATGCCTCCTACTGCCTGCTGCGACCTCATGTAGAGAAATGCAGCATTATTAATTTGCATCGTGGAGCATGCTAGGACCTTAATTTAGGACAAGGATTTAGCTTTTCCTTGAACTTGAACTAAATCTCAACCAAACATCCTCATCCAAACAGGCAAGGGTTCTGCAAGCTGGGCTTTTCAGTGAAATCAGAGAGGAAATGGAGGGGGTTTAAACTTCTCGCTATATATAAATGAACTTAAATTTATCTAACAAGTCTTCTATAGCTAGCTAGCTGCAACCAGTTTGGGTCTTAAGCAGCTGAGAAACCATGGTTTCATTTCATTTTAGAAGTCTCCAACCTCAAATGTTTTTAAGATTTAACCAGACAGATTGTACGAGCACGCAGTTAACCTGGCCCAAAACACGAGACCACACGAGCGTAATTATCGTCCATGATGAGATCGCATCATTGGATTTGTACGATCGAGAGAGAGAGGCTTTTCTTTTTTGTGTTCCTTTCAAGCAATTGGTTTCCTGACGTCTTATGTTTTGATTTTGTCCCATCGAATCGCCAGCAGGCCAGGTCCCGGTTCCGTAGGTAGGATCGTGTGAAGGACGCTCTCTCACTCAAGCAAGGATTTAATAAGGATAGGTGGGGCGAGGGACGTCCATGTCCATCTTTATATAAGGGTTGAGAAATAAAGGCTGTGCAGTTTTTCAAGAAATTATTGTATCCTTGCTTAGGATTCTTATGCTAGTTTTTTTCAGTGAATTGTATTATATATAGTTTGTGTCCGTCTTTCCAACGGTTAGTTTTAGGTAAGGCGTGCTACAGTTCTATTCTGTTCTTTTTACTTAATGTTTTTTATGTTTTACTGTCTTTGAGATATAACTTTGACTGTTATATTTTACACCTTTGTATTAATAAGATGTACTAATAAATTATAATAAAAGTATGTTTAATGACAAATGTAATGACATAATTTTCATATAACATATTGGTAATGTTTGACGGTATAGATTCTAGTACGTCGAGTAAAAAAGAACTAAGGTTGTATAAGATATTATCTTCAGTTTGAGTTGCTTGATTTGGCGATCACTACCTCACACTAGCTCTATCGAGCTCTATGGAACAATTTTGATAGAGTTTGCAAATATTTTTCTAAAAGATGACCCTGGAGCTGATACAACGTAAAATCTAGAAAGAGAGAACTAAAAATTAAACAATAGCTAGGAAAGGATTACCAGAAATCACAAAGGGACAGTCCTGGTGATATGTCCCTATGGGATGTGTGACACTTGAGGCCTCCCTCCCATTCGTTATTTCTTGTGGCCTCCCATTTGTTATTTCTTGCAGTGTAACTTTCATGTCAACCTCCCCGTTGGGACCCTGACTCCTTAGTGTGATCAAAGGGCCGGGCCACTGCCCTTTCAACCACTAGAGGAGATTACAACCCCTATGGTATGGATTACATCTCCCATAGCCATTGGAGGATCATGACTGCTGGATGGATGGATGTTGAGACTCGATCCCCACGTGAAATGCCCTAGAGGATGCTGATGGGACCTCAATTTTTGAGAGGATCGGTTGTTGATAGGTGATACAAGCTCCCTTGGTGGTTTAATGGCATTGATTTATAATTTGACATTTTAGTGATCAATAAGATTTACTGATGTCAAATCTGCCTGCCTTATATATCTGTAAAAGTTTATATATAATGTGTACCGTCCAAACATATGTTACGTAATTAAGATTTGGGCTCTCTACGTCGAGATGAGCTAAAAGGATATTCGCATTTTTAAAGGACAACAGAAGAATTCGACCTTGGGTCACTCTAGCAGGTTTCAATTTCTCCATCTAGTTTATCATTTTTTTCCCAGGGTTGCAGCACTGTGTTTCAATTTTAAGCACACAATTAGTGGGACCATATCATGCATTATGTTGCATTACAATCCTAAAGTACTTTATCCTCCATCAATGTGGGACGCAAATTCGTGAATGGCACTTGGAAGCATGTCAGTGCACATTGTGGCGTCAACTGTGGAGGGATTTGATTCCTTGCTCTACACAATCAGGACATAAGAGGTCTGGAGCTAGTTATGTTGCCTTGTATACATGGGCATCTCCAAATTTTGAAAATTATGTATATATCCTTGCTAGCTATAGAAATTATATGTAAATTGCATTCCATGCCCTCTGATTGGATTTTGTAGAAAAATTAACATTTTTTCTCTATCTATGTAGCACCATTGAATGGTATGAAAGCATCAATAATGTACCCCAATATAATTTTTCTAGCTCCGGGCCACGGGGACACAATTTTGCAAATGCTTTGGGGATCATCCCTCACTCTCTCTCATAGAGTGGGTGGATTAGCACAGTCCATAAACATCAGGGGACGATCTAGTCTCAGATGGTCAACTGGCCCGCGGTACTTTTTTTCTCTAGAAATTTATATGAAAGTATAAAAACTAAAAATAATTAAAGAGATATTTTTAACTCAAATTAAACAAATCATCCCTACTGTATTATGCAAATTGTAGATTATCATCTTTTTGGGTAATAATTCACATTTACAATAAACAAAACCTAGATATACCAGTAGAGCACTACAAAAAAAACACAATGAGAATAAGAACGAGAACTGCTATGAAATCTTTTGCAGAAACTGTTTATGAATTTTTCTAGAGTAACTGTTCATGAAATTTAGTTGGAGGGCATGAACTCTTTGAATGACGTGTGGATTAAGGGTAGCATTGTGAAGTCGTATTGAGTATCTATCTATTTATACCTATACTAATTAGGCACTTCGAGAAAGCTCCCACGTTAATCAGAAAGATTTAGCCATTCATCTGGTGGACTCCAGTTATAAAAGAGTCCATGTCAAGTAAAACACAAAAACTGATATTCAGAAACCAAAAAATAAGAAAAATTAGCAATTTGATTTCGATATGACTTCCAAAGTAACATCTATAGAAAATAATTCATAATAAAAATAAGGAAACCAGTGATCTGATTCCCATAGACTTTCAAAGTAACATCCAAAAATAACTAAATTTTGGAAAATAATTAAACCCAAATTAGCAAATCAAAAGAAAGAGTCCATGTCCAGTACATTCTAAATTAATTGAAATTCGGAATAAAAATGAAGAAAAATTAGTAATTTAATTTCTATATGAATCCCAAAGTAAAATCCATAAATAACTAAAATAATAAATAGAAATAAAAAATAACATTTGGATTTGTATAAAAATTCTAACCTAAAACTGTGAGAAAACACCACATAAACTCCAATAGAAATATGCAAATTTGGAATAAAAGTAAAACAAGAATAAGAGTTTGATATGTATATGAGTCCCCAAGTGAACTGACAAAAAAATAAATTTCCAATAGAAACTAAATGAAAATTAGAAATTTTTTAGGTTTAGGATTCCACATATGTGCAAACCTGAATAAATAAAATAAGATTAAATATATATTAGGAATAAAATTTTATATTAAATGAAAGAATCAAAATATATATTCAGAATAAAAAAAGGAAAACATCGAACCATAGATATAGTAATTAGAAATATATAGAGGAGTTGAATTAGGTTTAGAAATCACTATGTCAACTATTTGTATGTCACATTAAGCACCAATTTTTTCTTTCTTATTTGGCCATTCAAACAAAGTAACTTGATCTGGTGCCATATCTGTCAATCATGCTCTTGTTTCTTCCTTATTTCATCAACACAAGTGTTGTTGACTTTGTGTATATCAATTCATCAATCATGGAGCACTTTGTCCTTTGTTGAACTTAGACAAGTTCTCCAATCATTGGTGATTAAAGTTAAAAATGAAATTAGATTGTACTTCAATCTACTCAATAATATTTATATTAAGTACTATTTTCATAATCCATGAACTTTTTACTTAATTATTTTAGCTTTTAAGATGAAGACTAGATACTTTAATTTATCTAAGAAGTTAGCCTGTGCGAATGCATAGGTTGCTGGCCAGTGTATATAAAACGTTATACGTAGAGTTATTACGTACAAACTTGCTAGTAGGTGAAGCACTTCCGGTAACACAAGAGAGCTGAACTTTTTTCATGTCTGCCAATTAAGTGTATGTTGGTATGTCCCAACAACATAGAACTTTGATTAACAAGAAAAAAAAAGGACTTTGATCATGTGTGTGTGACATTTTTTGAATAGCCATACGTGTATGATTTTCTCATTGTCCATATATAGCTTATGTGCT
Source organism: Dendrocalamus latiflorus (assembly GCA_017311315.1). Classification (NCBI taxonomy): domain Eukaryota; kingdom Viridiplantae; phylum Streptophyta; class Magnoliopsida; order Poales; family Poaceae; genus Dendrocalamus; species Dendrocalamus latiflorus. The sequence continues at coordinate 18,864,620 of CM029638.1, read as the reverse complement.
ACAAATTCTTTTCTTCGATATCCCATCTGGAATACGATAATTTTTATTTTTACAAGAACTAAATCATTTAGTATAAAATTCATGCATTCCAAATTAAACACCCTAAACTGTTCGAGCTCATGGACAACGTAGGCCGACAAAACAATACGATTATTCGTTCCTCTATTCTCCCTTTCAACAATAGTTGCCTCCCTTTCAGTGCGGGAAGCATAACCCTATCCATATGCACTCATGTGCCTAAAATAAAAGGGCACTATTCTGGTGGTCACATTGTGCACGGAAAGCCCTATCGGCTCTGACGACGACATAACACTGCCCTTAAGGTTATGTAAGGATGATGACTTGCTGATGGTAATTAGTGTACTAGCACTACCATAGAATGGGTCATCATAGACAGTCTTTAATCTATCTGAATTTATGTGTCCTCTCGAACCGTCTGTAATAAGTTACAATACAAACGGTTTTAGTTCAGAACTGTCTGTGATAGTTTAATATCACAGACGGTTCTAATTAATAACCGTCTGTGACAGTCTATTATCACAAAAGGTTGTAGTTATGAACCGTCTGTGATTGCGTTCTTGCGTCCTCATAAATAGGCCTAATTCAGTTTATCAACATTCTCTAATTACGCTATAAAACAGTGTAATCAAAGAATGCAGATGAACTAAAGTAGGCCTATTTATGATTGGTGTCATGTTTTTTGCGGCTCGTTGTTTAGGTTGTAAGTGTTGTTGTTTTGTTGCTTTGGTATGCTACAATCGTAAGCTGTGGTCGTAAACCATAGTCGTATGCTATGGTCGTAGGCGCACGGTCGTAAATCGTGATCGTATGCGCCTAGTCTGCTAGCAGCCATGTGTGCTACATCAGCAAATTCTGTTAGCAAATGGAGGAAACAACCTACGGTGCAAACAGAGACAAGTTTAGGGAGCCGACAAAGTAAAATGCAAGTTCTTGGAGTAAAGTGGTGGAGGATATATCACCGTTGATGCAAGTTTAGGCAGACAAGATCTACATAGCTGAAACCCTAGCCATCCAACAATTTTGTAATTTCATATCCAACCATCAAGAAAGAGAGGGGAGGGGTGGGGATATATCACCGACGATGAAGGAGGGGCCGGTGGCGACAGCGTCACCGTTGTGTCACAACAGTGAAACTATACAATATACTCTTACGACAAGAGTGCCTTATGTAGTGAACCATGACGTCACAACCGAAGGCGGAGAAGCTCACGGAGGTGGTCGTCCGAACCTTCTATTTTTAAGGGAAAAATTGGCGAGGAGAAGTGAGAAGAGGAGATGAGGAGAAGAACAGCCAAGCCTTCTATTTTAAAGAATAAATCCATCGAGATGAGTGAAAAATTTTAAATTCACTGAGAGCGAGAAAGTTGAAATATTATCACAGTTCTTGGTAATAAACCGTCTATGATAAGTAGGTCATCACAGACAGTTTTTGTTCTGAAACGTCTATGATACATCACAGGCAATTCAAAAAAACCATCTGTAATAAATACAGACATTATAGACGGTTTTTGTTCTCAACCGTCTGTGATGTATCACAGACGGTTCGTAATAAAAATCGTCTATGATAAGTAGGTCATCACAGACGGTTCTTTCCATCGAGGTGAACTTAGACGTCTATCTTATAAAACCGTCTATGGTAACTTTATAACTGACGGTTTGTGTTGAAATATCTATGATAAAGCATCCAGGATGACCCTTTTTTGTAGTAGTGTGGCCAACTAATGGCAAGGATCAATTGTTGCTACAATAAAGTAATAAACTGCTGTATGTATCATGTTTAGTTGGGCCTCACAAGAACATAGAGGTATGTTCCAACGTGCTATGTTGGAACCTATAATTTGTATTTCAAACCCTTATGTATATATCATATACTAGTTCTATAATCAGTTGCCGTATATACATTCAATACCTTAGTATCACATCCATACACGCAAGAATAAATAGAGTAGCATATAATAATAAACACATGATCATAGGCTTATACAACTAAGCTTTTGATAAAAGGACCGACTAGCCAAATACTTCATATAACAAGTAAATAGCAATGGAATAACAATAAATGAGACAAAATTCTAGCAAACATGCCATAGCCCACCACATACAATTGACTAGAGTTAAATCTTGGAAAACAACAAATTCTTTGTCAAACCTTTCGTGTGAAGATAACCGATCTTGGGATCTCCTTCTTCTTGCTCTGATATTGTTCAACAAGCAATTGTGAGTACAAAAATACACTTCACGTGACTTTATAGTAAAGTTATATAGTATGCAAAGCCATATCAAGAGAGATGGCTATCCTGCCAAGTTTTTTTATTTTGCATAAAGCAAGATTTCATTTGCAATAATGAGTAATGGATTGTAATCAAAAGTTGTAAAAGCATTTTATATTTGATACAAAGTAATACGTAGGTAACATAAGCATAAACCACCAATGGCTATTCCATAACCATGAGCAATGACATTCACATACTTGTGAATAAGTTTCAATAAATGGATACCTTCTATCCCCAACTAAGTTTTGAAAATATAAGACTAGGCTTAGTAACATCACTAAGCTTTGCCCATAATCAAGGGCATGGCTATTCGAATAGATTTTACACTCTGTAGAGGTTGTACAATTTACCCACAAGATACAAACAGTGTGACTAACACTATATTATAACAAGGCCTTTACATTGCTCGACTCCAACCTTGCCCCGCCTTATGAATTTTTGCCCTCAGAGTTAGAACAACATTGAACCCTCGAGAAATCCACCATTGTGTCGACGGTTTCGGCCCCATACACAACTATGACAGGAATCATATTGAGCCACCATCATGGTGCTCGCACAACTCTGATTACCACATATGCAAGATTAGACCCAAACAACTTATTACACCAGGGACTTCCCATAAAGACGGTTGTGATTGTACAAAAGGCTTAGATCAGCAACACATAAGTTCACGGTGCTTAACCAACTTGGGCGAGAGTCTCCAACAACCTACCACTACATGCGAGTTTTCTCTTGCACCACAAGTTATATAAATATTTTACCCAAGTCAAAATTGTAGTTTTCAGTTCTATTTTATAAGTAAAGTGTCAAGGGTGACCACACTGGTCCAGCAACATAACCAACCCTATATTTTGAAAGTGTAACCAACCGATCATCTAGTATACTAATAACTATGCATGGCTAAGCAACTATATTGTATTCTAACATTTCACAATTAATCATACCAGTTGTGGATATCATTACTAAAGTGACAACAGTGAGTATAGCAACTTTTCAAGGTAGGATCAATCTAACAATCGGTATAACTATAAACCTAACCAACATAGCAATTTTACCAAAAGTACACACATGCATGATAGTTTGAGGAAATAAAATACATAATAGCAAAATGTAGGATCAACATGGTCAAACGAGGGTCCTTGCCTTGCTATTGAACAGTTGTCTCTTGATCTAGGCCAACTTTAAAGCATTTCCACCACATCGAAATCTATCGCATAAAGCAAAATAATGCGAATAAATACCAAATAAATTCAACCAGAGGCAAAACTCAAATATTTTTTGCAAATTATGAAATAGCATGATTTTATAAAAATATAGAAACAAGTTTCACTCAATTTGGGGTTCGTATGCAAAAGTTATAAGAATTTAAATTTGGTTCGGTTTGAAAAATACTGAAAAAGAAAAGGGAGAAGGAGTGACTCAAAGGCATAAACTAATGATTCTTCTACCTACTGGAGAAAGTGCATTTTCTTAAAATTAAAGGAATCTTTTATATTTTTTCTATTGAAAAAACCAGCTTTTCTCTCGGTGAGGCTAACAGGTGAGCAACACATGTTAGGTTTTTATTATTTTTCAAAATGACTGACATGTGGGGGCACATGTCAATGACTCATTACTTAAGACTAGTTTAATTTATCAAATCACATGTTTAACTTATATGGGACCACATGTAAGAGACTCGTTAAATTTAACCGAGATTAATTATGCTAATATAATAATAAGTCGTCTTCATTAGCGCTAAACACCTAGGCCCACATGTCATACACCTGGGCCCACCGTCATACACATAAGATAGGGGACGGTGAGGCCATCCTCGGCTGGGCTCAGAAGGGAAATGGCAAGCTTACAGATGGAAGGATGAGACAACAACGAAGCTCTGGGAAGTGTTGACGGGCAGATAGGTAGATAGAGGTGGCAATGTGATGATGTTGAGCACAGAGCACCTCGGGCTAGAACAGGGCTCTGCGCAAGAGTGCACAAGGAGTGAGATTGAGAGTTGGGATGGCTTCAGGGAGTCTTCTCATTGAAAAAAAGCCAGGCGTGGGGACCTAGGGTCATCTGAACCAAGTATGACAAAAAAAAAGGTGGCACAAAACAAAGCTACGGCCGCGAAGGTATAGATGACTAGATGCTAAGCCAAAGAGCGCATAGTGTAACACCTTGGTTTTAGCTGCATTTTAAAAGTTTTTAAAAATAAAATAACCATTTGGATTTTTCTCAAATTAATTAAAGGTTAATTTGAATTTTTTTTAAATTAAAAAGATTTAATATGAATAAAGTAAACTTCAATTAAATCATCTATTTATTGGAGCTAAATTGAATTTATTCCAATTTCTAAAATTTAGAGAGAGAAAACCTGAAAATTCCGACATCGCCTATGGGCCAACTTCTTCTTTCTCCTGGCCCACTTCTCTTTTTCGACTCATCTTCTTTCCAGCCCAGCCTCATCTCGCCTGGCCTAGCCCATCCCCATCTCTCTCTCACTGCCATGTGGGACCCACATGTTAGGTGAATAGTGTTATGTTCTATTCATCTTCTTCCTCTAATCAACTTCGACGCTACTATGACACCGCCACTATCTCGTGCCCAATCTCCCTCTCCCACACTATAAAAGAGCACCAAGACCCCTAAGCGAGCAACCTAAGACACCTTGTTCCTCTCCCTGCCTTTGCCGTCGCTGATTTCGCCATCCTTGCGTTAGGATTCAAAGATCGAATCAGCGCCATTGCCGAGCTCTGGTGAGCAATTGCACCCACACCAGTGAGCATCCGCCTTCGCCAACCACCTCTCGAGCATTGTCGTACCTGGTGCTAGCTCTCCCACATCTCATTGAAGCTAATACATCGTCATAACTCGAGATCATCGTGACCCCTTGTAAGATCGAGGAGGCCGACTAGAGGGGGGTGAATAGGCGGTTTTAAAATTTTCGTCTAATTTCAATTGACAATTTCAAACTTAATGAATTGACTAGAGCAAGTCGACAATGGTACACCTAAACAACCTAGAAAGGATCAAGATAACACTAGCACAAGTAATTGACCAATAGCAAAATCAAGTAGTTTAGGTCTAAGGTTGCTACTCTAACTAAACAAGCAATCAATTAATATGAATTAAGAACGTTGCTTGAATGAAAGTAAATACAAGAGAGCAAACCACAATTTGACACAATTACTTTTTACCGTGGTGATCGGAGACTTGCCGGTCTCCCCTAGTCCACGTTGAGGTAGCCCGACCGAATCGGACTGGCTCCACGAATTGAGCCTAATCACCTCGATCACTAGCGGTAGCCCTTTCCCTCTCCGGGTAGGCGAGCTCCGAGCCTTCACAATCTTTCGGGTCTTCTCACAATCTTCTTGAGAAGATCACCGGAACCTCCTCCAAGCCGTCTAGGTGCCGGCAAGCACCAAGAGAATGAACCACGATGGCTTGATCACACCCAAGTGCCAATTGGATCAACCTAATATGCAAATGCACTTGAATTGGACTCAACTACCTCTATTGAATGCACAAGAGAGAAAGCGAGGTGTGAGAAGTTGCTCTAGGCTCAAAGATGTTCAATATGGGTTCAACAACATGTACAAGTTCTGGTGGGGATGTATTTATACCCCCACCAACCTCAAATAACCGTTGCAATAAATAATTCTGAACATTCAGGAAAAACGGAACTACCGCCGTTATATGGGCGGTACTACCGGATTTCCGCCGTCGCAACAGAACGGCTATGTTAGGCGGTCAGAAGTAACCGTTGAACAATGAGTGCGGTACTACCGCCATTAAAAACACGGTACTTCCGGAAAACCGGAAGTTCCCCTCCTTGCCTCGCTATTTCCGATTTCAGCGCGGTTAACTCCAACTCAGGGCGCTCTCTGGAAATGAAGTTCCGCTCTTAAGTCCGGAACTACCGGCCTGCGGTAGTTCCGCAGTTCAAACCGCGGTACTTCCGTTTTCCGAGAGGCTAAGTTTAACTCCGGGCGCTCTCTGGAATTTAAGTTCCGCTCGGGACCCCGGAACTTCCGCACATGAGGTAGTTCCGCAGTTGAACTTGCGGTACTTCCGATTTCCGAGAGGCTAACTCAACCTCCAGGCGCTCTCTGGAATAAACAATCCGCTCAGAGGCCCGGTACTTCTGGCCATGCGGTAGTTCCGCCCGTAGAACACCGGTACTACCGGATTTTCTGACAAAGCACAGTTTTGATTGAATTTTAATTTCTAAGTGCATGCATGATCCTAGATTGATCCATAGGGCATACTAGCATATGATCAAGCAAATGACCGTGATCCCTCTTAATAGTACGGCGTCTATCCTATAATCCGGTCTTCCAACCTATCTCCAAGACCGGTAAAAATAAAATAGATCCCTAAACTATTTACCTTGTCGCCCTTGAGATCTTTGAATCTTCAACATCTTTTTATGTACCTTCTTCTTTGCCCTTGAGACTAATTCTTGCAAACACTCAATACACAAATTAGTCCCATGATCACATAATGTCATTAATTACCAAAACTAATATTTTTAGGGGCCTAGATGCTTTCACCCCTAGAACTGCCACTGCCTAACCCTCATCGCCGGCCAACTCCATTGTCCTTTGACCTCGGAGAGCATAGAATTGTGTTCACCATTGCTTGCGTGTTCGATTTCACTAGGAAGTGTAATTGGTGACAGTCCAGAACGTCGTCAAGTACCTTACTAGAGAACTCCGCTGGAGCCCCTTGAGTTCAGCTTGCCGCCACTGACATGGCAAGCCACCTCAGTGCAATGAGCCGACATGTCCGCTAGCTGTACGCCACGCCAATGCCACACAAATCCCAGCCGCTAGCACACCACACCTCTTAGCAAAGCCATGTCATCTTCCACATTAGCATCCATGTAAGTGCCACATCACCTCTATTGCCCACGTGTCTGCCACATCACATGCCACGCTAGCTACATTTTAGGTTAGTTCGGTGGACTTAGTCTACTGTTGATTAAGCCACTATCATGTGGACCCCATAATCAGATTTTTTTTTTCCTTTTCCTTTATTTAAACCCAAAGGGTATTTCTAGAGAATATTCTCTTTCCCTCTCAATTTTTAGGAATTTATTTTACCGACAAATCTTCCGAGAGTCCTTACTCCTTCATACAAACTCCGATTGACCCAATTCTTCTTCCTAAATTCACCTAAAATTGAGCTCTACCTTTTTATTCTAATTATGTTATTTTTATATTTTATTTGAATTTATTTATATTTCATTCGATTTCTCTCTTATTAGATAACATCTTCGAAGGAGCAGAAGCAGGATTGAAAGATCAAGAAATAGTAACTGAGCAAGGCCAAGGTAAGTCATGACCTTTGATCATGTTAAACCTATTTTTTTAATCTAAGTATTATTATTTTGTTTTAAACTATTATGCATTGCTAATTTATTACAAACCCTTGTACATGGTAGTTATCAACCAATTTTGATAAAATCCTTCCTTTGATAATTTGAGTGCCATAATTTTATAATCACCATAGGATAGTTAATTATCTAGTGATATAATATTAGTATTCACTTGGGTTGTAAATCTAGTATGCTTAGTCATGCTTATTGTTGGGCTCGTCATCACATTAGTCAATTAATTAATTCTGACTTAATGAGATATTGAATTATGGTGGTAGCAACAGTTATAGAATTTATATACCATGACATGGGTAGTGTCATTGATGTTGGTTAAACAAAATAGTTTTCACTTGAACGAATGGTCATGTAGTAAAGGAGGTGCGATTAGCACATTGTGATGTGGATGCATCACCTGTGCCTTGGTTAAGGATTTAACTTTATGTACCATTAATCTAAGCTTTACTGTGCAACCATATGTTTAATATGGAATGGATTTGGCTAAATAATTTATGATGTTTGAACTTTGGTCTTGCCAATGAGATGAATGTGGGTTGTGGTCATGCCCATTGGCTCATATAGGCGCAAGAGGGGACTTTCTAACAAGGTGGTAAGCCTACTAGGTAGTGAAACCTTAGAGGGCGGAATCAAGTTGAGATAGAGCTTTGTAAAAGCCTTGTGATAATCTCTTAGTCGTACATCTTTGAAAGTGTGTCAAACAGACATTATAAGTAGATTATCTTATGTAGGTAAATTTGTGCAACTTCTACAGAGTAAAATTATTCAAATAGTCGTGTTTTCGATTATGAACAATGCTCAATGATTTCACATGAGGGTTAGAGTTTTCATAAAAATGTGGTCTAGTTGGGAAGTGAATAGTTAGTTCAGTTGTGGTTATTCAATTCCTTTGACTTATTTACTTATTATTCATTTTCAAAATATGCTTTTAATATATTTATTGTATTTACCTTAAATTAAGGCTTTCTGTAAAATAATCATTCAGCCATCACTTGATAAGCCTTGCATTATTATATATTGTATCTTGTTACAAATGACTTGCTGAGTATTCTATGTACTCACGGTTATATCCTCTGTTGCTTAGTCACTAAGGAAGGACCGTATCAGACAGAGGTACTAGACAAAAGACACTTCGACGACTTTACGGATTAGGACTTCACTTCCCAGTTGATTGCCTATGGGCATATCGAATAGTTACTATATTTATTCTTTATTCCGCTGCTAGTTTTGTTAGGCCCTATAGACTATTATTTGTAAGCTTGGCCTTAAGGTCGCTATTCTGATAATTAATAATATTTGCTTCTTTCATAGTTATTCGTGATTGTGGATGATACTTCATCTATATTGCCGCTGTGTGCATTAGCGTGATTCTGGACTAACATAGAACACACACAGAGTCTAGATTTGTATATTCAAGTCTTAACACATACTGACCAAGAGCTCACCACGAACATGATGACGGGGTCGATTATGACAAAGGTGGTCGAAGATGACCGGATGGCAGTGAACAGAAGTGGCGGTGTTAGCTCGAACGGTGGTGAAGCTCCACGTCGAGAACAAGCTGAAACAAAGCAAGTCATGAGGTTCAGCAGGGCGAGAAAATGTTGGAAAGGCCCATGTCCAAGGCAAGAGCTCACCGGAGGAGTGGGAATAGCAATGGCGGTGGCAGCGATGATGGCGTTTATGGTGCGGCCAACTTCAAAGAGAAACAACTGCAAATGAGCATGGCATTAGATTTAACATAGTATGGGGATGATGAAAATAACCATGGCACGGTTGGAGACTTACTGGAGATGGAATTGCGCACTGGCGATGATGGTTGTCAGAGTTGTAGAAGACAAGCTCGATCCAATTAATCACTTCAAGGATGGAGAAATTGATTGAGGGGATTCCAGATTGAAGAGATTTGGAGCAAAGTGAAGTGGACAAAAGGTTAAGACCTCACCGGGATGGACATGGGCCATGGTGGAGCATAGTGGCGGGTGTGCATTTCGGGGCGGCTCGGTGAAGGAAACGAACTACAATAGGCAAAACGGAAGTGGCAAGGGGCAAGCTAGGGTTTCGATGCGGTCAGGAAGGGCTTAAGTAGCGAGAGAGAAGACAACAGAGGGCGAGAGAAATATGCGGGCACAACAAGAACTCGTGAGCGGCGTTCTGTAATGGGTGGGAACAGTGACATAGAGGATTAATGGCGCGGTGATGGGACAGAACAGGCGAAAAAGGGCGGTGGCACACGGGCAGCTAGCAATGGCAGCAGCAGGGTTCGCGGAGGAGGCAGTGACGATAGCGTCATGACAAATATGGTGAGCATGGTGCGATGAGGCAAGGTGGAAGACAAAGCTTGGTGGGTGGGTTCCGACTGTCAGCGATGGAGGAGAAGAGAGAAGAGGCACACGAGAAAAATACACCTTCGCGTGGGGGAAACAGAAAAGGGGAGGCGGTTGAGCAGAGGACGATGTGTAGGCTAGAGTTTGCCCAGAACAGGAACAAGCTAGATCAATACTAATGAATTTGGCCTGCTAACAGAAACAGTTTTTAAATTGATTTTTCTAATCGATTTAATTGCAGAAATTAAGTTTGAATTTTAAAATTGGCAAACCAACTCAAAACAATTGAAAAGTTTTGGAAAAGCACTTTAGAATATTTAGGACACAAGTAAATTGTTTTCATGTTCTCGACAAGTTTTAATTAATTTTAGAATTAGAAATTAATGTTTAGCTACTAAAATAAGAAAACATTTTTAAATAAATGCTGTAAATTTTGAAAAAGCCCAAAATGCATAAATGATTATTTTAAAAATAATTATATTGGTTTTGAGAATTTTAGGATGTTACATGTTGTGACTTTTAGTTTTTAGCTAAAATAGAATTGTAACGGTTGTTATTTTTTCTGAGATATTGAACTAAAGAAAAATAAAGAAAAGAATGAAAAATTGATAAACACCATTATAGATAGTGGAAAAGAAAAAGGAGAATAAGAAAAAATGTATTAAGAAGCCAACACAATTTAAACGGCTTTTGGCTTATGAAAGCTAGAAGCTTTGGAACGGGGTGCAGAGAGAGAATGTTTTGCCTAATTCAACTGAAACCAATGATCTGTTGTTGATGATGATAGGTACACCTGAGGCCTACAGTTAAAGAAGTACTTTAATATCATCCTGTTTCTTTCTTTTGTTGCACGATGCTTTGCATAGGTTCTTCGTTGTCTGATCACGTTTGATGTTAAGTCCTGCTCAAAAGAGCTTTTTTTGAGTGGTTTATGGCTGAAAAGTACTATAGCCGGCTGAAAAAATACTATAGTTGACGGAGGCTTATTTAGCATAATTAAATTTAAAAAAATTAAAAATAGAAAAACATGTTAACCTATCACATATAATGTAAACAAATATGTGGAAAAAAAATAACCGGCAAAAAAGCTCAAAAAAGTCAAAAGTATAGAAAAAATGAAATTTATGAATAGTACAAAATAAGTCAGAAGTCAGAAGCTCAAACCGAAACGAACAAGATCTAAAATCTACAAAGATGATATCATACTGTTGTAATATGGATGTTATTCCCTACCCAAAAAGGGGAATTTTCCATCGGAACTATTTTGACTGATGTTAGGCAAAAAAAATTCATCTTGTATGGATGTCGTGTTTTTGAGAAATTTTATAAATAAAAAGCTCACCACCCCATTTGCGCGCCAAATCTCCCACGGGTCAACGGATCGAATTATACAATAACCTCTCAAACCCCTGAAATCAAATGCAAACAAATCCAGGGACCAAATCGCACAGAGAATTGAAAAAGGCCCAACTCCTCCATGGAAAATACGGACATGGAAACCCTCGCCGACGACGCCGCCCTCGCCGGCGACAGCGGCGAGGCCGAGAGGTTCGAAGCGGAGGCGGAGGCCGATCTCCTCCGCGACCGTCTCCGGCTCGCTGTCATCAACATTGCCACCTCCGAAGGTAGCATTCTCACCATTGCTCCGGTGGATTCCAGTTTCCCCGGTCACTTCTTGTTCTTGGAATTGGGATTGGGTCTCGGAAAAGTTTGAATCTTGGCGTGCGTTTTGTGCAGGCAAGAAGGCGGGCATGGAGGTGGCCGACCCCGTTGTCGCCTGCATCGCCGATTTGGCCTTCAAGACCGCAGGTCACCCCCGCGCCCCCAAAAAAAAACCCTACCTTTTCTTGTATCTGTTTCCATAACTGTTTGTGGCCATCATTTCGTCTTCGGTTCGATTGCTTGGTGCAATTGATTTTTGGTCTGAATCGCTTTGTTGGTGTGCACTTGTGGCTTGCGCAACCATTTCCATGCTGCTTAGGTTGCTCGGTTGACTGCTCGAATAAGATTGTGTAGCAAATGCAGCTCTTGGTGTAGAGAAGAGCTAGTTTCAATATTTTTGAGATTGGTTTTGAAAGTGCAAATGTTCTGACTGAGTTGTATGGCCCGGCAATGTTCATCTAAGCGCTAGTCCGGCGGCAAACCGATGCCTAGCGCCTAATCGCCACCTAGGCGGGCTAGGCGACCACCTAAGCGGGACAAATCAGCTAGGCAGGCAAGGCGGGAGGATGGCGCCGCCTAGGGGATCAGTGTGGTCCGGTTCCTTTGTTCTTGTCGGTTGCAATGTTTAGTGGAATTTGGTTAAAATAATGCAACATGTTGTCGAAATGTGGTGTGCTGGAAAAGATAGAATTGAGGTGGAGCGATGAAATTCATGTGTGATTTGTTATGAATGCCTGGAAAACTAGATTTCCATTGTGAAATATCTGTTGCACTTTCATTAATGCTTCACCAATAAGCCAGATCTCATAGTGATGGTAAAGAGGACAATTCTCTGACTAGTAAATCCAATTAAGGTCTGAGTGAAGGCTTCTCTTTTCCTTGTCATTCGTCAAGTGAGATCACAGTCGAGAAGTTGCTAACAAATATAACCTGCATGATGTAAAGCTTGTCTCTCATGCTCTTGTCCATAGACTCCTTTGCTGATGATCTGACCATTTTCCACGGAAGCCACTCACCTTTAAGCTCACAAACTGAGACACTGTTACCTGCTTCTGCACATATTCTAGCAAACTCCTAATTAAAATTATCCTAGAATATATTATACTGTTTATGTCTCTGAAGATGAGAAAGTGGGGTATTACTTCAGTATTTCCACTGTCTAACCTGACGTATGGATCATCCAAGTATTTGAGATATCCTGGATATGCAAAATAAGAAAAAGTTGATAAGGTCCTTGTCCTTAAACCTGCTTGGAGGTTTGTTTCTTTCCTGCTGCCCTGTGGCCTGTGGGCCTAGATTTTCAAGGCCAAATACTTCTCAGCATAAATTTTTGCACAAGGGACCCAACAACTCCGGAACTCATGAAAATACACCAAACTCTATGAACAAACTCCGGTAGAGCTATTATCTTTTCATCATATTTGCAAGGTCTTCTAAACAACATTCAGGATACCTGGTTGAATCCGATACATGTCCTTGAAACAAAATGAATAACACTTTCTTATCCACTTAGATGGCTTTCAATCAGAGTTCTTTCCAAACATTGGCAATACACACAACAATAAACTCAGTTACATCAAATTGCATTGAATATCACCCCCCGTCCTGTCCACAAACTTCGGAATCATATCCTCTGAGTGACTGAATCAAGATAGAAAGCTAGTTGAGTACATAATCTTCGAGCTCAGGCCTCTTGTAGAAAAATATATTTCTTGCCAGTTGCCATAAAAGAATGATTGTCTAATGAGGGTAAAGCAGATGCATCAGATCAATGAGGCAGGGATTTAAAAGTAACCTCTCTGAAACTGTAGCGCATACTAGTTATACTGAACTGCATTTTTTTTTTACACCGTTTAGATTTGCAGCTGTGGAAACTGTATAGGCATTATATTTAACATCGATGTGCAGAGCAGCTGGCTAAGGACGTAGAGTTGTTTGCGCAGCATGCTGGTCGTAAATCCATCAGGATGGAAGACGTTATACTCACAGGTACTACTTGAGAATATCTTGTCATGCTAATCCCCAAATGAATCAAAAGGGAAAATGTTGGGTTTTGAAATACTTGTTTTTCAGACAAGGGTTGTTTATTCGAAATTTCTTACACGTCCAATAGTTAATTGCCAAGATGTGCAGAAGATTGCCCTTGATACTGTATGGTTCTCCCAATACATCTTTTCTCACTCTGATTATTGCAATGTAATTTCAGCGCATAGAAATGAGCATGTCATGGGCCTGTTGCGAACATTTTCTCAAGAACTGAAGGGAAAAGAGCCTTCCATCGACAGGAAGAGAAAGAAATCATCAAGGAAGGACGATAAGGTGACTGAAATCTGATTCCAGATATGCGTGAAATCTTCTGTTCCTCCATGGGGCAAAGAGGAAGGTTGAAGGAAGTGTACAAGCACTCAAACTACCCACTAATAACTCTCTGCACTTGACGTATTTGGAGAGGCATGAATGCATTGTTTCTTCGAGAGATCCTCCACGTTGGTAGCTTGATTGTGAAGCTGTTGTGTCAAAGTAGTAATCGCATATTCAGAATTCAGTTCTTGCACGAAATCATGTGTTGCCATCCTTGTGGTTATGAGCTTTTGACACGTGTGGATAGTGATACTAGCTCAACTGAAAGAATTTTTGACCGGATATGGCCCTCTGCCGTGCGTAATTCCACGTTTGGCCCGCTGATGCGTCCAGAGAGCGCACGAGGTGGTCCCGGGGAGCGTAATAGGGTGTGTTTGGTTGCTTTTGGGTAGTGGGATCGTATATCCTGGATGAGGGGAAGCTGGATGAGGAGGGCCGTATTTTGAAAAAGAAGAGTGTTTGGTTCGATGTATCTGTGGATATAGGCTGAATGAGTCTGTGATTGGTAGGCTGTATGAGCGGATACAGTAGGCTGAGAAGGTGTTTGATTGGCTGTATAGTGGGGTATAGTGACCCTCGAATGTGAGAGGTGGTGTGGTTACCCCCTTCACATGTTTTTTCAGTTTTTTGCACAAACTAATAGTAATTTATTTACAGTATGACATATTAATTTTTTTTAACTTCTGAAAAGAACGTATTTGACAATATGATGATGTATATCAGGGGAAAATGCGATATGCAATTATTTGGTATGAACACATGTTTTGACTAAATATTTGCAACTTTACTTTAAATCAAAAGACATTAATAAAATCAACTTTTCTTCATTTCTTCATCCCGGTGCCCCTTTTCTTCTTGGTTCGGCCGCCACCCTGGTCTTCTCCTCCCCTCCCCCCATTTCTTCCTCTCAGCTCCCCCCGACCGCGCCGCCATGCGCCTGCCTCGCCCGGCCGCGCCGCGCGCATCTGCCTCACCCCGGTCGCCTCTCTCCCCTGGTCTCACGCCCCTCCCGATTCCTCTGCCCCCAGCGTCGCGCCTCAGTTCACCGCGCCGCTCCACCGATGCGCCGGCCTCCACCCCAACTCGGTGCCTCCGCCGTCCACTCCCTCTGCGCCTCCTCCTCCGGCGTCGCCCCCACCGACGCGCCTCCCCTCTACGCCGCCTCCTCCCTTAGCCACGGGCCGCCGCGCCTCGCCCGCGTCAGCCGCGTGCCGCCGGTGCCGCCGCGCGCCGCCTCCCGAAGGCCTTCGCCGGATCCGGAGGAGGGAGGAGAGGGAGAGGGAGATCACCTGCTGCCGACGCTGAGCGCGCGAGAGGTAACCCTAGCCCACCCTTTTCTTGACTCCGTCGGTCCTGGACTGCCAGCTTCGGGCGAAATGGGGTTCGCTCCCGATCCCGGATCGCCACCGTATGCGGGACGAGCGGATACAGGCTGCTACAGTAGATTCACCCAACCAAACACTCGATTTTTTCGCAATATACGGTGCATCCGGGATCCGGCCGTCCATATTCACCCAACCAAACACAACCTTAGGCACTATAGCCACACTGTTGAAATACTGTAGTTAGTTTCAGGAAAAAAACATTTAAATGTACACTTTGTAGAAATTTTTAAACATGACAAATAAGGTCCAAAAATAATAAATTTTTTTGTGGAACCTTCCAAATTTCATGTGACTTCTAATGCAATGTTGTTGTCATTATTTATTATTTGTGACTGTTGTTGTGATTCACGTGTTGGAATGCAATGTAGTAGGGTTTTATGATTTCACGTGGCTTGGAATTCAATAAGTTTAGTACGACGTGTGCATGACACGTCACAAGACCACCCGTACTCCCTGACCACACCAAGTGGGTGGCCCCACCTAGCGTGAAGATTCGGCACGTCTCCGACCGCATTAAGCGAGAATCCCGCTTTCCTGGCCATGCGTATGAAATGATGCCCACGCATATGAAATGACAACCGTTTTTGGCCGAGGCACATGAAACGACAGTCGTTTTTGGCAGTGTGTGGGAAGCTCGGGCCCAAGACGTGGCCCAATGCTGCCACAAGATATCTCCTCGGGCCGTTGCCTCATGGACGTGAAAATGCATCAACCAAATTGCACTTTAGCTGTGTACGATCTAGTCATCCATTGGTGCTGTTGGAGCAGGGGTGGCCCAACCCCCCATGATTGGGCTTTGCAACTAGCCCAATATGTTATAGACCTAATAGTATAGAGAAATGTACCAATGCACCCTCGTATTTTGTAATTATTAAGGGGTACAATGGGTATTTTTTATTCTACCCCACTCATGCATATAAACCCCCAAGAGGGGTATGCAGAGGCCAGATCCTCTCATTCTTACTCATTAGCTCTCTCTCTCTCTCTAGCTCTTAATACTATGCCTCCCATGAAAAAGGGTACCATGTACCCACTGTTGTAGCTATGCTACAACAGTGGGCACCGTCCATGGGAAACGCGCAAGAAGCTGCGCAAAGGAAAGCGCTAGAAAAGGCTACCACCAGAGTGTTTGTGCTGCGAGCACTCTAGATGCTGCCATATCTGGGGCTACTTTCAGTAGCTACGCCACCACACCTGCAGAAGTGGAGCGTTGTTTCTGTGTGTATATTGATGAGGCCCAAAGGGCAATATATAGAGAGAGTACAAGAGGGATATAAGGAAACAAATAAGAGTCCTATTCTATCTCTAATACCTTATCTCTAATACCCTTAACACCCCCCACAAATGCAAGGCGTATGCAATAGCATTGCATTTGAAAAAGGGTTAATAATAAAACAAGAAATATCCGACATCCGAGTCGTGATAAAGTCGTCGTTGCGTGCAGTCGTTGAATAAACTGTCAAATCAAGCCGAAGAGGAATAGATAGAAGCATGACGGCACAGATCGAAGCCTGAAACGGCGGCGGCGCAGTGCACAAAAAGCGCAACGGAGGCGCGGTGCAGAAGAAGCGCGGCGGCCTTAAAAACTCGGGGCGGCGGCTCAAAGAGAAGCGGCGGCATCATAAAGACTTCTACGATCTGCAGCGGCTCAAGGAAAAGAGCAGCGGCTGCTGCCATGCAAAAGAAAATTCCTACACTTCTATGACTGACAATAAAATTTGTGGACTCGCACGGCTTGGACGAACTAAATATTAGAGACTACGGACTTGGATAGACACTACAAAAGCTCACGAAAAATAACCAAAGACTGACTACAAGAAATCAGCAGCAGAAAAACCCACTCCTTAAAACTCCCTTAAGACCCCTCCACTCTCTGTCTTCACCCCCTCACTCACGCACGCCTGTCACTCCCGCACTCCCTCTTTTCTGTCTCCCTCCCTCCCATCTCTCTCGCGGGCACGGGAAGCAGCGGCCAGCGGCGGCGCGGGAGGCGGCGGTCAGCGCGACCGGTGCAGAGACTGGCGCGGCGAGTCGTCGACGGGTGGCGGTGACGAGGATCCAAGGCGGCGGCCGAAGGAGAGCCCGGCGGCGGCCAGATCTGAGGCGACGAAGAGGAGCCGGGGTTGTCAGCGGTGCGGCACAGAGACTCGCGTGGGTGGGTGCGGGCCGACAGCGGCGCCGGGCTCGGGCGGGCCAGCACAGATCCCGTGGCGACGAAGAGCCCGGCGGCGGGATCCGGCGCGGAGAGGCCGGATCCGGTGGCGATGAAGAGCCCGGCGGCGGGATCCGGCGCGGGAAGCCCGGATCCGACGGCGCCGCATGGGAAGCGAGGAGCGGTGCTGCGGTGGACGGATTCGGCGCGAAGGCGGCCGGATTCAGATGGGGCGAGGCCAGATCCGCGCCGGGATGAAGCGGTGTCGAAGCGGAGAGGGCCGGTGCCGATGATGGCTCGGCAACCTCGGGTGGTGGCGCGCCGGAGAAGGCCGGATCCGGGCGGTCCATCCAGATCCGATCTGGAGGAGTGAGAGCACGGGGAGGGCGGCGGCCAGACGAAGCTGAAAGATGGCCGCCCGAGGCGGACGCAGGGGCGCCGGACACGGACATAGATCCTGGAGCACCGTGACGCGGGCGGCAAGGAGATGGCCGCCCCCAGGAGCAGAGATGGATCCTCCCGGGGGTAGCGGCAGCGGAAGATGAACGGAAGTAGATTGAGGTTAGGTTTAAACCCTAAGCTCTTATACCATGTTAGGAATATTGTGTGTGTATATTGATGAGGCCCAAAGGGCAATATATAGAGAGAGTATAAGAGGGATATAAGGAAACAAATAAGAGCTCTATTCTATCTCTAATACCTTATCTCTAATACCCTTAACACCATGTACCCACTGTTGTAGCTATGCTACAACAGTTGGCACCGTCCATGGGGAACGCGCAAGAAGCTGCGCAAAGGAAAGCGCTAGAGAAGGCTACCACCAGAGTGTTTGTGCTGCGAGCACTCTAGATGCTGCCATATCTGGGGCTACTTTCAGTAGCTACGCCACCACACCTGCAGAAGTGGAGCGTTGTTTCTTGTCATCAGACACAAGGGAGTCGGCCTCCATGCGTGACATAGATCGACTCTGACTAGCAGAAGTGGAGCGGTATTTCTCATCGTCGGACACCAGGGAGTCGGCCTTCATGCATGGCAAAGACAGGCTCTGGCCGTCGGCAATAGACTGTCGAGACTTTGCGACTCTGACCAACCACCTCATGGTTGTAGATGCCCGTCCGACCGCCTTATGGTCGGAAACTTTGTCTGACCACTCCGTAGTCGTAGATGCTTAAGGCTTTATCTACAACCACGTCGTGGTCAACTCTTCACTGATAGCTACAACCTCATGATCAAAACATGGCATTCCAAGCCCTTGGTGCTTGTCGAAACCCGTAAAGTGCCTTACATAAGCACAGTGTCTGGTGCTTGCGACCCATGCAGATGAAGCCAGGGGCTGTGCCACGTACACCTCTTCCGTGAGGTTTCCATTGAGGAAGGCAGACTTTACGTCGAGGTGATATGCCGGCCATCCCTCATGAGCAGCCACCGCCACAAGTGCTCGTACAGAATCAAGGTGCGCCACGGGTGCAAACACCTCGTCAAAGCCTACGCCGACAAGTTGAACATATATATCACTTGGCCACCAGACATACCTTGTGTTTCATGATCTGGCTGTGGGTGTCCTTCTTTAGCTTGAACACCCACTTAAGACCAATTGGGCATTTCCAGCCGAAAGATCGACAAGGTCCCATGTCCGGTTCTCCTCGATGGAGCTCATCTCTTCCTCCATCACTGTCCACCATCCTTGGTCAACCTGAGCCTCGGTGACAGAGGCCGGCTCCTCCATCGTCGGCATGTGCAATTCATCAGGATCGAGATCATGTGAAGGGGCAATGTTGATGCAGTCTTGCACCATGCAAAACATCCGAGGAGCTCCTTCATTGTCGAGGTCAATGTCTGATGGAATGCTTGATAGCGGGGATGCAATTTTTCCCGTGGGAGTACCGGCGCCTAAGGTTGGATCAGTGGAGTGCTCACCCATTGCCATGGTCAAATTGGTGATGTTGGCATCGGGCGAGCTACCTTCGGGTCTTGCCACTGGTACAGAGTAGGCCACAATGAAGTCATTGTGGCCGCTGGCTTGTTCGGAGTGCTCCCAGTCCCAGCTTCTCCCCTCATCAAAGACGTCCCTGGAGATGTGCACTCGGCCAGATGAGGTGTCGAACATTCGGTATGCCTTGGAGCGGTCATCGTAGCCGATGAACACCGTGGGAGCGCTCTTGTCGTCCAGTTTGCCGGCGTGCAGCCACGTGGATTTCACATGTCCTACGTAGCCAAAGGTACGGAGGAAGTGCACAGCTGGCTTCACACTATGCCAGGCTTCATAGGGAGTCTCCCGCTTACACTGCTTGTGAGAGAGCGGTTCAGGACAAAGACAGCCGTGGTTACGACCTCCCCCTAGAATTCACCAGGCACCTTTCGGTCCTTGAGGATGCCCTCGCCATTGCCATCACCATCTGGTTCCGGCGCACAACGACACCGTTTTTGCTGGGGTGAGTACGGTGCCGTGAGCTACCGGTGTACTCCTTGCTACGTGCAATGCTCGGTGAAGTCCACGGAGGTGAACTTCCCCCACGGTCGGTGCACAGGATGCATAGCTTGCAGCCAGTCTTGGTCTTGACTACAACTTGAAACTTCTTGATTGCGCCGGTGGCCTCATCCTTGCCTCGGGGGAGAATGAGCCACATGTAACGACCCATATCATCGACGAGCAAGAGGAAATAACGCTTGCCTATGTGTGTCGTTAACGTGACGGGTCTGCACAAGTCGTCGTGCACTAGGTCGAGGCGGTCATTGGCACGATGCTTGGTCTCCTGAGGAAAAGGCGTGCACCGTTGTTTACCGACAAGGCACCCGTCGCAGATTTGATTGACGTGGTTCACGTGAGGAAGTCCATGCACCATGCCCATGGCCGACATCTTTCGGAGCGCATCAAAATTGAGGTGCCCAAAGCAGGCATGCCAGCACCACGCCTCGTCATCAACCTACAAGCTCAGGCAGACAAGCTGTACCACACCCAGGGTGATCTTGTACATCCGGTTTGGTGATCTCTTCACCTTGGCGATGAGGTTGCGTTGTCGATCACGAACACGCAGGACACCATCTTCAATCATTACGCTGCAGCTGCACTCATCGAGCTGGCCAACATTGATGGTGTTGCTCCGAAGATGCGGGATGAAGTACACATTGGTAAGGGCGCAATGTTGGTGCCCTTTTGCCGTGAACAGCACGGTTCTATGCCCATGGATCTCGACCACCGAGCCATCCCTGAACTTGACTGAGCATGTGATCCTGCGATCGAGTTCAGAGAATGTTGCGCCGGATCCCGTCATGTGATTCGATGCTCCGGTGTCGAGAAACCAGGAGGTCTCCTCATGCTCTTCATTGGGGAAGACCAACCTGGCGCACTCCTCGTTGAGGAAGACCTACCCGTCGACGTGTTCTGGTGTGGTAGGCGTCCGGGTGATGTCTTCTTGCACCGCCGTTACTTGAGCCATCAGGAGAGATGGCTCGTCGTCGGTGTTCTACACCAGATGCGCCTCCTCTCTTTTCTTCTTGCGGCAATCACGAGCCCAATGCCCCAATTTTTCGCAGTACCTGCACTCGTCCCTCTTGGGATTGTCGTGCGTGTCGTGAGAACGTGTCTCCTTCCCATTGTTGGAGGAATCTTGCTCGTGTCCACTACATGGCCTGCCATGGCACGCGAAAGAGCTGACACTGCTGGACATTGATTTGTCTCGATCGCGTGCCTACGCTCGTGTCAGCCACTCCTCCTCCGTGAGGAGCAGACAGGTTCCCTTGTCGTCGGTGCCATGGTTGGAGTAGCGCTGCTCCACCACTCGAAGTCAACCGGTCACCTCCTCAATCGAGAGGGCGCTGACATTGAGGAGCGTCTTTATGGAAATGGCCACCTGAAGGTAGCGATCTGGGACCACCTGCAGGAGTTTCTTGACCACCTCTTCCTCCCAGATGGGATCGCCAAGCAGGTGGAGGTTGTTGATAAGCCCAGAGATCCTCATCGAGGAATCATCAATGGAATTATCGTCTTTAAAGGAGATACCGCCGAGCTCCTTGCGCAGTTGCTAGGCATTGGCTTCGCGCACGCGGTCGATGCCCATACGCATGATCTTCACGGCCTCCCAGGCAGCCTTCGCCATGTGCTTGACAGCGAGAGTCGACAGCATCTCGGCCGCCATGACGCAGAGAATTGCTGACAACACAAGCCGATCGTCGCGGTAGTCTACATCGTCGATTTCGATGGCCTCCCAGAGACCTTATGCCTGGAGGTTGACTCGCATGACCAGCGTCCAGTCATGGTAATTCGTTCGCGTGAGCATAGGGTAGACAACGGAGCCTGAGGCTTCCCTGATGACGCGCTAGATGACAGGCACATGGCCACCGTCGTCACGGTGCCGCGGTCGGCACAGAGGAGGCGAAGGCGAGCGCAGGCGGCCTTGCCGCGGAGGAGTCGTCGACTGCCTTGCTGGCGGAGCCCATGACGAAGACATGTCTTCCAGATTATCAGCGAATACAGGCTCTGATACCACTTGTCATGGCGGCACCCACACAGTCGAACGACCACGAAATCATTTATGACCATGCCTCGTCGCAACAAGTGGATAGTCGGCTGCGACTTATGACCACGAGTACTCGTTATGACTACGAGCACCCGTTTACGACTTACGACCTCCGACTTACGATTTACGACTTACGATTTACGACCTCCAACTTACGACTTACTCAAAACACTAGGAATACACACGCAACACTGAGGGGAAACGCGAGGATTTTTTGTGCTGCTCTACTACCGTAACTTTTCTGAGGACCCTATTTAAGCATCAAATGAGTACAGATCATGTCTAACATGGCCCCCCCTATGTGCACGCCACGACCTACTCGATTCGTGCCATCCCACGACCGGTTATGACGTACGACTACTAATTGAAACCGAAAAAGAAGCAACCATTCCCACGTAAACGAACATACATCAAACGTCTGACATGTATGATCAAAAGTCATATCTAACTACTAAACTCGCTACCGATAACTTGATCGATCATTCTAACAGCTAGAACTAGGAAGTTACGGAATATTCATGGAGCTTATTGATTCGCCTGAACATGAACCTGGGCCCAAGTCGGAAACTAGATCATTGGGCCTGAAACCCTACTTTGAGGCCAGAAGTTTTCTGCGCTTCAGATTCGACTGAAAACATCTTGTTGGACCTGTACTAATTTTCTGTGCTCGGCGATAAGATTCATGGCCAGGAGATAAGCATTTCTATTCACCTTTTTCCACCACCCACCATCAAACAAGCTACTAATGACTGACTTGCCAGTGCACTTTGCGTGGCTGATGATCACAGTCGAGCAAAAAGGAGAGAGAATTGGGCAAAAGATAATGCTATTAATGAGTAATGACGGACTTGTCGGATCACTTTTCAGGCCTCGTTTTAAATTGCTTTGGGTTTTTGAAAATTGGCTTTTAAATAAAGTAGTTTTTAATTGATTTCTATAAATTATTTATAAAAATTGTTATAAAAACTATTTTGAAGAAAATAACTTCTCAACACAAATATCAGTCCTACAATCTTTTCTACAGTTAACTAAAAACAGCAACACTTTTTAACAAGACCTCAGACGCACCGAGAGGTCCGGATTGGGGCGGTCGACGGTGCGGATTTCGTGTGGCTGTGGGCTCACGAAAGGATCAGTTGCTGACTAAAAATGGTTTACATTAATTTCGAGATGGGAAGCGTCTGATTTGAGAGAACAAATCTGTCTAGGGTGGTGATCGGTTCGGCTGAAAAGCTCGTGGCTTATGGCTGAAAACACTGTAGCTGGCTGAAAAAAGCACTGTAGCTGACAGAGGCTTATTTAGCATAATTAAATTTAAAAAAATTTAAAAATAAAAAAATATGTTAGCCCATTACGTATAATACAAACAAATACGGGAAAAAAAAGAACCAGCAAAAAAGCTCAACAAAAAGCTAAAAGTTCAGAAAAAGACGAAACTTATGAATAGTGAAAAATAAGCTAGAAGCCAGAAGCCGAAGCCGAGTTGATCAGAGCCATCAGTCGTGTTCACGTGCTGATGTGCTACGTACGCTTCGCTTTCTCTTCCCTCCCAACCCATCTGGTTAGTGCTCTAAATAATTAAAGGCCTTGGTTTTTTATTTCTTCTACATAGGTTTTTAGCTATAATTGTATTATTGCGACTATTAGTTTTTTTAAGTTAAAAAAATAAGAAACATAAAAAATAGTGATATATCTTTTAAGACAATACAAAATAAAGAGAAAAATATTAAAAACAAAAATACCAAAAAGTTAAAATAAAATTAAAAAAACAACGTATTCCACGTAGCTTCTAACTTCTAAAAAAATAGAAGATAAAAGCTGCGTTTAGAGCGGGTCCTAGTCGCCTAGAACCGAACCGTGTCACGCTTACTCGAACCCACCCGCCAACTAATCGCCCCGTAACCACTTGCTGCCAAAACAATATCCAACTTGTGCAGCACAGCTAGGGCTGTAAAAAAAGCTCGAAGCTCGCGAGCTACTCGAGTTCGGCTCGTTCTAGGCTCGGTTCGAGCTTTAAACGAGCCGAACTCGAGCTTGATCTCGAGCTCGCGAGCTTTACCGAGCCGAGCTCGAATAGTTCGCGAGCCCCGATTCGAGCTCAAATAGTAATACATATTAATTCTTACCGAGCTTACTCGAGCCGAACTCGAGCTCGAGCTTTTCTTATTGTTAAACATTAGTGTATATTTGAATTATTTTGACTGTTATCGAGCTTACTAGAGCCGAGCTCGAGCTTAAAAATTTTTTATTATTGAAAAATAATGCATAATAAATTATTTTAATTGTTACCGAGCTTCCACGAGCCGAACTCGAGCCTACTCGAGCTTAGGCCGAGCCGAGCTCGAGCCCAGGTCTAGGCTCGGACCTCAACTCGAGCTCGGCTCGAGCTCGGCTCGAGCTTCTACCGAGCTCGAGCCTGGAAGGCCAAGCTCGCTCGAGCTCGGCTCGTTTACAGCCCTAAGCACAGCCACCCGGTGTGATTGATCAGGGCTTGGATCTTCTACGGCGACAACTCCGGTAATGTCGCCGTTGGTGGATTTCGGTACAACCTAGTATTTTCTGTAGACCTGCTTGGTCAGAGTATATAATCTTTTTTCCTCCAAGGTTGGGTCGATTTAACGGTATACGAGTCCAACCGGAGAATGAATTTTGGACACTTGTGCACCCCTAAACGCCCGAAATTCCGGTTTTGGACCCCTAACAAAAACAATTCCGATTTTGGACCCCTTCCGACCGCGCGCCTTCCGTGTGCTGCCACGTGTCCCGGTCGTGCGGTCTGGTACCGCACGACCGCATTGTTCACCCGGTCGTGCGGCACCAGACCGCACGACCGGCCTGCCTCCGCACCAAGCGCACGATCGCTTCGCCCGACCGCGCGTCTCCCGTTGCCCGACCGCGTGATCGCTTCGCCCGACCGCGCGTTCTCCGCTTTGAGCGCACGTCTCCTTTTCTGGCCGCGCGACCCGCCGATCCGACCGCGGGATTGATTCCCGACCGCACGACCGGGACACGTGGCGCCATCTCGCAAACGCGCGCTCAGCAGGGGTCCAAAAACGGAATTTTGGGTGTTTAGGGGTCCAAAAGTGTCCAAAATTCCCGGAGAATAGTAAAAAAACTTGAGAGATATTTCAGCAAACCAAAGGGTCTCCATTGTCTTGAACTTTGTAAATTAGGCCCCACTTATTTCTGCTTGTGATTCTGGTTTCTGGCTTATTATTGACTATTTATAAATTTCATTTTTTCTAAACTTTTGGCTTTTTTTTAGTTTTCTCCAGTTCTTTTTCCTGTATTTGTTTGCGTTGTTTGTGATGAGCTAACATATTTTTTCTATTTTTAAATTTTTTAAAATTTAATTACGTCGAATAAGCCACCTTCAGCTACAGTGTAATTTCAACCAGCCACAGTGCAATTTCAGTCATAAACCATTATTTTTCAGCCCAATCGAGCGGGGCCTTAACTTAAACCAAGCTAGTTTGTCATTTTCGTAGTAAGTCTTTGTAAATATTTTTGTATGTAGTTTTTTGAAAGGAAAACTGTGTAGATTCATTTCGGTTTGCTAGGCAATTCGCCCATCCATCTTGATGCTCATGGCAACCACTTTGAGCTGCAGAGGATCAAGCCATGACTGCTGCCAACTGCTGCCTTTATAGAGCGTTACATCATCGCAATGACAGAGGATTTGCATTTGCGTGAGTTTGGGCAGCAGGCCCCAGCGTCAACCCTGGATGGTGTACGGGCCTGTATAGGAGCTCAGCCTTTTCCTATAGCTGATAAATAATAGTGACTAATAAAATAATTTTTAACTATGACTGATAAATAGTAGTAAGCTAAATATATTATATAAGAAAGAGAGAAGACAACAGTGTAAGAAAATGCACTGTAATAATCGGATCGCTATGTGACTTATAGAATTATGACATAATAAAATACAAAGTGTGTTACAACATACAAAAACGTAAAATAGTGGTATAGAAACGACTTATAGAAACTAGTGTGGTTGTATTAGCTTTGGCTTCTAATATCAAAAGCCAAAGCCAATACGAACAGACCCTTCGTTGCAAATTCATTTTCTCCATGGCAAGATTCTCAATTTTGGTTTTTTTTTCTTTTCTTCTTCTTTTTGCTTTTTCTTCTTTTCTTTCCTTTTTACTTTGTATTATCTGTAAAATATAACCGTGTTTTTCTTTTTTTCTCTCATTTTTCTTTATTTTCTTTTAATTGAATGATTTAGACGAAAAGCTAGCAGTTGCTACAGTGCAATTCCATCCAAAGGCCAGCAGTCAGAAACCGCTAAAAAGCTAGAATGAACGGGTACATAAGGTAGTGTATACTAAATACCATTGATATGTCGCCGACATTTTGGTAAAACTGTAAGAGGGGTCTGTCATCGGTGGCACCTGCTCATTTGTATCCATGACCTTTCCAGATCAAGAAATGTTGGTTAGGACGGTACAAAATGCCGGATCTTGCTCTAAAACAGCAAGGAAAATAGTAAGAGTAGTGGTTACTGGGCAGTGTGAAGTGCTCCATGGGCGGTGAAAATGTCCGGGAATCAGTTGTGGATGACATGCGTTCTTTCTCCATGAGAGAGGGAGCGAGAGGGAGGGGGTGAGGAGGAAGAGGATGAAGTGAACGAACAGATCGATCTGTCTGCGTATATGTCTCTCTTTGCATAATTGATCGAGGTGTTGCGTCCTTCTTTGGTAGAAGTGATCGGCCGTAACTCCATCATTATCGCCATTACACGTACTACTTCATACATTAATATATAGCATCGGATTTGTTTAGTTCTATCGTGGTGACTTGTCGATTGTAGCAAGGTGCGTGACAGAGAACCTAGGAACAGATCAACTACAGCTTAACATGAACATGTACAACCATATTTTGTTGTTTTCATATATAATACCAATGTTCTCCTGTGGAGATTGTTGAAGGCTACAACACAACACAAGAAAGAGTAACGTCCATTTAAAACACAGAAATTTCACATAAACCAGTTGTCCAATTCAATCCTTGTAAGAAATAGAAAAAAGCCATGTGCTCTAAACAGAGTCCAAGAGAAATTAGACGGGTTCTTTTTGTTATGAATAGCGCTTGTATTCATATGAGGCCAATGGGCCAGTATATATACACAAAGTACAGGGGGTAAATATGCAAAGAACCCCTCATAACAATGGGAAATAACAAACTATACATATATCTCTAACACCCCCCCCCCCCTCAAACTCATGGTGGATCAACAACACTGAGTTTGGAGAGATAGAAGCTGTGCTGTGCTCGAGTCTGGGCCTTCGTGAAGAAATCCGCTATCTGAAGCTCTGAAGGCACATACTGAAGAGTAATCACCTGATCATGCACACAAGTCCTCATGAAAGAAGCATCAACACCAATGTGCTTGGTAAGCTCATGCTTCACAGGATCACGAGCAATACTGATAGCACCTGTACTGTCTGACAAGAGAGGGGTCGGTGTAGTGACAGAAACACCAAAATCCTCAAGTAACCACCGTAGCCAAGTAATCTCTGCTGTCAAGAGAGCCATAGCTCGCAACTCAGCCTCTGCACTCGAACGGGACACTGCAGTCTGTTTCTTCGTCTTCCAGGCAATAAGAGAACCACCAAGAAAAACGCAGTAAGCAGAGATAGACCGGCGATCAGAGGGATCACTGGCCCAAGTAGCATCTGAAAAAGCCTGAAGCTGTAACGAGCTGGAACGTGGAAAGAAGAGACGGCGAGAGATAGTCCCACGAAGGTATCGCAGAACTCGAAGAAGGTGACTGTAGTGAACCTGAGTGGGAGCTGAAACAAACTGACTCAGAATATGAACTGGATAAGTGATATCCGGACGAGTAACAGCAAGGTAGACAAGACTCCCAACAAGATGACGATAGCGAGTCGGATCAGAAAGAGGCTCGCCATCAGAGAGTCGGAGGTGAACATTGAGCTCCATGGGAGTCTCAACAGTACGCTGATCAGTGAGAGAGGCGCGATCAAGAAGATCCTGAATATATTTCTCTTGGGACATAAAGAAACCATCTGGAGTGGAAGTAACCTCAATCCCAAGGAAGTAACGAAGAGGACCAAGATCCGACATAAGGAACTGCTCACTAAGGCGAGCCTTGACAAAGGCAATGTACTCAGAATCATCTCTCGTAATGATCATATCATCAACATACAGGAGAAGAAGAGTCCGACCACGAGACGAAGTGTGGACAAAAAGCGCAGTATCATGATCACTAGCTGAAAAACCAGCAGCAGTGACCACAGAGGAGAAGCGCTCAAACCAAGCACGAGGGGCTTGCTTAAGGCCATAGAAAGAGCGACGAAGGCGACAGACCATGCCCTCAGGAACAGAATACCCAGGTGGCGGATGCATGTAGACCTCCTCACGCAACTCGCCATTAAGAAAGGCATTCTTGACATCAAGCTGAGAAACAGACCAGTGGCGAACAGACGCCACCGAAAGAAGAGTGTGAACAGTGGTCATGTGGGCCACAGGAGCAAAAGTCTCGTCGTAGTCAACACCATGCTTCTGCTGGAAGCCACGAGCAACAAGACGTGCCTTATAGCGCTCAAGAGAGTCATCAGAGCGAGTCTTAATCTTATAGACCCACTTACATGTGATGGGATGAGAATGAGATGGAAAAGGAACAAGATCCCAAGTACCAGTATGCTCGAGGGCAGCAATCTCCTCGGCCATGGCAAGCTGCCACTCAGGGTGAGTAACAGCATCCCGGTAGGAGACAGGCTCACGAGTAGCTGCGCCAGCAAAGGCAAAACGGGCAGGAGGCCGAATCGACTGGCGATCGCGGAGAGCGTAGCGAGGAGAAGATGACCCATCAGGGGAAGATGGAGCATCAGAAGAAGATGGAACATCAGGAGAAGATGGCTCATCTGAAATATTCTCAATACGAGGTCGACGAGTGTAGACGATAGTGGGAGGAGCCTGGGGAGTCGTAGGAGACGACACAGGCGGCGACAACGGCGGAGAGGCCACAGAGGGAATATGTGGAGACTCAGTAGGACAGGTGGACGAGGGCAAAACAGATATAGGAGTATCTTGAAAGGTCAAGAAAGACAGAGACTCCACAGAGGAAGCCGAAGGAGAGGCAGGACGTGGGTAGAATGGACGAGACTCGTCGAAAGTCACATCCCGAGAAACCCGTATCCGACGACCAACAGGATCCCAGCACCGATAGCCCTTGTGCTCGGCACTGTACCCCAGAAAGACACACTCAACAGACTGAGCGGTCAGTTTGGTGCGTTCTCGAGGGGCGAGGAGAACGTAGCAAACGCAGCCAAACAGATGAAGGGCAGAGTAGTCAGGAAGAAGACCACAGAGACGCTCAACAGGGATCGCACCCTTAAGAGCAGAAGAGGGCTGAATGTTGACGAGATAGGTGGAAGTGGAAACAGCCTCAGCCCAAAAGTGAGGTGGAATAGAGGCGGCGATCATCAGAGCACGAGCCGTCTCAAGGAGGTGACGATACTTGCGTTCAGCGACACCATTCTGAGCATGAGCACCAGGACAAGAAAACTGAGCGAGAGTGCCCTGCTCGGCAAGGAAGCTGCGCAGGTGACGAGAGAGTTACTCGCCAGCAGAATCAGCACGAAAGACACGAATAGGAGTGGAGAACTGTGTGTGTATCATAGTGGCAAATTGTTTTAGATAGGCAAGGCCTCACTACGAGAAGACATGAAATATATCCAAGTGTGGCGAGAGAAATCATCTATAAAAATAATATAATAACGATGACCCCCTTTCGAAACGAAAGGAGCCGGACCCCAAACATCTGAATGAACAAGATCAAAAGGACGCTGAGACACAGTCTCACTATGAGGATAAGGAAGCTGAATCTGTTTACCTAACTTACAGCCCTGACAATCTAAAGACACGTCTCCTGAGACAGACCCCAGAAGACCACGACGAACTAAGGACGACAGACGAGATCCACACAGATGGCCAAGACGGTGATGGCACTGCTGGAAAGAGCCGGTAGACGAAGTGGCAGAAGCGGAGAGACTGGCAGCGATGGTGGCAGCGGAAGGAAGGCGAAGCCAGTCAAGCTCCCAAAGACGCTGTGAGTCACGGCGCCGAGGGCCAGAACTAACCAGAGCTCCCGTGTGGCAGTCCTGAACACAACAAGAGTCAGAGTCAAGAATAACCCGATAACCAAGGTCAGTAATCTGCCCAGCAGAAAGAAGCTGCAAGGTAAGGCGAGGAACATGAGCAACAGAAGGAACATGAAAAGATGAGTTGCTAAGAGATCCTCGACCAGAGACATAAAGAGATGTACCATTAGCAGTAAGAACACTGACAGGAGAATCAAGAGGTGTAATAGAAGACAGAGTGGAAGGATCAGGAGTCATGTGAAAAGATGCTGCAGAATCAAGAATCCACAGGGAGGTACCTGACTGTGTAGGAGGTGGTCTCTCAGTGCCCGAAGAGTCAGTAGCAGAACCTGCAGAACCTGTCGAGGGAGAACCTGAAGCGGCAAGTAGGCGTCGAAGTCTGGCTATCTCCTGCTCGGTGAGAGAAGCTGCTGAAGAAGTCGAGGCAGACGTCGTCGTAGAAGCACTAGTGCCAGTAGAAGAACGGCGTGAAAGATGCCGCTTCTTCTTGTAGCACTGGGACTCGGTGTGGCCATCCTTGTCGCAGTAGGAACAGTGACGACGGCCACCTCCAGACGGAGGACGGCCACCACCACCTGTGGTAGCCGATGGAGGAGGCAGTGTAGCAGGCGGACGAGCGGCGAGCACAGAGGGGAGTGGCATCAGACCAGCACCACTCAAACGAGTCTCCTCTGCGCGTATCTCGGTAAGAGCCTCCAGGAGAGTGACACGAGGGTGGCGTGCAAGGAGCTGGGCACGCCTTTTCTCGAACTCAGGACGAAGACGAGTAAGGAACTCGTAAACCCGCTGAAACTCCAGGTCAGCACGTACATCCAGGCAGCACGGACAGGTACGACAGCCAGCAGTGCGGAGTGAGTCCAACTGACGCCAGACAGCAGAACTCTGAGCGTAAAAAGCGTCAACAGTAGCATCGCCCTGCCGAAGAGAGTGCTCCTGGCGGACCACGGACAGGTACAGGGCATCACCAGAGGGCTCGTAGCGCTGACGAAGATGAGTCCACATCTGGAAAGCCGAAGGGAGTCCCACAACCTCAGAAGAAAACTGAGGCTGGACACTGGGGATGAAGACAGCAGCAGCCTGAGCGTCGTCATCGTACCACTGAGTGTAGACGGTCAGACGATCCTTGTAGGAATCCAGAGCCTCCTGGTAGGCAGAGGCAGCTTTATCATCAGCGTCATCATCAGCAGCAGCCTTATCGGCTGTCGGAGGCAATGCAACAGGCGTAGGCTCCGTCGGAGGAATAGGGCAAGGCGGGCAGGTGACATCGCCAGAGAGGACGCCCCAGAGACGAAGACCACGCATGTGAATGCGCATGTGAGACACGAAGTCGGTGTAATTAACACCATCAAAGATCACCGGGCAACGAGGGAGGGAAACGGTGCCCATTGGTAGGCGGCGCTGGACGGCGCGGCGACCAAGACAACGAAGTCTAACAGGCGGTGCTGGACGGCGCGGCGGTTAGAACGACGTTTTTTTTCCTTTTTTTCTTTTTTTTTCTTTTTTTCTTTTTTTTCGAAACCCTAAAACTTAACGGGCCTTCGGCCCGTTAGAAACACACGTACACACGCGCACACGCAGGAGGCGGCGCGGACGGCTCCAGCGTCGGGCGCGGGGGAGCGGCCGGCGCGGAGGGAGCAGCGTCGGGCACGGAGGAGTGGCCGGCGCGGAGGGAGCGGCGTCGGGCGCGGAGGAGCGGCCGGCGCGGAGGGCCGGCGGCGTCGGGTGGAGGCCGAGCGGCGGCTCGACCGGCGGCGGCGTCAGGTGGAGGCCGAGCGGCGGCTCGACCGGCGGGACGACTCGGCGACAGCGGGGCGGCGGGGCGAAGCGGCGCACGATCCCGAGCGGTGGCGCAAGATCCCGAGCGGCGGCTGGCGGAAGGCGGCAGCGCTGAGGCCGAGCGGGCGGGCGTCGAGGCCGAGCGGGCCGGCCACGGCAGAGGCCGGGAGTCGGCGACGGCGCACGGGAGTCGGCGACGGCGGCCGACGGCAACAGCGGAGGCGAAGGCGGCACGCGGGAGTCGGCGACGGTGGTGCAGAGTCGGCGACGGCGCGCGGAACCCTAGGTAAGCCAAAACCCTAGTTTTGGCTCTGATACCATGTTATGAATAGCGCTTGTATTCATATGAGGCCAATGGGCCAGTATATATACACAAAGTACAGGAGGTAAATATGCAAAGAACCCCTCATAACAATGGGGAATAACAAACTATACATATATCTCTAACACTTTTGGACTATAGCTTATTGTTTATAGCTTAAATTTTTGAATTATGTCTGTTCACGAGAGATAGCACATAAAAAAATAGTCGCATATGATTTTATGCCGATACAGCTGAACTCAGTATATTTTTTGCTACAACTTTTCTATTAACTTCGTCTTAAAAAAATACATTATTTAAAATTAGTTATTATAGCATAAACCGTAAGTCACAAGATGTAAATAAAAATAACACTCAGCCAACTGTCACCTTACATGCTGGTTCATCACCTAAACGATAAAACAGCTCAGGCTTTACGGGGAACACGAGAATCCCACATGAGTCGGTACAAATCTAAGCTACAGTCAAAATCGTCCGTTCCAAAGGGGGCCACGCAGTTTCACATCGGCGTTAGCGCCTTAACGATTCTAAAAATCCTGGTCTTAGTTTCTGATTTCTGACCCGACAATGATTGGCTGCCTAATTAAGGAAAAAAGCAGCGCATGGTGGTATCTTCCATCAGTCAGTCACTGCCTCCCATCCATCATGTGTGCGCTCTGAAAAGATGGGCTAATCTTGTCTCCTCGCGATGTTCTTTTGCTTTCTTTCTTTCTTTTTTTTTGAAGAGGATTCTTTTGCTTAATTAATCTCCTGCCTCCCATCCCTCTTACTCTCACTCTAATCAACTGCAGCCCAATGGCTTAGTAGCCCACTTTGATAAGAACAAAGGTTTTTAGGCCAGTCATGATGCGCCCCCTGTGCCCTGTCATCAGAAAAAAGGGAATATTATTATGCAGTACCCGCTCTGTTACATATACATGTAGTTTTGGACAATAACAAGGTTCTTGGTGGACAACATTGACCGTTACTTTTGCTAGTTCTGCTGGTAAAAATTATGAAAAATATAAGGGTAAATCTACTGCTACCGGTATCGTTTTCGTGTGGCATATATAAAGTCCTTGGCGTGTTTTAGTGATCGAAGTTTTTTAAAAAAAAACTTAATTGTGCAACATGTATTTAGGAACGGAGAAGTGATATAGAATTGATCACCCCCAATCCTCCCAGACGAAGCGCTAATTATATTTATTTTCTCCCATTATTTTAACATATCTCTACTAATATAAAAGAGAAGTTTGTCCGTTACTGCTTCTCTCCTTCGCTCTTGCATAAAAATGAGATGTGACCCATCACGGGTAGTGTAGGTTAGACATGTCAACTATTTTTTCAGTAGTAATTTTTAAGGTCTGTTTCGAATATAGGAGTGCTGTAAGAAATTGTTCAAATATAGGAGTGATGTAAGAGTCTTAGTTTTAATTTTATTTATTAAATTACTTAGCACAAGGTAAACTGTTTTGAGTTTTACAACACCCTAGCATAAGATCTGAGATAAATTTATAACCTCACATTTTTCTGATACCGTTGCAATACACATGTACCTTAGTAGTTTGTTTGTTGTGGATGTGCAGTTGTCACAGCAGCTTTGTACAGAAAGTGTACACCTACGTACCTAATATGCAAATGATACGTACGCGTACGGCGTACGTATGAAATGATCAATGACGGACAGCATGCGCAACGTAGCATAGTTGTGTGCACTGTGTTGTGATCAGATCCCAGGGTTGTCTTTACTCGGTGTGTGTGTGTGGTGTGTGTTTGTCTCCGTACGTGACGCAAATGCATGTGCAAATAATTATGAGGAGAACAATTGATTAGCCGTACGCCTGTACCTCTCTGCAATTATGTACGTTTAATTACTGCCATAATATTTCAAAAAAGAGGGTCGTATGCATCACCCTCTGTTTTGCGATCATTTAACATCCGGTTAAATAGATAGCGATGACAATCTGATAGGGTTATCTTCTGCTTCCAAATAATTGGCAGGATATACTCTCGCAGAAAAAAGAAAAGAAAGAAATATCGCAACGGCGCATGGCTCCGAAACAAAGCACACGAATCTTAAAGCACATGCAAGTCCTATTGTGCCACATCCAACAAAGTCCACTCAAACGAAAAAAGATTAAAAAAAAACTGCGATCTAAATCGGATCAGATGGTTACAGGTTACCAGGGGGAGAGATGAGTACGGCATGATCCAAAATAACTCCAAAGGTTTATCGTTTGCTACACTCAAAACTAGAAAAAAAGGGGAGAAAAAAGGGGGAGTTGAAGAGAATCACTTTTGCACTCCCACTTTGCATGGTCTATTCTCAAAATGCCACAAAATGGAAGTACATATGCCCGGTTTGTTGACGGGATGCTATCCCTATGGTCTCTTTCAGTCGATCAAGAGCCAAAGTCCACTATAAATAGTTATTCACAATCAAAATCAAGGACGCTTTTATATACTTTCTGTGCTTGCTTTTCCATCGGAGCGGATGAGAGGTGATATGGGCAGGAGTTAGCCTATCTTTTTCTTGTTCTACGTATCCTTTTCTTCACAAAAATATTGAGCTTTAGGAGCATTCGAAATTTCAGATGTATCATACACATAGGTGGCGTTTGATTAGGTTTCCAACTCCTAAAAGCCGGAAACCGAATCAAACATCTAACTTTGAAATACGGTTTCTAGAAGCCACTTGTACTCAATGGCTTTTGAATGCCCCCTTCTTCTCTCTCACGCTCGACTCCGGCCTCCCAATGCCTTCGCCTCCTCCCATTGCGTTGCCTACTGCCGCCCTTTCTCCCTTGGCCTCCGCCTCCTCCTACCTGCATCCTATTGTCTCCACGTGCGGCCACCTCTTCTCCTTTGGCCCCGCCAATGCCACCTCCTTCACCATCGCCCCCTTTTCCCTTGGCCTCCACCTCCTCTACCGCCCCTTCTCCCTTGGCCCCGCTGGCGCCGCCTCTGTCCGTGGAGACATTTTTATTTTCCTTTTTTGCTTTCATTTTTCTTTTCATTTTTTGTTCATGGAGATGTTTTTTAATTTTCCTTTTATTTTTCATGTTCCGTGGAGATGGGGTTTTTTCATTTCTTAAATCGGCTCAGCCAAAAACCAAAAGCTTTAGCCAAATTAAACACCAATACTTCCAGCCGCTTCTACTTTCAACTACTACTATTTTATCCTAGCTAAAAGCTCCAAGCGTTTCAAACACCCTTAGTAGGAGCATAATTTTGAGCGTGTTATTATTCGATTTCACGCACAGTCAATACGAGCTCATCAAACCAACCATTAACAAACATGCATGGTTAAATTGCTTCTGTCGACTATACCTGTTTGTCAGTGAGTATATTGAGTAGTTCATGAAGGGCCCATCCAAAACTTTCCCGCGTGTAGCATTGCTCACTTTTGAGTTATTAGAGTCACAATTCTTGTTTATAAACGGGGGAGAAAATGTGAGATAAGACATGACGCATGAACAATGCACGGTGACATCTCCTGCACAACAGAAAAGCTACCTTAGAGTTTTGACCTAATTAAACCAAAACAAAATGCTTCTCATTATATGTCTTAAATAAAGATAGGGATAAATCCTCAAGAAAGAAAAACTAGTCTACAAAAAGAAAGAGAAAAAAAGCAGTTGGAACCTTGGAAATAAGGATGGAGCGTTACCCAATGCCAATAATTCACCCAATCATTCTATTTTTTGTGCAAGACAAATTAAGTATGGACATTTGGGGGTCCACCCTTCCCTGGCTAGTACTGTTCTTATATGCTCCAAATATTGTGTAAACTACTTGTGCATTGGTAGATCACAAAGCTGCATTGGTTACTTTGCTCATGGCAAATTTTTCATGGGTAAGGCCCCTGTTTGGAACAAA
Organism: Dendrocalamus latiflorus; assembly: GCA_017311315.1. NCBI lineage: Eukaryota > Viridiplantae > Streptophyta > Magnoliopsida > Poales > Poaceae > Dendrocalamus > Dendrocalamus latiflorus. The sequence continues at coordinate 18,828,457 of CM029638.1, read as the reverse complement.
GAAATTCCAAAGGAATTTTATAGGATCTATACTACTTCTTGTAAAATTTCTGAGAAATTCTTACGTTCTAAACGTGATCTAACTAATACAGTTAGATAAACAGTGCAGCAGTCCACTTTCTCTTGATATGGGAATTAGATTCGAAATGCTGACAACTACTTGCTCTGCAACAATTTAGACGAATCTGTTGCATCATAAGGGACTACTTCTTGCTCTGCAACAATTTAGACGAATCTGTTGCATCTTAAGGGATCATTTTAATCAGTAAGATTGCTGCTCTAGATCGAGCTCATACATCTTGCACGAGAAATCGCCAATTTGTTTTGTACCTAAACGTCAATCCAAGCGCTAAAGTTGCAATTGAAATGAGGGGGGTTTAGGGGATTCTTGTAAGTATTGGAGCATATTTTTTTCCTCCGAAACTGGCGATTTTTGGCTTTTGCTATAGTACCTAACTTTCAAACGAAGTATTTTCTCAAGACGGGGTCTACAAGTTAAATGATCTACACGTTAAAAATCCAACATCTGTACCAGCCAAAATCGCAAGTGAATATCTGTCTCTTTGTAATCTATACTGTAAATAGCTAAAATTCAAAAAAAATAGCTAAAAATCATAAGTCGTAGCCGTAGCCAAACAGACCCTTTAATTGCTTCCTGCGTAATTCCAGAGAAATTCAGGGGAACCCTGTGCCTTCCAAACATCACCTAACTGAAGTTAATTTTTTATCTTTATGAAATGATGTGCACCTTACTTTCAACCCACCCTAGTCCCTAGCTAGAGCAACAAAAAAGTTCTCGGTGGGACTATTGTCAAATTGTCAATGTAGCCTTTTGGGCACAAAGCTCCACCTCACTAAAAGATGAGAGAGAGCAAGTGCCAGTCTTGTAGCGTGTACCAGTAGTACAATGTTCAAGATTAGTAGTAGGTGAGGACAAATGACGTACGTGCTCTGTTAGTTCATATATTTGCCAGATAGTATCGTATTAAAAATAAATACAGATTTTTTATCAAATATAAATATGAATTTAGTAGCTTATTATCCATCAAATACGAATATAGATACATATTATCCAGATATTCAGGGGCTGGGTATCCACAGCATATATTCTCTATTTCAACCCAACCCATTTACATAATACTTTAGTAGCCCCTTATACATCAACATATATATTAATACATATAGTTAGGAAAGGAATTTTAGCTTATACGAAGAATTCATGAATGTTTTTCAAGAATATTTGTATCAAATAAACTATTTATATTTTTTCTGTTCATTATGTGTGTACAGTTCAAAGATTTTTCATGTTCTGAAAAATATTCGTAACCATATTCAATTCAATTTGTATTCACTCTGTATTTATATTCAACATTATTTGAATTCGTAACCGGGGTTCTATATTTGTATCCGCATCCAGATAAAAATATAAAAATAAATATGGCAAAATTATTATCAATCTGTATTTGATCTGTTTTTCACCCCCAAATGGTGATACCACTATGTTGGTCTTGTTCAATCCAACTTGGTATATAGTATTAGTTAACCAAAAAAGGATCAGCATGGTATAGAAACAAAAAAAATCTCGGTGGGAAAAGCTACATTCTGTTCCCAAGCTTACCTTCGATTCAAATACCTGCGGCAATTTTTAATATCTTGCGTTCTTTTTTTTTTTTGTTAAAGATTGCTTTTTGAGTAGTGCTACTTTGCTGACCAGTGACTGCAACTGCTAGCAATAAGCATCAACAAAATGTGTGCGATGTACACAAGATATATGCTCAATTGCCTCCAAACACGTCCGGACAATCTCACTAACATACTAGCAGTATATTTGTATAGAATACAACAATTTACTCTTTGTATAATATACATGGAGCTGCTCTTTAGACTTTTTTGTCAGCAAAATTGCACCTTGATCCTTACAAAGATACAAACTAAATACTCACTTTTGTCATTTTTTCTCCTTGCTTCTTCCACTATCGGAGGGAATCACTCCTGAAGTCATCAGCCAAAACAAGAGCTCTCTGCCTCGTTTCTCTCCATCTACAAATAGACATGTAGGCTACCTTTTCTCCTTTTCTTTTGCCAATCACCTTCTAACTAAAGACAAAAAATAATAACTATGAACGCTTTCTTCAGCAATCACTGAAAAATCGTCAATCATTAAGAGAACTAGCTAGGTTCGTGTGAATTCGAGCTATTTGCAAATTCAGTCAAGCGGCACTGTCTTGTCTGCTTTGGCAATTATTTTGCTCTAAGGGGACTGGGGGGAATAACAGGGAGAGATGCCTTCACTTTCTATACCCTTTTGCTGTGTGCTGCAATCAGATTAATAACTTTGCTAAGTAGGGTCAGAAAGATCTTGTCAAAGATATCTCCTAATAATTTAGTAGTACAAGGGATATTGCATTGGAGGGATATCATATCCATATGTGACAATGACATCAATCTACACCTTTTCTTCAGAAAAAAAAATATATAATGGCGTGTGTGGATGAACAATGGTGAGAACTTCATTTTTCTTTTTATGATTTTGATATGCTTCGAACGTATCCATGACTTCTTTTTTAGAGTACAATGACCAGCAAATCGCCCATAGGTTCCTTCCACAAAATAAAATCCCCTTTAAGCAACAAAGACAGGAATTTTGATTTGCGTTGCGATTAGATCGTGAGATAGGAGCCACCAGATATCAAATACTCAAAAATCAAGTGCCCAAAAAAAATTCAAAAATCAACACAGAAAGAGTATGGTTGAGATGATAGTGATGTACGCATAGTTTCATTTTATATAGATGGGAGCTGATGTTGAGTGTAGATATCTAGGATTTTTTAAAAATAGTTAACTTTAAATAAAAAATCAGAAAATCGCTGGGCTTATTGTTACAAAATTAGACCCATACACAAACACCAACTTATGGCTTTATTTCAAGGCAAGTTTTATGGTGGTCCAAGTGAGCTGCACAATCTGTGTTAAAATTACTGTCGCTGAGTTCTAAACGGCAAAGAGTAATAGAGGGTAAGCGACGAGCATGCAGGGTACCGGTCACCGGACATCAAATGAAGGTGCAGTGATTTACATTTCTCACAGCTCTTTTTTCTAAAAAAATTATATTTCTGACTACCTAGGGCCACAATACCCATGATATACTAAATCACAAATGACCAGGCAAAAAACACCGTGCTCTAAACGGTTTTAGCTTGTGGCTTATTTTGGCTTTCGGTTTATTTAAGTTAGAAGACATTTGAAACACATCGACTTCTAATTTTGACTTTTTTAGGGTTTTTCAACTTTGTTGCACTTTTTTCTCCATTATTTCTTTGTGCTGTCTACGATGATATAACGGTTTTTTTATTTTTTAGTTATAAACTAAAAGGCACAGTTAGAAATTTAAGCTATAAGCCAGTTATAACGAAGCCAGGGCCTTACTTGATCCTTCCTTCCTCTGCTGCTGCTGCTGCAACCTTGTGCCCTAGAAAATGGATAAAAACGTGTGAGGAAGTAAAAGGAGCAGATAAGAAGAAGCGAGTACAGGAATCAAAGGGCCGGGCATGCATTCGTCGTCCCGTTCCCGTGCCACGCTGAATAATTTCGCCTCGTTGTCTTTTACAGCCCTTGGAAAAGGCATCTGGCGCCACGGCCACCTTTTGGTCACTGATGAAACTGAAACTATTGCTAGCACCAGTACACATCTCTTTCCTCCTCCTCTCTCTCTACATCTTTTATCTCAAGCTTTCTGCTTGGCCAATCGGATGCAGCTCCTGCTTATGGAGACCTGTGCAGCACTGCATGGCAGTATGGGCCCTCACATGAGCCTATCAGAACAGAGATGGGTAGTATATGGCATTTGCTTTTTGACTGGAACTTATGATTTTTAGCTGTGGATTGTAGTTTTTAGGTTGTTCGTACGAGAGATTACAGAGTAACAGAAATTCACATATGATTTTGCTGATATAAATGAAGTTAGTACAGTATGTACTATAATTAACCAGTAGACCCTATCTTAAAAAGATATTCTGTTTAAAAATTAGTTACCGTAGAAAAGTCAAAAAATAGCTTTTAGAAGCTGAAAAAAACAGGACCTATGTATCTCAAGCTTTCTGCTTGGCCAATTGGATGCAGCTCTTGCTTATCTCCACTGTGTTGACATCCTGCCTCTTGAAGCAAGAAAAAGGGTCAGCAATTGGAAAACGAAAAAGGAGCGGACAAAGCAATTCTTCGATTTTTACACCACATATATCATATGGCTGCCCATGCAATTCACGAGGAAAAAGAAAGGAACATTGTATTGTGACGAAATTTCGTTGTTATGGAGTCTATTGACACGGGAAATATAAAATGTAGCAAGCTTTTGTCTGAGACCATGAATTGCAGAGAAATTTTGGAGCGCACGGCTACATTTGTTCTGCTGATATTGCCTACGTTGTCAACAGGGCACGAATTCCTTGCTTTGTGTTGAGTAGGATTTTGTGTGAAATGCGTTTTTTTTTGTAGAACATGTAAAGTGCTTTTGGCATGACCTTGCAAATCCCGCTGTACCACTCGCCTTGCTCAGTCTCCTCAACAACCGAATTATCTTAGAACATGTCAAGGTTGGAACGCCACTCGTACTCATCGCGCTTACCAGTGCTGCAAGAAATTCGCCATCGAAATCTGTAACATCCGACAGCCACCAACCAATTGTAGCTTCAGAGATCACCCCAACCACACTACCGAAAATCAGTTACTACCACAAAATCTGCCGAAAACACCTAAAAGCTATAACCATTTCCGTTAGCATGGTGCCATGATCTCTCTCCCATTTTTATTCTCTCTTTTGAGCAAAGACAACCTTGTTTAAAACGACTTTTCCTGATGTTTTTGGCTGCGGTTATTGGCTGAAATATGTACTGAAACGGCTGCTATCTTTTAACTAAATTATTCAATTAAAAGAAAATAAGAAAATAGAAAAATCACTATATCTCCACAGACAATGCAAAGAAAAAATTATGTTAATAAACTAACATGTCGAAAATGAATTTTATCTTCCGAAAATTTAGAAACTGAAAGCTATTTCGAACGGAACGGGAGGAGTGGGGAAGAGAACCGAGAAGAGTTGGGAGAATCCGGAAAGGAAGAGAGGAGGGCTGTACCTTTCCACCGGCGTAGACCACCCGCCATAAAAACGGGCGGGGCCCACGGCGCTACAGCATCCACGAGAGAGAGTGTCACCTGGTCCCCGCGCCCTTCATTTAAAACCTCGGCTCCTCTACTGTTTCGACCGACCCAATCGATGCCCCCCGCACCCGTACCCGCAACCACTGACAGGAGCGGGCCCACCGTCCCTCCCAGAGAGAGATGGGCCCACCGGCAGAGTCCACGCGCGGCGCACGTACCCCCTTGCTGTACGTGTGCGGTGCCCGGTCTCGCGCGGTGACGCGACGCACCATCCCCCCGTCCGATCGCGATCGGACGGCTGCTGCGGGGTCCGTCCTTGGGTATGGATGGACGGGTTAGCCCACGCACCGGGCGTCCGGGCGGGCGGGCATGGCGCCTACGTGACGTGCGACTGGCTATACGCGGCGTGAGCGATCTCGTCTCGTCTCATCCCCGCCGTCCGTTTGGACGGACGGACGGCGGATCGACACCGTGGGCGTGTGAGCTGCAGAGATTTATCTGTCTTTGTCTTGCGGGGTTCGGGGGTCGCCGTGGCCGACGCGAGCGCACGCCCCTGCTTTTGCGTGCCTGTCTGCTCGCCGCGCACCATGTGTTGCACGCACGCACACGCAAAAACAGTGGGCCAGGGGCTTGAGAGCAAGGCTAATAATACAGCCTTCAGCTGGCTGTATGGACACTTACAGCTCATTTATCAGTCCATTCATATAATAGTTTACAGCCAGCTGAAGGCTGTATGACCCACCATTTTCTCTCACAGAGTTTCTTGATTCTTGTGCTTCAGCTAGCTGTAAACCTCTCCTCCTCTCTCTCCTCCACCTCAGCATACAGCCTACTAACAGCCTCTTATTATACTTGCTCTGATAGCGATATGGTCCCCCGCATCAAATCTCTCACGCTACTTGCTTTTAAAAAAATTTTGAGGACTTCTCACGCAAGCTGCTGTATTCAGCAGGCAATGGTTGTCGCCACTCAGGGTATAGGGCCGATTTAAAACATATGAATTTCATAAGAATTTTGTAGAATTTTTATAGGAAACATTCTTACAAGATTTTTGGGAGGGGGGGATCCCATGTTCTGACTGAGAACACACGGTAAACAACTGAGGATTACCCTAGGTACATCATTGGATCCATCGGCTATATCCATTTTCATCCATTTTCAATAGTTCACGGTCCAGCTTTGAGTGAGGACAACAAAGCTGGAGATCCATTAACTTTTACGGTCAGATCACGACTTGGTGATCGTTTTGGCTTCAGTTTTTAGCTTCTGGCTTATTTTTCATTATTCATAAATTTCGTCTTTTTCTAAACTTTTGGTTTTTTGTTGAGCTTTTTTGCCGATTCTTTTTTCCCCATATTTGTTTGTATTATACGTAATGGGCTAACATATTTTTTTATATTTTTTATATTTTTTAATTTAATTATGCTAAATAAGCCCCTGTCAGCTACAATGTTTTTTCAGTCAGCTACAGTGCTTTTCAGCCATAAACCACCAAAAAAAACCTAAATGATCACCACCTTAAACTGCTTATACACTTCCGTTGTCATATCACACAGGTCTTCCAAACCCCGATGCTAATTGGTTCCGTAATTGCCTTAACCTCCTCGACAAATCCTGGTTGTCTAAGGATCTTTTACGCTCACTCCGCCGTTTAGCAAGTCAGCGTATGCGCTCCAGTCAGTGCAGCCTTGGTGGTGAGAAGTAATTGGTGGCAGGTGAAGAAGCTAGTCAGAGAGAACGCAGCTTTCTTGTTTCTTTTTTTATTTTCCTCGTGTTTTCGTTGGTATGGTAAAAATCTAAAGTATATTTGTTATATTGATAAAATTATGAAAAAAAAACAGGAAAAGGAAACAGGAAACTGCGTTCGGTCAGAAACGGCAATCCCTGCGGCACCTGCCCCTTCGATCACTTCGAATCTTCGAAAATAAACCCGCGACGCAACCTACCCAAGGCAATGCGCGCATATCCTCTCCCTCTACGTACACCTGCCCTACCCGCCTCGTTACCCTCTGCACCGCTCTCACCGCCAGGTGGGTCCGCCTTGGGACGGTGGCCATTGCGGCGGCGACACGCCCGCGATCAGATCGAGGGCCCCACTGAGCGCGACCACGCGAGCGTGGCAAGCGACTTATCCTCCGAGAAGCGGTGGGGCCCACGAGTGCGACCTTCTCTCTGTGTCTTTTTCCTCTTCGCGCGAGCGGGGGGGGGTGAAGTGAACGGACCGGATTGCCCCTCGGTTGTTCGAACGGCTTGGGCGCGGGAGGAGACGGCAATTAAGAGCGGCGGGGGACGGGATCCTCTGCGCCTGCGCGTGCGTGGCCCTGCGCCACAGTAGATCCTCGTTATGAAACTTTCGTATTGTATCTAAGCAAGTTCTCACGAGGAAAGACGCTTTCACTACGGGATAGTTGCTCACAACGACTGTACACAAACACGTCAATTTACAGTTGTTAGTTGTAATTTACAGAATAGTCTGGCCGGTAGCTATCTGCAAAATGTTGACTTATTTTATCCAACAGTATCGTCTATAGTTATTAGTATTTTGTTCTGTGTTTGTTGAACCGCAGTAAAGATGGTCTGGTGGTGAAAAAGAAGTCTCTTTCACCAGTGCTGTATGTCACCCTATCTCTTGAAGAGATACGTGTCTATATGATTATTAAAGGTAATTCATATTGGTTTTTGTTTTTTTATTTCTGTTTGGACAAGCAAAAGACTTTTTAAATTGGCTTCTTTATTTTTCTTGCTCCGTCTCGTGCACGTATCTCTTCCACTTTCTCTACCGGTTACACTCTTTTTAAAAACCACTTTTTCAATCACTATTATTTATTTTTAGCCAAAAGCTATTAGCTATCAATAGTACAAATTACCTCTTAACGCACTTTTGCCCTTTGTCTTTGAACATCAACAAGCCAAAAGCCATGACAGAGCTCATCTTCCGAAGACTTGCGCATCGACAATTTGTTTTGGAGCCCGGCCGATTGGACCATCATCGTCAACCTGCTCTGCACATTGCTGATAAGTCGCGGCACCACTGAAAGATTCATGCGCCATCGTGACGTTGCCTAGGTAGGAGGTCGTCGTCAAACCACACCACCGCCGACGAGCAGCACCACCACCCAAGTTCAGGCCGCCGCTGCCATCCTATTCACCATCGAGTCACACTGCCATCAACAAGCCACGTAACCACCGAATTAGGCACCTTCAAACCAGGCAGCCGTTGCGATACTGCAATTCACCTGTGTAGCCTCATGGCGCTACTGGCTTGTGTTGCCGCACACGCATCAAAGTTCGCAGGGGTGGCCCAACTCGACGCCATGATCAGGTTGGTGAAGAACCGTCGTGTTTAACTGATACTACACGGAGGGAGGTGCCCTTCTTTGAGAAAAAAAGGGAAGGTGCGATACCCTGAGATTGTTGCTTCAGATGTGTGTATTCCTGAGGGATGGTGCCATAGTGTTGTGTAGCACTGGTGCGAGAAGTTTTTCTCCCTCGGTGGCCTCTTCAGCCAAATTCATCTATGACCACATCACATGTAACTATGAGTATGTTCTTTTTTAACTTTTGGCTTCTGCTTTTGGTTTTTCTACAGTAACTAGATTGTAAACATATTATCTTTTTAAAATGGGGTCTATCAGTTAATTGTAGTACATACTGTACCGACTTCATTTATATCGACAAAAATCGCATGTGAGTTTCTGTTACTCTATAATCTCTCGCATGAACAACTCAAAAATCATAAGCCGCAGGCATAAGCTGCAACTAAAAAGAACATGCCCTATAGCGGCAAATTTTAGCCTAAAGAAGTTATTCCTTGCTATTTTTTAACCAATTATTGCATCCATGTATTTATGACTTCGTAACTTTGTTATCAATCTCTAGCTCCGCTGCTAGTACATGCTATAGCTACATAGAAGGTGAATGCTAGATAGAGTATCATGCCACCATGCCAGTTACAAAAAGAAAAGTACAAAAACAAAATACCCACTTCCCATGATAAATATCCTTTTGGATTTTCCATGTCCATTAGAAATAGGCAAATAGCAGTAGCGCTGCCAACTAGTAGTTTCTATCGTCGCTGAATACTAAAAAAAAGTTCCACTATAGAAGTTTACTTTACAATAATCCACCCATGGTACTTTTTTTTTGCGTGGCTAACATAATATAGGAGTAGTTCATGGGTGGGTTCTTTTTTTAATTGTGCCTTATAGTTTTTTATGCAAACATAAGTGTTTATGTGAACAAACTTAATGCTGATAAACTGATAAACCGCTTGAAATGGCGACGGAGAAAGAGTCCCGTTTATTTATCTAAGAGAAACCATAAGCTGAAAAGAACTAGACCAATATTTACAGATTGACAAAATGCTTATATATATATATATATATATATATATATATATATATATATATATATATATATATATATATATATATATATATATATATATATATATATATATATATATATATATATATGCATGTATGTATGTAAACTACAGTGTTTGCTTCAATACACCTCTTTTTAAAAGTTTATGTCCTAGTTCTTTTTGTCTTCTCTAGAAGGCAAGAATTAAAACACTGAAACGGGATGGTTTTTTTAAAATAGATTATCCGAACGACTTTTCAATCTCAAAACTGTGCGCGGCCCCCGCATCAATGTCTCCGCCATCCATCGTCGTGCCGAAAAGTACAGACAACAGCTATCAGGCGCAGCCCAAAAGAACACCCCCTATAAATTTAAGGCAAAGTAGGTCATATTAACTACTTTGTTTTTAATATTTGTAAACCTTTTTAAAAAAAATGTGCACTGAAGCATACCCAACTTTAGGGGCTGCTCCAAACGGCTTTTAAGCCTCGGCTTCTAACTTTGGTTGTTGGCTTTTGACTGTAAATGTACTGTAACAGCTGTTAGTTTTTTGCATAAAAAAATGACAAAAAGAACCGTTATATCGTCACGGATAATGCAAAGGATTAAAGAAACAAAGAACAACAAAGAGCATAAAACTAAAAAATTGAAATTAAGAAGCCGATGTATTTTAAGTGGCTTTAAACTGTTTGTAGTAGGGGCCACTACTATGATATCTATTACTACCGTCACTTCAATTTTACTTGCTGCTTGAGCAAGCCTTGTTGTTCAAACAATAGCATATTAAATTTTGTTTTGTCTAGCCAATATATTGTCTTCCCAATGCCCTACCACATGTTGAAGGTTGTGCTTAGTTCGGCTTATATAAAACGATTTATAATTTTTTACATTGTAGCAGACTTATTTTGCATTATAGATGTTGGTGGCTTTTTTATGTAATTAAATTAATTTTTTAAAAAAAATAGATTAGCTCATCACAAACAATACGAACGAATATGAAAAAAGAAAAGATAAAAAACCTAAAATAATAAAAAAAATCAGAAAAAGCGAAATTACGCACGTGCTTAGCACTTTTAAGTCAAATACATTATTTCACTGGAAAGAAGTATTGAGCCGCATTAAATATTGTCAGGTGAATTTGTTTCTTAATGAATTTTCTTCTATTCGTGGGAACGATATACTACCTTATGCCAAATTCTTGTTTATTATTAGGTTTGAATATTGTGATGATTCCGGGGCCAAAGCAATGGAGAAGCCCATGCAGCTGATCAAGAAGGAAAGAAGCCCATGCAGTGGGAGAACAAAAAGGAGGAGCCCAAGGACTTAAACTACAAGTTTTGGATAAGATTTTCAAGCCCAATTCTGACTTCCCACATGCTCAATCCAATTCAAACTCGGATTCAACTTAGAATTCAATTCGGATTCGGTTCGGGACAGCCTGACAGACAGTTACTAAAAAGGCCATAACTTTCACAAACGGAGTCCGATTCAGATATTCTTGTACTCGTTGGAAAGATAATTTCAAGGGCTACGCAATGGATCTGGTCCCACCTTCAAATTCATCATGGATAAAAAGTTATGATGGAAACAATATGATGGGCGGAAAATATAGTTTCCTTTTTGTGAGAGTTCGTATCTAAAACCATATAGAGTTGAGTTGTACTTGGTTTGGAGACCATATGGACGTCCCAAGGGGCTATATAAGCCTTGTATTGGCGGCCTTTAGGGCTCAGACCACGTTTGAGAAAAATCAATCTACCAAAGTTTTCGAGTTTAGTATTGTTGCCAAAATTGCTTATGGAATTAGGAGTATCTTCTTCAATCAAGATCGTTCAGCCTTTCCGTTGGGAATTGGGTGCACGATAGATCTTCGCTTGGTGGTCGGCGAAATCAACACGAGTGCGTTTTGGCGGATTAAAGAGTGTTCGTCCCTTGCACTGGCTTTGGAGGATCATTACGATTCATCAAGACTTCCGTGAGTATCCATCCTACGTCGAGAAGATCGGGCGACCCCGTATCAATCGTCATGTCGAAAAGTACAGACAACAGCTACCAGGCGCAGCCCAAAAGAACACCCCCTATAAGTTTAAGGCAAAGTAGTTCATATTAACTACTTTGTTTTTAATATTTGTAAACCTTTTTTTAAAAAATGTGCACCGAAGCATACCCAACTTTAGGGGCTGCTCCAAACGGCTTTTAAGCTTCGGCTTCTAGCTTTGGTTGTTGGCTTTTGACTGTAAATGTACTGTAACAGCTGTTAGTTTTTTGCATAAAAAAATGACAAAAAGAACCGTTATATCGTCACGGATAATGCAAAGGATTAAAGAAAAAAAAGAACAACAAAGAGCATAAAACTAAAAAACTGAAATTAAGAAGCCAATGTATTTTAAGTGGCTTTAAACTATTTGTAGTAGGGGCCACTACTATGATATCTATTACTACCATCACTTCAATTTTACTTGCTGCTTGAGCAAGCCTTGTTGTTCAAACAATAGCATATTAAATTTTGTTTTGTCTAGCCAATATATTGTCTTCCCAATGCCCTACCACATGTTGAAGGTTGTGCTTAGTTCGGCTTATATAAAACGATTTATAATTTTTTACATTGTAGTTGACTTATTTTGTATTATAGATGTTGGTGCCTTTTTTTATATAATTAAATTAATTTTTTAAAAATAGATTAGCTCATCTAAAACAATACGAACGAATATGAAAAAAGAAAAGATAAAAAACCTAAAATAATAAGAAAATCAGAAAAAGCGAAATTAAGAAATTGAAAATTATAATATAAAATTGAGAAACTGAAACCAAAACGAGCAAGACTGAAAATGTACAAATACCCATCCACTGACCGAACGAAAACTCACTTGTTTCTAGTACTATCAAGTAACAATGTCAAATATGAATTCAAATCAACCCCTAGTTGAAACATAAATATATGTTAAACGGGCTGTACGCATGCTAAGGTAACGCTAAATCCCCGGCGCGACGCGAGCAACTCGAGCGTCGAACCGAACCCACGTCTCGTAGTTACTCGTACGCGTAAGCGTTATCCTGTCCCGGACCAGACAGCGGGCGCACGTCACCTCCCCCAACCCCACCCCCCAATAATTCCGGTTCCCGTCCAAACGCCGCTTCCCGCCCCCACGCCGACCGCTGCCACGTGGGCCCCACCTCCGACACACCGGCTCCCGCCCACTGACGCGTGGGGGCCCCTGAGCCGGGCACACATGCCAGGGACGCAGCCGCGCGGGCGCAGGCGCTATCCGGCGCCGCGCGGTGCGGTGCTGCGCGGTGAGCGCACCGGGGGCGTGGGCCCCACACCGCTGGGGGCGTATATATAGGCCGGCGCCCTCCTGTTTCGCGTTTCCATTTAGTTTAACTAATTAACATAGTATAATATTTCGCCGCTTTTTTAAATAGAGAAAAATTTTGGCCTTCGTCTCGCCTCGCCACCGCCGAGTCCACCACCACCAGCAGCTCGCCGGAATCCCACGCCGGAGGAGTGCTCCGGCGAGATATCGCCGCGTGGGAGGAAGTGCTGGAATGGGGAGGAGGAGTGGAGGGGGCCTCGCTGCCGCGCTCTCTCGCTAGGGTTAGGTGGGCGCGTGGTGGAGCTCGCCCGCTGGGCTAGGCTTGGCTCCACGGTGTCGGCATTAGCTGCGGGGCCGGTGCGCGCGCCGTGGTCCTGCCGTCTGTGAGCTCCGGGAGGGGAGCCGTTTTGGCTTGTGCTATGGAACCGTTTCCTCCGCGCGCGGCCACCGGTTGCGTGTTCGCGTCAAGCTCCGGGCTGTGACGAGGCGGAGGGGATCTAAGCTTCCGATCTGGTGAGGCTACAGATTCTTCCTTCTCTACGATTTTTGTAGGTTTTTTTGAGTCGCGTGTGCGTTTTTTTTATTTAAAAATGACCTGACGATATTTTTTCCGAGCAAAATGGTATTTGAATTGCGGCAAAGTTTTTTTTGTGTTTGTGGCGATTTTTGTGCGTATTTGGTTGCTTTACGTGATCTGAGCTCGGTTTCAGGGGATACTTCGATGCGGTTTTCGGCAGCATTTTGGTCTGTTTCGGCTTTTATTTTGATCACAGGTTGCTTGCGCTCTTCGAGCTCGTCGAGGACCAGATGCATTAAATCCCCCCCCCCCGCTGGTTTATGGCTAATTATTTCGGGAGCTCAAAAGTTCTGCACGGAATTTTGCGGAATCATTTTTTAATCAGTCGAATCAAGTGGTTCTGATCCAAAATTCTGTAGATTTGTTCTTCCCCCCGTGTTCTCGAGAGCTCAAATTTCCGTGCATGGAACGTTAATGGCTGATGAAATTTAGGCCGCGGAACTGCATTTCTTCAGCAGAATCTCTTGTGTTTGTTCTTTGATCCACTTGAATTGAGTAAGCGGGAGTGTTGAAACTTGGTGTGTTTGTGTACCTTTCAGGGTCCATGGTGTGGTGCCAGCAGAATGCCCACTAGAGCCATGGAGCAGAGGCACACCATGCCCCCATTCCACCTCCCCACGGAGTCAGAATCGTCCTTCTTCTCTGATGAGCTTCGCCTCCGCTCTGAGGTAAGCCAACTGTAATAGCCAAATTACTGCCGGTGATCCTTTCTTGAAGGGGATCTAATCTTCCCTCCCAAATGATTTATGTTCTCTAGTTTAAATGATGTCTAATAATGGACTGTGTTCATACTTTGGGGAAGAATTAGTAATTATTTAGTGTCCCGGTGATCTAGTTACTATCATGCACCACTAGACCTAGGCTAATTCCTTTCGTCATGTCAAATTCTTTTGTGGAGGCAAGTTGGAGTTTTGAAGCAGAAATCCTTTCCTGAGCATTTGGTTCAATTTGTGGTTGTTTGTTAGTATTGTCTCAGGGGAGTTTCTCTTGTCTAAATAAAATGTTGCCCAGTAAAAAACTGTTGTTGCATATTAGTTGGGATGTGGGGCATCCTTGGTTCCACATTTGGGACAATTGATCGAGCAACATCTGGGGATGTGCATGGCCTTTTCCAGGTAGCTCTCTTGCTAATATAGGTGAAAAAGCTGATTTGGTAGGTGCATGTTATCTCAAGGGGTCTTGACAAATAGAGTGTGAATATTGCCTACACGATTATTCCATTAAACAATACTAATGTTGCTTCATCACATTTATTTGGGCTTGTTGTTTTTCATTGTGATGATGGTTGATTCGTTTCTTCTCAACAACAGATATATTTTCACTAATTTTGGGAAACAAATCCGTGGTATCTTCTCCAGTTGAAAAGCTCAAGCCTATACAAGCTGATGGACCAGAAAACTCCATATGGCCTTGAGCACAGGTTGTTGGGCCAAAAAAGGCATGTTAACCTGCCGCCGACCCCTTGGAGAACTGATCAAGACCCTGCACATCAACATGATTCATTTTCGAAGCCGTTGGCTTTATTTCCTAATGGTAGAAAGGCAAATTTAAATGGTACCCACTATGAGAATGGACTTTTCTCAAGCTCCCTTCCAGACATTTTTGACAAGAAACGTGAGTCCTTGTTCTTTGTCTCTTGCTTTTTTTTACTTCATTAGAGTACTTCATAACACTGAACAGTGAACTGCTTCCATCAAAGATGGTGCATCTATCTTCAATAATTAAATAGTACTTGGATGAACAGAAAAGGAAAGGAAAGCTGGAGGATAAAGATGAATAGAAAAGAATATAAATAAAAGGACTTTGCTTTGCTTATTCGTAAGAATCTTGCTTCCTTTATCCACCGTTTCTTTCCACTGGCTGAAAGAACCCACTCGCTTTACTGAAGTCTGAACTTTTCATGCTACATCCAAGCGAAAAGTGGAACAATCTGGTTTCAAGAAACAATATTGGTACTCATTTTAAACTAGTTTTATTTGCTGCTGTGCAGTGAGCCTAACATCGAAGAATAGGTTTGTTGGTCAGCCTGCTGAAAAGGATCACAACCATGTGGATGATGAGCCTTTTGAGTTGACTGAGGAAATTGAGGCCCAAATAATTGGCAACCTGCTCCCTGATGACGATGACTTATTATCAGGTGTTCTTGATGATGTTGGGTACCCTGCCCATGCTAATAATAGGGATGATATTGATGATGATATATTCTATACTGGAGGTGGAATGGAATTGGAAGCTGATGAAAATAACAAATTGTTGGAACTTAATGGTGGAGCCCTCAACGGTCACACTGGGTTAAATGTCTTGTTGAATGGTGAATGCCCCTCGAGGACCCTTTTTGTTAGAAACATTAATAGCAATGTTGAGGACTCTGAATTGAAACTCCTATTTGTGGTAAGAGTTCATCTTTCAGCCAGACTTGTCCTGAGGCAACATATTTGATTTAATGATATTTACTTTCATTTTTTTTAGCAATATGGAGATATCCAAACACTTTACACTGCTTGCAAACATCGTGGTTTTGTGATGATATCTTACTATGATATAAGATCGGCAGAGAGTGCCATGAAGGCGCTTCAAAGCATGCCATTCAGGCACAGGAAACTTGACATACATTACTCCATTCCAAAGGTATTCGCTTAATATATTGCCATTCATTACAAAATGATTGTTCATGTCTGTTCTGACTTCCTTGAGATGCTGTGTTGCTTTGACATTACTTACTGTGATGTCATTATGATGTTTGTTTCCCATTTATTTTGTTATCTGACCCACTCTATGATGTCACTTATGTTTTGTCGGTTGGCACTGGAAATATGTACATATCTGCAAGATTGTGCACAATTCAAATTCTATTGGTGATTTTTTTCCATTAGGACAATCCTTCGGAGAAAGATATTTACCAGGGCACACTTGTAGTATCTAGCCTTGACCCATCTGTAACTAATGATGATCTTTGTCATATATTTGGTGGCTATGGTGAAATCAAGGAGGTATGGCCTTACACTAACTAGCTCTTGTTTCAGCTGGAACACTACTAAGTGGTATCTAACTTCCTTTGCAGATTCACGAAACTTTGCACAAGAGTCATCACAAATCCATAGAGTTTTATGATGTCAGAGCAGCCGAAGCTGCACTTTCTGCGTTAAACAGGAGTGATATTGCAGGAAAGAAAATCAAATTGGAGCCCAGCTGCCTGGGTGGTACTAAACGGTATGTTGTGTGACCATAATTTGCTCGTTTATGCATATTTAATGCTTCTAGTCACCTTTACATTTCTAAGAGCCATATTCCACACGTGTCTACATGAAGTTACCTGGGATTCTTGGAATATATGAAATTTATAATTCAACTGTATTTTTCATCCTGCATATACTCTGAAGCTGCTTAACTTTTTCACTGGAGGTAGGCACTTATTTGATGTTTGCTATCATGCACATGGAATGGACTGATGCAAAACAGTTTTGTCTCTCCAATAGAATAGGTTTGGGTGAGCAAACTAAGAGCACAAGCCTGTGATTCACTTGTTTTTGGTTATTTTAGATGAGTCAGCATCAGCACTCGAATTCACAGTTGGCCGTATCCTTTCAGTATTTAGCGTGCACCAAATTTTTAATTGTGTGAAGCACATGGAATAGCTGTACAAATTCTTTTTGAAGTCATTTGATGTGTGGGAAGATGTGTGTTTACAAATTGTCCAGAGTCAACTTGATGCAGAAACGTCCCCTCTGGATTATGTTACATGTCTGGAACTTTATTTTTGGAGGAAAGACCAAGAATGTGTTGAATTTAGTTATCCTTACATCTGTTTTAGTAATGTTAGTTTTCTGTACAACAGTTTGATGCAGCATATGCCTCCTGAGTTGGAGCAAGAAGAGTTTGGTGTATTCAAACTGGGAAATCCAAATAGTCCTCCGTCAACATGCTTTGGTATGCAGTTTAATTTCTAATCATGAAACATGTTTTCTTCTGCTACTTGTATTTACTAACCTGGATAGGGCATAATGCAAGGTTCCGTCAATATGCCATCCATCACATCCACTGGCCCTGAAAATGGGATCGCTCGGGTTTTGCGTTCCAGAGTTCAGACACCAATAAACCAATTCAGGGAGGGAACCTTTCTGGATGTTGCCTCAACTACCATGCAAAGCATATCCTCTCCTGTTGGAATCGCAACTGCCGGAACACATAACAACCAGTCCGCTCTTGGCGAGCACAGCCATTCACTTGGAAAGATGAATGGACAGATTAATGGACACATGAATTATGGTTTTCAAGGGATTGGTGCTGTTCTTCCTCATTCTCTTCCTGAGTTTCACAATGGACAATGTAATGGTATCCCTTACAACTTAAACACAATACCACCCATTGGAGTTAAGAGCAACTCTAGAACTACTGAAGGAATGGATAGCAGGCATCTTTACAATGGAGGTTCTGGTAACCTCAGCGGTCATTCTTCTGGTCATACTGAAGGTATTAAATCTGGGTGCCCTTATTTGCTGATGTATTTATATTAATTTTTGATAACATGATATTTCCATGTTTGGTTCATTTGCCATCTCATATCCCTCTCCCCCTTGCTGTCATTTTCTCAAAATGCCATCTGACTAGCACAGATGCATTGATGCCAATCATAAGGAAGCTCGTATAGTCTTATGGTAATCGCAATAACCTAAATGATTGCTATTTTGAAGCTTGCAACTATCCTGGTTAAAAAATTGCATGCTATTTAATCATGCTTACTTGAGTATACCTTATGTTTTCACAGCACTCAGGTTTTCAAGAACCGGAAGCTGCCCCCTCCATGGCCACCAATTGGCATGGAATAATTCAAATAACTTCCATCAGCAGTTCTCTTCTCCCATGCTATGGCCGAACTCGGGGCCATTTATCAATAATATGCCATCTCGTCCCCCGACGCAAGTGCATGGAATTTCAAGAGCATCTCACATGGTTGAAAATGCACTCCCTATGAATCGTCATGTCGGATCTGCACCAGCTGTCAATCCATCAATTTGGGATAGGCGACATGGGTATGCAGGGGAGATGATGGAAGCACCAGGCTTCCATCGTGGGAGTGTTGGAAGCATGGGTTTCCCTGGCAGTCCGAATCTGCATCAGTTGGAGCTCAATAGTATGTTTCCTCAGACTGGAGGGAGTTGCATGGACCCAGCCATGTCTCCTGTGCACATTGGTGCTCCATCTCAGCAGAGGGGGCATATGTTTAATGGAAGGAGTCATATGGTTCCCCTTCCATCCTCATTTGATTCACCCGGTGAACGGATGCGGAGTCGAAGAAATGAGTCAAGTGCTAATCAATCTGATATTAAAAAGCAGTATGAGCTTGATATTGAGCGTATAGCCTGTGGCAAGGATTCACGGACTACATTAATGATAAAGAATATCCCAAACAAGTATGTATCTGGGACAATGATTTTGTGTCTAGTTCTCTGTGCAAGTGTCTATATTTTAAGTCATGTCATGTTTGATGTTCCTATTCCCTCAATGGTATTCCAGGTACACCTCAAAGATGCTTTTGGCCGCTATTGATGAAAATCACAAGGGAACTTATGATTTTATCTACCTGCCAATTGATTTTAAGGTGAGTGGAGCTTCTCTTTGTTAACAGCTGTTGCCTTGTTTCTATTTGTTTCGATGTTACTTGCATATATCGGACTAACGGTTGCTAATCTGATAATCTCCTTTTTCAGAATAAATGCAATGTGGGTTATGCATTCATCAACATGATCACTCCTGAGCATATTATTCCATTTTATAAGGTGAGATGTTACAACTTATCAAATGCGTGCACCATTATTAGATAAAGCTTCCTTTTGACTTTTTTAAATGCAATCCCTCTACTCCCACCGTCCTTTACCTTGCTCATTTGTCTTATCCTTTTCAACCTGTATTCCTATATCATGAAATATGTCATGCCTGACTTTTGGATAAATGTGTTAAGAGTGTTGTACATTCTCTCTCCCTCTGGCCCATGAGGCCTATGTAGCAATGTCTCCATATATATATATATATATATATATATATATATATATATATATATATATATATATATATATATATATATATATATATATATATCAATAAATGAATAAGTTGCACAGTTGTGAATATCGAAAACCCTGGCCTTATTTTTCTAACATGGTATCAGAGCAAACTCCAACCCTAATCCCCTTCCCATAAAAATCCTAATCCCAAAGGCCACCGCCACAGACCGGCATGCTCTTCGCTGTTGCGGGACGGCATGCTCCTCACCGCCGCCCGAGACATCGCTTCTCCTTTGGATCTGTGCCGCCCGTTGCTTGAGCCGTCGCCTCGTCTGGATCCATGCCGCTTGAGCCGCCTCATCTTCATCTCGCCGCCGTTTGTGGGCGCATCTCTTTGGATCCACGCTGTCACATCCCGAGCCGCCTCGTCTTCATCTCGCCGCCGCTCGTGGGTACATCTCTCTAGATCCGCGCCACCTCTCCTCTGGACCAAGTGGAGTGACTCCTTTGCTCTGCTGTTGGTGACATTCTGATCTCCTCTCTTCTGCAACAACAGTAAGATTTCCTCTGTTTGCTTGTTGTACTGCTCCAGAGATATATTGCTTCCTGTGGTGGTATTGCTTCAGTAAGATTGTGGTTGTGGTCCATCAAGATGGCAAAATTAGACTAATGTTTGGGGGTTGTTCATCTCTCGTGTTCACGGATATCAAGCTCAATGGATTGAACTACCGAGCATGGGCTCTCAGTCAAGACTACTCTTAAGGGGTTATGGTTTGGCCTCTCATTTGACTGACGATCCTCCTGATCTGCAGAAGGTTGATGTTGAGGCAATAAAAGCTTGGCAGAAAGAGGATGATCGTGTCATGATTGGCCTAGTTCTGAGTGTTGATGTTTCTTTGAGGATGAGTCTTGAGTATCATACTTCAGCCAAGCTGATGTGGATGTACTTTGAGAAGAGATATGTTCAGTCCAGTGGTGCTCTTCGCTTCATATTGCTCAAGAACCTTCATAGAATTCAGTAGCTACAGGATTAGACAGTGGAGTATTATAGTGCTTTCACTCATATCACTGGCCCTCTAGTGTCTATAACACCGAAGGCTGCCACTGCTTGCCAGTCATGTGTTGCCACAAATGAGTATGCTCAGCAGACGCTCATGTATCAGTTTGTGATGGGGGCTTCGATCAGAGATTGAGCCTATTCATACTCAAGTTGCTCAACTATCTCGCTCCACCGACTTTTTGACTGTGGTGCTCTCTAGTTTGATTGTAGAGGGGACTTGTCTTCATTCGCTTATGCCTACTTCAGGATCCTCACCACATGCTGAACTGGGTCTCATAGCGGTTTGGATCTACCAGAGCACACTCACAGGAGTGCTGGTATTTTCTTGACTCCACTTGGGCGAGTTCGAGTCAGCTTCAGCTCCACGCTTACTCTTGACTCCACTTGCGAGTTCGAGTCAGCTTCAGCTCCACGCTTACTCTTGACTCCACTTGGGCGAGTGATCCTGCAGATCGCCGATCTATCACTTTTTACTGTATATCTCTTGGCACTTTACTCATCACCTAGAAGTCGAATAAACGGACTGCGGTGTCACGCTTTAGTGCAGAGGCTGAGCTTCGAGCTCTTGCCGCTACCACCGCAGAGACCTTTTGGCTTCGATGGCTCTTGATTGATCTTGGTGTCCATTGTGACAATCCTACACCTCTCTTTTGTGACAATACAAGTGCCATTTAGATTGCTATCTAGTTAAGCATGAGCTAACAAAGAACATTGGCGTTGATGCATTTTCACACGATCTCATTGTCAACAGTCGACCATCGCCCTCAAGTATGTTCCCTCAGAGCTTTAAGTTGCAGATTTCTTCACTAAATCTCAGACTCGAGAACAGCATCGGTTTCATCTACTCAAAACTCAGTGCATTATATCCTTTTGATCCATCTTGAGTTTGAAGGGGGTGTTGAGAGTGTTGTACATTCTCTCTCTGGCCCATGTAACCCATGAAGCCCATGTAGCAATGTCTATATATATCTCTCAATAAATGAATAAGCTGCACAATTGTGAATAGCAAAAACCCTAGCCTTATTTTTCTAACAAAATGGATATAGCCTGTCAATACTCAAGTTGTAACTTTAGCATTTCTGAATACATGTTACTAAATTTCCTTCTGTGATCTCTAATGGTAAGTGATACATGAACAATATGCTTGTCTCTTGCAGACATTTAATGGGAAAAGGTGGGAGAAATTCAATAGTGAGAAGGTGGCATCACTTGCATATGCTAGAATTCAAGGAAAATCAGCTCTAATTGCTCACTTCCAGAACTCAAGTTTGATGAATGAGGATAAACGCTGCCGCCCTATACTCTTCCACTCAGATGGTCCGAATGCGGGAGATCAAGTATGCTATCTGATTGTCCAGCTTTCTCCTTTATTTGCTATATCATGTTTCTGAAAAGGGCACTTGACTGGGTACCACTTAGTGACCTGCACCTTTTTCTATCTGGTTATAGGCTGCAAATGATCTTGCATTAGATGGGTTGCTATGATAAAAGCTGATAGCAGCGGGAAACACTATCAATATTTAGTCAAAAACTGGTGCTGGTTTCCAGTTGAATTCATGCGTCCTCTATGAGTTCTGATTTTTTTTATTAAAAAAATCCAAAGAATATTGTCGGTGGCATGTTACATTCAAATGCAAGTATAATGCAAAACTTGGTCAGAATTTCTATAAAATGAACTTAACATGAACGCCCTGATTCTCAGCCATCAAAGTCTAACCCTGAAACCCCATGGCGACTGGTAAAAGTAGCTGTCTATGATAACCAGCAATTTCTGAACACTGCTCTGAATGCAATTCCCCTGCACTTTATGAATCTGCCAGTGCAAGTTCACTAGCATTTGCCATCCTTTTATTACGATGAGAGCCTGAGATTTGAAATTCTATTCCCTTGGTAGAAGCTAAAAATGTTTGTGTAAGAAAATGGAGCTAATGGAACGCCTAACATTTTATGAGCATTCCTATTAAAAAAGACAACTAGCTTTAATATCTCCCACTTTTGAGTAGGCAGTTTTATATTGTGATGTCATGGAACTGAACTGTCACCAATAGGATCTTAGTATTACATGGATCAAGGTTAATATTGTATGGTTATTGTCTTGCATTTGGAAATTATGCAGTATGCATTGTTACATATTTATAGTATACATGCCATATCAGAATCACCTGTCGTACATAGTACAACACTAGCACCCTGCTCAAATCCTTTGGGAGATGGGGATTTAGGGCATGTTTGGATCTCTTGCCCACCCTTGCCTAGCCTTGCCTGGCAAGATTAGTTGGCAAAAGGTGTGTTTGGTTTCCTTGCCTAGCGCTGCTTTTGGGCAAGATGAGCAATTATTTCTTTGCTTTTGTGGGAGAGCCAAATCCTAGCAAGGCAAGGCTAGGCAAGGCAAGGCAAACAAACTAAACATGCCCTTAAGTATAGGTTCATCATTCTTGTTTCGTAGTGTCGCTATGACAGCATGGGCTCATGATTCTTTTCATATACGAGTTTTGCCTTTTTTGTGGGTATAATATGAGAGTTTTGTCTTCAATCTGGAAGTTTTTTCCCACTTAATGAATGAAATGATCCTAAGCTATCTTTTCGTCTTTGTTAACTTTTTTCAGGAGCCATTCCCTATGGGAACAAACATCCGTTCTAGGTCGGGGAGGTCCAGGATTTTGAGCTGTGAAGAAAACCACCAGGATATCCTATCGACCTCTGCCAACAGCAGGACTCCAAATGGAGGCAGCGACACTTCAGGTTGCGCAAAGGAGACTGACCCAACAACCGCTTGAAGGCTGAAGAACTAACCACAACATCCAACCTTTTGACAGTTTCAATCCCAATTTCACATTGCCATCCTTTTCCACCCTTTTTGCTTTCTTTCATATTTTCAGAGTCTGGTAGTTATTTTACTTCTGTGTTGGTTACCGGAGGCTCCCTGGGCAGCTGCAATTTTTGTCGCTGATGGGAAACAAGGCGACCGACATAGGGCGCTCCCAGTTTCTCCCAAGCCTATATGCATTGCTGTTAACCGAAGGCCGTGGGAGGCGAACGCGCAGGGATGGCTCTGAGATTTTGTTCAGTAAGATATAACCCAGTGTTGTACAGGTGGTGTTTCCAGTAAGAATGCATGGTAGGTGACAGGTAAACCCAAACAATGTTTACTCTTTTTGTGCTGTTGTATGCAAGGCAGGTTGCCCCTGCATCTTTTGGAACCAGTTTGATGTATCCCTCAATTCCCTTTGGTGTTGAGGGCCCAGGTGTTGTATGCTGTGAGCTCGATTTTGGGTGTCAGGCCGCGGCGCGCCTGTGCGGTGCCGCCGTCGTCCCAGCGTTGTATTGACAGTACGGTGCCGTGGTCTACTGCCCCAGTATCATGTGTATCTTGATATGTAGTTTGGGTTTTGTTCTGTGTTTTATGGCAAATCTGCGGCACGGGCTGATGCTGATTATTGCAGGATGCTCATCGGCTACAGAGGGTCAGCATCAGCTAAATTCATCCAGTTAAACATGGAACCCTAACATTCCAAACATTAAAAATTCAAATACGACTCTTAACTCTGATATCCAGCAGCTTCGTTGATCACCGCGTGATTACTACCAAGCAACAACATCAGCTGGTGGAGCACACGCTAATCAACACAAGGAAAAGCGCACACGATTTTCTTCTTGATATATCATGCCTCTAGCTTAATTTCTACCCTGAAAGTTTACTAGAGTACGTTATTAATTTCCAAGCTGCTGGACAATAGATTCCATCCTTGAAATCCAGCATTTCCCGCCTCGGATCAAGCACACGGCCCTCCACGCCCTGCGACTTGCAGCACCACCGGCCTCGGCAAACCTGATCAGCACCGCCTGCTGCTGCCGCTGCTCTCCCACATCCGGCGTCATGATCCAGATCTCCTTCAGGCGCTGGCTTCGCCAGAATTCGACGGGGAGGCGCCTGCCGTAGATCGCCGTCCTCAGAGACGGCAGCTGTGCGATCAGCTGCGGAAGGAACCAAATTGAGATGTTCTTGTTGGGTATGAAAGCTAGATAGCTAGAAATTATTACATTAGAGCAACTCCAGCAGGGCCCCTACTTGAGCCCTCATCCTACTTTTGAGGGCTGAGGGGCAAAAAACTCACTCCAGCAGGGCCCTTACTTGAGCCCTCAAAAGTAAGGAGCCCTCAAATCTCCCCCTCGAGCCCTCATTCCTGGGGGTCTGGAGGGAGCCCCTACTTTTGAGGGCTCAAGTAGGGGCCCTGCTGGAGTGAGTTTTTTGCCCCTCGGCCCTCAAAAGTAGGATGAGGATGAGGGTGGGTCCTATGTGTCATCCCCTCTAAGAATGAATTTGAGGGTCCTGTTTTGAGGGCTCTTGCTGAAGTGTAGCCCAAAAAACAGAGCCCTCAAAAGTAGGGAGAGCCCTCAAATAAAAAGTAGGGGCCCTGTTTTGAGGGCTACTGCTGGAGTTGCTCTTACATGGACGTGAAGGCTCTCCAAGCAGGGCGCGGCTCTCAACAGCTACATCATCCACTGGCACCTCCACGCCGTCGGTTGCTGGAATGCAGGCTGTTTTTTTGATTTTTTGGTTTATCTGAAAGTCAAAATAAATGGAACAGTTTTTTTAAAATTGGATTTTTCAAGCAGTTATCTAGATTCAAAACCGTGTGTACCGTCTGTATCGGTGTCTCCGTCGTCCGCTCTTGTCTGAAATGGGGCATTATGGTGCCCAGGCACCATGATTTCAAATGCATCAATTCCATCTAAATTCGGGTATATTTTTTAAAATATCAGTTTTAGGGTATATACACATCTATAACAATTCAAATAAAACGTATAAGTTTGAAAAAATATACTCAAATTCAAAATTTTGAACGAATATATATATATATATATATATATATATATATATATATATATATATATATATATATATATATATATATATATATATATATATATATATATATATATATATATATATATATATATATATATATATATATATATATATATAATTACATAAGGCACCTGGGTGCCTAGGCACCCACATCAAGAACCGTCCGATACACGTGTATGATTGATAATTTTTTTGAGTTTGGGTATGAAAATGTTTTATACCCTTGATATATTTATGGTAAGTAAGTTTTGGACTCAGTTCAAACTAGTTTGAACTACTTTTGAGTTCAATGCGACTACAGTGAGTATATACTATAAAAATAGTTCAAACTAATTAAACTGAAGTTGAATTTAATTTTTTCGGAGTTTGACATCTCAAATATACTTTTTATGGGTATATGAAGATACCCACATCAAACGTTGCGAATCTCAAAGCAAATCAACGGGTATTGATATGGGTGCCTAGGCACCAGGGTGCAACGGGTATAAGGTATATTTCATATTGAGCCTTTGCAGCAACATCGTTAGCCTTGGGCAGCTTGCAGAAGTTGGTTGCAAGGTGATTTTGTACTATGCACAACTGTGGGTCTATGAGCGTAGCTGCAGACACCTCATGAACATAAAAAGATCTAATAATCAGCTAGACAAGATTTTGTTGGATACAAGAAACCCGGTGTGTCTGATGGTCGGTTTGAAGGAGCCTACATGGCGATGGCATGCACGGTTAGGGCATGTGAATTTTCATGCCCTAAAGCAGATGGAAGAGAAAGAGATGGTGCTAGGTTTGTGCAAGATTGACCACCCAACAAATTTGTGTGAAGGTTGTTTGGTGGCCAAGCAAACCAGAAGTCGGTTCCCATCATAGGCACACCATCGAGCGGAGAAGCCACTGGAACTTATACACGTGGATTTATGCGGGCCCAAAGCTCTACATACACATGCTAGTAACAAGTACTTCATACTCTTTGCTAATGATATTAGCATATATACGTGGGTGCACATGTTGAAATCCAAGGATGAGGCTCTTGGCGCATTCAAGAAGTACAAATCACTCATCGAGAATGAGCATGAGCTCAAGGTGAAGTCCTCATATCAGATTTTGGAGGTGAGTTTTGATCACACAAATTCAGTGTGCTCTGCAATGCTGAAGGGATAGTGTGGAACTTTATGGCACCATATTCACCACAACAGAATGGTGTTGTGTAACACTGTAATCATATCATGTTGTCCATGGCAAGGAGTATACTCAAGAGCAAGCATGTACCTGCAATAATGTGGGGGGAGAAGTGGTGCGGCATGCGGTATACCTTCTTAACCGTGTGTCAACCAAGGCCTAGTTGGGGGTCATGCCGTATGAAGCCTAGACTAGAAAGAAGCTGCGTGTCGAGCACTTGCGAGTGATCAGTGCATCACGCATGTCAAGGTGGTAATGCCACACTCAAAGAAGCTTAATGACTACATCACTACCATGGTGTATCTTGAAGTGGAACCTAACAGCAAAACTCAACGATTTTACGATCCCCGACAAGTGAAACTTCATAGCTATCGTGATGTGGTGTGTGATAAAGGAAAGGAGTGGCTATGGAACAATGACATCACCAACGATGTAACTAATGTTCCTTGAACTATGTTTTCTGTCTTTGGTAATACACATGTAGATGATATAGGCGAAAATGAGGGGTAGCATGAGGCCGTCCCACATGTCTCTATAGCACCGGGGTCAATGGTCATGACACTGTTTGGCTCGCTAGGCATGGTGATGCCAAACACTATCCCTAGCATGGTGGAGCCAGAGAGCACGGGTATGGTGACATCTGTGGTACACTAGAAGCCACAGGAGGTGGAATAGGCGCGGGGCCTATCTTACCTATTTCAGTAGATGACGAGAGTGGACCTCATAGATATCAAAATCTCAATGACATCTACACTGCGTCTGAGGAGATCGATGGCGTGGATGATTTATACCTCCTACCTATAGAAGAGCCAGCGGTTTATTGTGAGGCTGCACAAGAACAATATTTGTAGGAGGTGATGAAGAGCGAGCTTGAGGCCATCAAGAAGAACAATACTTGGAATTTCATTGAGTTACCACCTAGTCATACCATTGGGATCAAGTGGGTGTACAAACTAAAGAAGGACATAGATGGCAACATCATGTGGTACAAGGCAAGGTTAATTGCTAAGGGATACATGTAGTGGCAAAGGATCGACTTCGATGAGGTATTTTCTCTTGTGATACAACTCGATACAGTGAGATTTCTCCTTGCTATTGTAGTGCAAAGTGGATGGAAAGTCCACCACCTGGACGTCAAGTTGACTTGAATGGTGACCTCCAAGAGGAAGTGTATGTCACTTTGCCGAAAGGATTCATCAAAGGAGAGGAGCACAAGGTGTATAAGTTCTCAAAGATGCTTACGGGCTACAACAAGCCTTGAGGGCATGGAACATTCAACTAGATAAGAGTATCAAGAACTAGGGTTTATGAAGTGTTCGTAAGAGCAAGCCGTCTACAAGAGGTGTAATGAAGGAGGGGTACTTGTTATTGGTGTATATGTAGATGATCTCATTGTCATCGACACAAGTACAAGTGAAATTGGGAAATTAAACCACCAGATGAAGCGGGAGTTTAGGATGAGTGATCTCAAACTGCTTACTTACTACCTCAGGAAAGAGGTAGAGCAAATGGCGGGCTGCATTACTCTCAAACAGACAACATATGCAAAGAAGATCTTGTTGCAAGTTGGGATGAGCGAGTGCAACCCAATAAGGTATCCCATGGAGTCAAAGCTTAAGCTTGGGAAGGATGAGGATAGAATCTGAGTTGATGTGATCAAGTATAGAAGTATCATTGGAAGTCTTCGGTACCTGACTCACACCCGGTCGGACATCATGTATGCTATCGAGATAGTGAGCTGGTACATGGAGAGGCCAACTCAGCTACACATGCAAACTATGAAACATATCTTGAGGTATGTAAAGGGGACAATCAACTTTGATCTAGTGTATTCCAGAGGATGAATTGTGGAGAAGATTGTAGGTTATAGCGATAGCAACTTAGCAGATGATGTGGATAACATGAAAAGCACAAGAGGCATGCCGTTCTACTTCAATGGGAACATAGTTTCTTGGGTGTCTCAAAAATAGAAAAGCATCACCCTGTCATCATGTGAAGCCGAGTTCATGGCTACCACAATAGCAGCATGGCAAGGCATATGGTTGCAAAGTGTGCTAAGTGAGATAACGGGAGAAGCCCCAAGCCTAGTCATTTTGTGCATTGACAACAAATCAGCAGTGGCATTGATGAAGAATTTGGTATTTCATGGGAGAAGCAAACACATTGATACCCGGTTTCACTTTATCAGAGAGTGCGTAGAGAAGGGACTGATTGTTGGCAAGCACGTGCGCACAGGGGAGCAGCGTGCGGATATCCTCACAAAGGAACTTCCTCGAGTCAAGTTCAAAGAGATGTGTGATTTTCTAGGTGTTAGAAATCTCATGCAGCCAAGTCTAGATTAGGGGAGAAATTGTAGGAAATAATCATGACTTGCAAAAGTCTATGAAGATCATGTAGTGTCCATGCCTTACACGGTAATATAGATGATAGAGTTCATATGCAAACACATCAAATCAGTTTGTTTCTTATTTTAGTTATTCCATAGATAGGTCTATGCATGTACTACAAATACTAGCTTCAAGGTTGAGATCAATCAGAGAAATACAAAGAGAAAATTGCCCCAAAATTTCTATGTTCTCTCATGTACGTTCCTAGGGTTGAAACCAACAGGTGGTAGAGCGAAACGATGAGCTTGCTGTCCAGGAGGGCTGATGGGAAGGCTCACCGTTGTTTGGGGGATGCCATAGGCTGCGAGGTGCTCTATATGGAACCTGTAGATGGCAGACTGAGGCACCGTGATATGGCATCACCGCTGTCCAACGCCATGAGTAAGACATAAGGCGAAGCGTCCTGACGTGAGGGTACCACCTCGAGAAGCAGAGGAAGTAGGTGAGCCTGTGTACTATGCCTCCATGGCATACTCCTCGCAGTCCCAGGTGCTCGACAATAGTGTGCTTCGCTTCAGTGTCGTTGCCGTTGGCCCTAGTGGTGTCTCAGTAGATGGTGAGGACAGTAAATATGTCATCCAAATTCTTTATGGTGAAATAAGGGTACTTTATGATAGTAGAGGGCTGATAGGCCCAGAGTGAACACAAACAAACCCATAGGCTGATCCACCAGCTGGTTCGAAGGTGGAGCCCACATAGTATGGAAATTGATTGTTAAATCGACTATTGAAAATTAGCCATATCTTTCATATTTGTTTCTGCATTGACCACGAGTCATTTTGTACCTCTTTATATATACCCTTATACCCGCACAAGATTAAGTGTATGACTCATTGTAAAATCTCCTATTTTGTAACTCTCCTCATATAGTGATCATCACCAGTTGTGCATCCATGGTTTTTCCCAAAAAGGTTTTCCACATTAAAATTATGTGTCTCTTGTTCTTTGACATCTTCTTTATTTGCCTTGTCAATTTCTAACAAGTGGTATTAGAGCCATGTTCGTTACCAGATCAATCTAGGGTTTGTTCAACATGGAAACATTAAAGTATGATCTTTCACAGCTAGAGTGAGACACAAGATTTTCATTGTGCCAAGTGAAGATGCAAGCAATATTGGCACAGATGGATTTGGATGATGCATTGCTAGAAATCGACAAGATGCCTGCGACATGGTCTCAAGATGAGAGGTAGAGAAAGGACCATAAGGCTTTATCTGAGATTTTCTTCATATATCAAATAGTATTTTATAGGAGGTCTTGAAGGAGAAGACCGCTGCTGCCTTATGGTTGAAGCTAAAACATATTTACATGACAAAAGATCTGACTAGCAAGATGCATCTAAAGCAGAAGCTTTATTTGCACGAGTTATCAGAAGGAGGATCGTTGCTAGATTACCTATCGACCTTTAAAGAAATTGTCTCTGACCAAGAGTAGATGGAGGTAAAATATGAGATGAGGATTTGGGTCTTAATCTTTTATGTTCGTTGCCTAGTTCCTATTCAACTTTCAAAGATACCACATTATATAGTCAAGATATGCTCACCATTAGTGAAGTTTATGAAGCCATGCATGCCAAGGAAGAGATGAAACTCATGGTGTCTAATGAAAGTTCAAGTTTGTAAGCAGAAAGCTTGATTGTTTATGGTAGGATGAATGAGAAGAGTGTAAATGGTGACTCCAAAGGCAAAAGCTTGAATGGGAACTATAGATGCCGATCAAAATCTAGAGGCAAGCACAAGTTGTGGAAATATTGCAAGAAATGCGGACACGACATATATGAATATTGGAAGTACTCGTAGACTTTGTTGGAAGGTAAAGCCATTGTTGAAGGTAAAGCCATTGTTGCTGCAGATGATAGTTTTGCTAGAGAAGTACTCGTAGACTTTGTTGGATGTGCAAAAACCATCAATGAATAGATTCTTGATTTGGCCTGTAACTTTCATATATGCCCTAATAGGGATTGGTTCACCACTTATGATCCTATGACAAGTGGTTCTATGTTAATGGGAGATAACTCTCCATGTAAGGTTGCAAGTATCGGTTTAGTTTAGATCAAGATGTTTGATGACATTATCAAGACTTTGTCAAATGTGCGGCATGTTCCATATTTGAAAAGGAACATCATATCTTTGAGTACTTTTGATTCTAAAGCGTGCAAGTATTATTGTGAATGTGGAGTTATAAAGGTTTTGAAGGGCTCTCTTGTTGTGATGAAAGCTAACATCAAATCTGCCAACTTGTACCACTTGCGAGGTGCAACAATATCATGTAATGCTGCTATTATTTCGAATTCATTATATGTTTTTGATACTTCTAATCTTTGGCATATGTGTCTCGGGTATACAAGTGAAATCGGCTAAGCAGAGTTAAGCAAGAGTGAAGGAGTATGCGAGAAGGTTCAGGATTTTATTGTGATGAACCATTGTCATTTTGGATGAGTGAAATTTGGAATTTGCAGATTTTTTAGACAGCTTGTAGAGATGACGGTCTAACTGGTCAGCTTGTGTTGCTTCCACTGAAATGGATAATTTTAGAAAATTTGAGTTATAGGATGATTTGGTTTGACCTAGGTTTACGCATTTGTGTGTCATGATACATGTTTCAGCTAACGTGGGTCAAGTTGTGAAAAACTTATATCCGAAAATAATTTCTTGGTCTTTACATGTGCAGGGGTGCTTAGAGTCAACCATGGTCAACGACGAGGATTGTGGCTACACTCATAGAGGAGCCGAGGGCTAGAACGATCAAGGATGCTGGGTGAGATAGCTGAGCTCAAGCATGGCACAAGGAAGATGAAAAATATTGAATGGAACTTTGAGCGACGGGTTGCACCATGTGGTTTGGTCGGTCTAAATAAGACGTGGTTTGGTGAAACCAGAACAAGAGAGACTTGCCAATGCATAGTAAGCTAGTTGTGCATCTACTCGTGGCAAGCATGACAATTGCTTACAAGGGAAGATAAAGATTGAGTCAAGAAAAAGTATTTTGATAAATTGACTAATATACTGAAAACTACCTTGTATGAAAACCGTGATACTTAAGATTTAGCGGATTCGGGCTTATCTTCTTTGAAAAGTGTGCATAAGTGCACTATGTTAGTAAACCTCATTTTGTGTGGAGTTAACGAATTTTTCTATTTGTGCTAAGTAGATAGTATCCATTAGGGTTAGATGGGGTTGGTTGCATTATCTATTTAACGGGTTGAGGTGGAGACTTACAAGTTAACTATCCAACCATCTTAGTTTTACTCATTGAAGCTAAGTGTTCTAGGGTTAGAGTTTGAGAAGTGTGAGTATTGTGCCGTGCTCTCTTATCCTCCAGATGGCATGGCTGTAAAATCTTTATACTTAAGTAGCAATATATCAACTTTATTCATATCTCATGAATATCTCTTGTTTTGGTTGATTTACTCTTGTTTTAGTTGGTTTTGATCTTGCCTCTTCCTTATCTTACTGGATGCCAAGGATACGTAAGTGATAGAGATATACCTTAAAAATTAATCTAATCCATGTAGGCATTAGGTTTGGCAAGTTCTTGAAGTTGCCGGGTATTTGCTTGATTTGGCCTCTCTGAGAGATTTATTGATCCAATTGTTTTCGCCTCGATTCATAGGATATTCTAGCTTGCTATGATATGTGAGAATATATTTAGAGTCATATTGGCCATTATTCAGACATGAGTATGTCATATTCACCGTTTTTGATTTTTTACTCGGTTACAGCGAATTTTCGGAATTTTGGTTTCTTGATCTCTATGATTTATCATAGCTATTAGAGTGTAATTGGTGAGTACTTACGATAAATTTAAAGACACCATTTATCACCCTGCTGCCATGGCGGTCAAATGCAGAGAAATCGACTAGAAGTGACCCGGTGTGACATTCTAGAGATCTGTTAAAACCATATTTTGTGATGGCAAGTATAGTGGTACAATACAATGTTGTTACTATTTCCATCGGATCTAACAACAATGCTTCAGATCGGTGAAGTACTGTAACGGGTCATGTAAAAAATTATTGGTGTGTTGATCGAATCTAACGGCAACCCACTGTGCTCATTGACATTTCAGCTGGAGTCGCTTGTGCAGCCGTTAGAGAGCACAGCGAAGCTGGCTGCACGCGATTGCAGCCGTTGGATGAGACAGACGGTTGTGGACCAACTTACCGAGAATGTGGCCGTTCTACCCGTAGGGTATGTCCCTACGGGATCCACCGTCTATACCGCTTTGAGATTTGTGCGTGCCTACACACTAGGGTGACAACAAGGCTAGCCTTCACATGGACACACCCCTGCCTCCGTCCCCGTGGGGATTCGACCTAAGAGGATCCTGCGGGATTAAAAACATGTTAAAATATTTTTAAAAATAATGTGACTTTGCTTATTAATTTATAATTATTTAGACACATATTTTTTACAAAATATAGTTTTAAAACATATATTCAAGTTTTAGTCTAAACATATAAGAAAATAGTACAATCTTCTATATTTAAAAATTATAATATATTATTCAAAAATATATTTTATTTTTACCGGGCCTCCATGGGGCTCTGCGGGGGAGGACAACCCCCTGCCCTGCTAGCCTAGCGGGGCCCTGCCCCATTACCCCGTGGGGGAAGAGTGCCCCCGCCCCTGACCCCAATGGGGAAATTCCCCGCCGATCCCCACCCTATGGAGAAATTGCCACCCCTACTGCACACCCAAGTATTCCACCAAATATTAGTCTATTTCTAAAATCATATACCCTCCCTTTAGTTGGGGAATTCAGGATTTATCCTCCCACCTCAATGACATGTGGGGTCATCATAAGTCACTGACACGTGGGTCAGGATGGTAAATTCTAAATTTCCATCTAAGTGGAGGATATATAATGAATAAAACCTTTCTAAAATCCCTCCTCTCTTTCCTCTCTCTCCAGTCTCACCTCTCCTCTGGCACCGGTTGCCTACCCCTGTGCCACCGTCTGCTGAGCAACATGCCCCGGTTCCGCCTGCCTGACGCTCGGCTCGGGGTGGCTGGATCCGACGACGGGAGGTGGATGGAACCATGCACGGCGCCGCAGTGGATAGAGCTATGCATGGTAACGGTGGCACAACATCGAGGGTGCGGCGGCGGACGTACGACGGCATGGCTTGAGACAGCCGGAGGCAACAGGCGGTGACACGGAGGGAGCGGTGGCGTTCTGGCAAGTGTACGCATACGGTATGTGGGGGAAATACAGCGGGGTATTGCTTTTGTTGCTAAGTACATGCACGCATCTTGAGGCAGATGGGCGGTGATCCCGTAGGGCACGTGATCCTACGGTAAAAATGCATTTACGAAGCTTCACATCCATGTATGACCTTTATCTCCCAAAGCATTTCCAGCCAATATAGCTCTTTTTCATGCAACTGCTTTTACAGGCCACTTCTTTTACATATTTCCGCGCCATCATCAGAAGCATCACAACTATTGGAGGCAGCTGCTGGCAAAGAGATCGCTGTGAATTTTCAGCACACCTACCTGAAGGAGATTGAGATGGTGGGGGTTTGAAGGGACAGGAAAGCAAATGGAACTGAGAAGATTTTTCATGCAGGGCCCTGAAAGACCGTCTTCTTGATTCGACACCATGCTCTGCTGGAGGAAAGTCTCGATCACCGGTGATCTGTTGCTTGCCCATCGTGGTTGATGGAAGACGAGAAGGCCGCGATCGTCGCGCAGCCTAGACATGGGATTCAGTCTGAGCAAGAAGTAGTATTGGGATAAAACAAGACATGGCTCATCTGTATTTATTCATAAGGCCAACTGACTCAAGGTACTGTGAGAACTCGCTGGTAACAATTCAGACCCTGGCATCTCAAAATTAAACGGATAAATAATGTAATCCAGATCCTGCCCGGGAGCTGAGAAATTCTAGCCTTGACTGGTTTATAGAAAATTCCAAAGGTACCAGCACAAGAGGTAGTTCAAGTTTATATTAATTTTGTATGAATGAGTGCAGGTACAGATGGTGTTCCTGTATGAGCAAACGAACATTCTGAAGGGCCGCGTTGATCATGCGTTTGTTCTGTGGTGGGCTCGAAGGTAGCAGAGCCAAAGCCCATCAAATCTGATATTTTTAGCCCATCTCAGGCCCATTTTTATCATATCTTGTCTGGCATCTCCCATGACTTGCATCCCTAGAATTATTTCATTGGGTTTCTTGAAATGAATTACAAACAGACTTCATTTCATTTAAACTTGCCATGTAGGATTTATAATTTGCAGGGAAATTTAAGTTGGCCTTGTTTGGGAGGACTGCATTTGAGCAAGTGTTCTTGAGAAGATCCAGCAAAAATGCAAATTTCAGACCAAAGTTAGGAATCAGAAATGCAAAGTTAGGTGACCTATAATTGGACGGTCCCTTGTTGGCACGACACGACATATACTGGAAGACTTACATGCATGCATTTTGTTTGTGACATCTCTCGCGGTCGCAAACTTCTTTTGGTCGTTCAAAGATTCTCATGCCTCGGACACCATATTCTTCTTCAACTGCACACATATATAATCTGTATATAAATTATGCTTTGTGTCATTGTTACCAACATATTTGTTTTTGTGGTCCTACCTGCCAATTACGCATGTTGTTTAGAGTCACATACTCACATGGACAAATGGCGATCAATTGTTTTTGGAGTAATATTGTGGCATCGACTGATTGGTCTCTGGGTTCTTGGAGGGAAGAGGAGGAAGAAAAATACATCCCCAAATGTTTTGTTTGACCTAAGAGATAGAGAGCCATTTTGTGTTTCAAAAAGGGATGGAGATGTCCATTTGGTTCCCATTTCTTTAGACGATCCATTCTATTACAATAATGTTAGAAGTTATGTTGTGTAGAAGGCGACGACCAACTTTGGTGTTGCGTACTTGTCCTTGCTAATTAGCTAGGCTCATTTTAAAAGGTAAATTTCGAGAGAGAGACCATGACAAAGCTCACTTTTCTTTCTCTTGCTCTGGTAGAGGAGACCAAGACTACCTCCATATCTTACAGAACGAAGGACCAGAGCAATCAGATGCATGCTCCTTTCATTGTCACAGACATGGGCCTCGTGATGAACATGTGAGATGTTGCGTTGCGAATCACAGATCAGCACGTACCTCTGCTGATAAATCTTATTTGAGCGTAGGTGTGCACTGACGCCAGCAACAAATCAAGTGAGAGAAGAACAAAGAAGTCTGGGAAAACGAGAGACCGAGACACCAAGAAGTCCCAAAGCAGCAAGGTGATCGACGACCATCGACTGATTTGATCGAGGGAGGCACGGCACGTCAACATGCAATAGCTGGCTTCCATCCTCCTTAATTTCCAACGTAGTAGAATTCTTTACTACGCAGTAAACAACCAACCAAAGAATGCTTCTTTAACTGATTTGTTTATGAATCCCAGCAAAGTTTATGGATAAGGATGTCGAAAAGATAGAGATGATGAAACCGACCAAGTGTAAGTAGATACTACATTAGTTAGTAGATATGTAGTACTAGATGGATTTCATTTGCCTCAAAAGCAACTCCAAAACCAGGGGATTAGGATCAGGTGCAAGTCCACGTCGGCATGCACGTGTTGTAGCCATCGATGTGTATCATCTGCTGGTTACCATTACCAAGTTTGAACAATTAATTGCAGTTACTGGCTTGTACACTACACATACTTGAGTGGTAATTAGTCAACTAGCTTACAATATGCTAGTGCTGCGTCTGCACGTTGAGTTAGCGGTGCCGTTGCATAAGCTAGGCTTGAGATAAGCTAATAAGCTATACTGCTATAGTGGTCAGGTCAATCTTCTCGATCACCTGGTCAGACTACATGTATGTACATAGTCCATGTCAGTGACATAAACCATGTCGTCTATCCAAAACCATATTTACCTGTCTAGCAAGCTACTATAATAGGGGCATTTGAATTGGCTTTAGTAGGACCGAAAAGCAACAAAGATAATAAATAATACTAACTAAAAATTTTCCCTAAATATTCTTAATCCTTCACTCAAATAACTAAGAGTTATTGAGTATTAGATCAAAAACGCAAAACAACCGCTCAAGAAATCAAAAACTGAAGAAATTCACACTTCTGGCGGTCTGACCGGTTACAACGGGCTGATCTGATCTCCCTAGCGGTCAGCTCACCGGCTCAAAGCCGGCCTAACCAGTGGAGGCGGTTGGACCTGCCTTCCTGTCCACAACAGCCCAACACATTCCAATTTTGGTGCAACTCCTAAAATATAAATTCAAATGATATGAAATTTTGCACACACATTGCTTAAGGTTTTAGGAACCTATTCCAACTAAGAATTGCAAGAGTCCATATCAAAGTTCATACTTTTTTCAAGATTAAGCAAAATTGCATCAAAACCAGGCTAAAATAAAAAATGGTGAATATGACTTACTCGTGGGTAGAAGATGGCCAGGATGGTTCTAGATAAATTCCCACATATCATAGTAAGTAAGAACACAAAAAAAATCAAGGCAAAAACATTCGGATCAAGAAATCAACCGTGAAGGTCAAAACCAAGCAAAAATGGGTTTATTCAAGAACTTGCCAATCAGGTGCCTAGATGGATGGAGATTGATTTTCAAGGATCATCTCCATCTCTTATATATCCTTGGCACAACAAGATCAAGAAGAGATGAGAGAAGAGCAAAATCAACCAAATCAAGAGCAAATCAATCAACACAAGATGAATCCATGGGAGATGAACAAAGATTGATGCATTGTTAGTTTGTTACTAATTAAGGATGAAGGTTTTACAGCTACTCCATCTGGAGGACAGGAGAGCACACCTCAACACTTAACTTCTCTCAAACCCTAATCCTAAAACACTTGGCTTCAATAATCAAGAGAAGATGATTAGATGGTTAACTGGCAGGTTTTCATCTCAACCCGTTAAATAAATAGAGCAACCAGCACCTATCTAACCTTAGTTGATACTATCCACTTAGCATATATGGGGAAAACCCGATAACCCCACACAACACGAGTTTTAATTAACACAATATACTTATGCATATTTTTTAAAGCACATAAACCCGAATCCGTTAAATCTTTAGCTTTGATCTAATTTGATATTCTTAGCTTCTCTTTGATCTAAACCACTTTCCCAAGCGCCGCGGTTTTGATCAAAAGTAGTTTTGGTATTTTGGTCAACTTAACAAAATACCTTTTCTTAACTCGGTCTTCATCTTTCATTACAAGCAATCGCCATGTTTACCATGTGTAAGTGCAGCACTGGTTTACCATACGTCAGTAAGTCTCTTCTGTTCTGGTTTCACTGGACCATGCCTTACTTAGGCCGACCAAGCCATATGGTGCAACTCGTCGCTCGAACTTTCCTTCAACATTTTCCGCCTTTCTCATACCATGCTTGAGCTCAGTTATCTTATCCGATATTCTTGATCATTTTGGGTCTCAGTTCCTCCATGAGCGTAGCCTTGATCCTCGCCGTTGACCATAGTTGACTTCAAGCGACCCTGCACATCCAAGGACAAAGAAATCATTTTTGGGTGTAAGTTATTCACAACTTGACTTAAGTTAGTTGTAACATGCCTCGTGCAATATATAAACACTAACCTTGTTCAACCTAACTCAACCCACGACCAAAAACCCTAAATCACAAAACTCAGCCGAGACAAACACTAGCTAGCTGGTCTAACCGTATCCCCGTACTGGCCAGACCGTTGACGGGAGCCCGTCAGGCTACTTTTGGCCTCTGGTCTAACCGTTGGGATGATCTGATCTGACCGTCCCGCTTTGGCCTATCTGATCAATTGGTCTGTAGGTCGACCAAAACGTCTGATAATTTGTAAATTTTGATTTCCAACCATCCCAAATTACAATAGCTCATCACAATATAAATTTGGACCTCCTCATATGGTCCTTCACTTTTGATGATGGTATTTGGCTGAAAATGAATAAGAGTAGCTTAAAGAAGTGACTTTAAAGAGGACGTGAGCAATAGAGAAAGTGAGGGAGAGATACGTGTACACTACTACAGAAAGCCTCATAGGAGACGCCTCATCACAGACGGTTTTGTGAAACCGTCTCTGATGAACACTATTACAGACGGTTGTAATTAGGAGGCCGTCTGTGGTATTTGTGGCGGGAAAATGGATTATCACAGGCGGTTATTACCTAAGTATCACAGACGGTCTGTATTAAAAACCGTCTGTGATAATCCCAGATTATCACAGACGGTTTTTAATAAAAAACCGTCTGTGATAAGCTAGTTATCACAGACGGTTTATTATTAAAAACCGTCTGTGATAATTCACAGACGGTTTTTAGTTAAAAACCGTCTGTGATAATGGCTAAGGCATTTATTGCGCTGCTCAGACCGCATCTGTCTTCATTTCGATCCACAGATCTAGCTGGTTGCTTTACTCTTTCGCTCTGGAGGCAAGCTTGGCGATTTCAGGCCACTTAATTTGGTGGGAGGAGGCAGATATTGAGCTTTGAAGCTACTTATATTTTCCCGGTTGCTCTAGATATGGTTAGTAATGAATTTCATTTTTTCTTTGCATGCATTACAAATTTGCTCTAGATTTGGTTAGTAATGAATTTCATGCTCTAGATATAAGTAATTGGTGAGTGTTATTAATTGAAGATAGTTTGCAATAATAGTTGTTGTGTTTATAATATGAATTGAGCTAGCAAATTAATAAGCCTCAATATAATACATGTGGCCGATATATATGTAGTAATAATTAGTTAATTTAATTTGTAATACTAAGTTGTTATATATGTACGTAACGTAGGACCGAAGCTGGATGTATGCCGCTAGCCGTGTGAGTGAAGAGTACATTAATGGCGTGTCTGATTTTACAAGAGCTGCCGAGGAGGATATGTTGAATAAGGGGGTTGAATATATGTACTGTCCATGCACTGACTGCGAGAATTTAAAGATGTTTAAGAACCGAGGGCAAATTGAAGCGCACTTGATTCGGAGGGGTTTCAAAAAGGGTTATACGTGTTGGACCAGTCATGGCGAAGTCAACGATCATATGCCGCCGGATGATATTGCCGGTGAAGTTAATGAAATGCCGCCGGATGACATCGCCGGTGAAGTGAATGAAATGCCGCCGGACGACATCGCCGGTGAAGTGAATGATATGCTGCCGGATGATGTCGATTGTTGTGCGAATTCAGATAGGTTGCACGACGACAATCTGGATCAGATGCTTCGCGATGTAGAAGAGAACTATGATGAGAGAGAGTATGTTAAACTCCGGGGCTTGATGGAGGACTCGGAGAAACCTTTGTTCACGTGCTGCAGGTCAAAGTACACGCGGTTGTCGGCCGTGCTTGAACTGTTGAAATTGAAGGCAAGCAACGGTTGGTCCGACAAGAGTTTCACAGCACTGCTAGGTCTTTTAGCCGACATGCTTCCGGAGGGAAATGAGTTGCCTAAAACCACGTATAAAGCCAAGAAGGTTCTTTGTCCATTGGGAATGGAAATAGAAAGAATGCATGCATGTCCGAACGACTGTATCCTCTACCGTAAAGAGTATGCAGACATGCATGTATGTCCGGTGTGCAACGCATCCCGATACAAACGTAACAATCAATCAGATGACGGCGAGGGAACAGAGGCGAAGAAAGGACCGCCTGCTAAGGTGGCATGGTATTTTCCTATAATTCCCCGTTTGAAAAGGTTTTTTG
The DNA here is from genome assembly GCA_017311315.1 of Dendrocalamus latiflorus. Classification (NCBI taxonomy): domain Eukaryota; kingdom Viridiplantae; phylum Streptophyta; class Magnoliopsida; order Poales; family Poaceae; genus Dendrocalamus; species Dendrocalamus latiflorus. The sequence goes on along the minus strand of CM029638.1, from coordinate 18,787,886 downwards.
CAAATCCAAAGGAGGCAAAACTGTTGCGTTGGCACTCGAAGGAGCGGAAGAAGGATGGAATGCTAAGACACCTTGCGGATTCTGCCCAGTGGAGAAACATCGATAGGAGTTTTGCAGACTTCGGTGCAGAACCAAGGAATATTAGGTTTGGACTGAGTACAGATGGAATGAATCCTTTCAGTAGCATGAGCAGCAGACATAGCACATGGCCCGTGACTCTCTGCATGTATAACCTTCCTCCTTGGTTGTGTATGAAGCGAAAGTATATCTTGTTGTCGATACTTATCCAAGGGCCGAAGCAACCTGGGAATGATATCGATGTGTACCTAGCACCATTGGTGGAAGATCTAAAAGTACTGTGGAACGAAGGGGTACAGGTATGGGATGCATACAAACGAGAGAACTTCACTTTGCGCACCTTATTGTTCTGCACCATAAATGATTATCCTGCCCTTGGTAACCTATCGGGCCAGAGTACTAAAGGTGCGAAAGCTTGTACCCACTGTTTAGATGGTACCGAGAGTGTGTGGCTGAGACACTCACGCAAAACTGTCTACATGCGTCACCACCGGTTCCTTCGGAGGGCTCACCCATACCGCAAGATGAAGAAACAATTTGATGGAGAGAAGGAAGACGGTTCAGCTCCAAGGCATTTAAGGGGAAACGAGGTTTATGATATGGTTAAGGATTTAGATGTTATCCTCGGAAAGGGACGTAAATTGAGGGCTCATGAGAAGAACACTAGCTGGAAGAAGAGATCAATATTTTGGGACTTACCTTATTGGAAGTACCTAGATGTTCGACACTGCATCGACGTCATGCACGTAGAAAAGAATGTATGTGACAGCTTGATTGGTCTCTTACTGAACATTCCTCATAAAACAAAGGACAGCGTCAACGCACGGCTTGACTTGGCCGATATGGACATCAGGCCTGAGTTAGCACCGACAACAGATAATGGACGAACGTACCTTCCCCCTGCGTGTTACACTCTGTCCAAGGCCGAGAAAACAGAACTGTGCCAGTGCTTGCATGGTGTCAAAGTTCCGTCTGGTTACTCCGGCAACGTGAGGAAACTTGTTTCGATGCAAGATTTGAAGTTAAATGGCATGAAGTCTCATGATTGTCATGTGCTGATGACACAGATGCTCCCTATTGCAATTAGAAATATTTTGCCGATCAAAGTTCGAGAGACAGTCATGAGGCTATGTTATTTCTTTAACACAATTGCTCAGAAGGTCATTGATCCCGAACGACTAGATGCTTTGCAGGACGAGGTGGTGATGACTCTATGTCATCTTGAAATGTATTTCCCTCCTTCGTTTTTCGACATCATGGTCCATCTCATTGTTCATGTTGTGTGGGAGATAAAAATGTGCGGGCCCGTATTCCTACGTAGCATGTACCCATTTGAGAGGTTCATGGGAATTCTCAAGTCTTACGTACGGAATCGATCTCGGCCGGAGGGCAGCATCGTCGAAGGTTATGCAAGCGAAGAGGTTATTGAGTTTTGTGTCGATTATATGGCACAGATTCAACCGATAGGTGTGCCTCGATCTCGTCATGAGGGGAGGCTGAAAGGTATCGGAACTATCGGAAGGAAAGCAATCACTGCAGATATAGACACGTATACTCAAGCCCATTTCACGGTCTTGCAACACATGACTGAAGTGGCGCCTTATGTCGACCAGCACAAGGATGTGCTTCGGCAACAGAATCCGAAGCGGCCAGATGTTTGGATCATGAGACAACACAACAGTCGGTTCAACCAATGGTTGAAGGAGGAAATCGCTAGGAGCTCGCCAAGTGAGACGATGACATGGTTGGCAAAAGGGCCAACATTTACAGTTGTGACATGGCAAGGATATGACATAAATGGGTACATATTTTATACACAGTCTCAGGATGTTAAGAGCACTAACCAGAACAGCGGTGTCCGCATAGATGCGTTCAGTACCGATGGGTCGAGAAACTTGTACTATGGGTTTATAGAAGAGATTTGGGAGCTCGACTACGTGTTGTTCAAGATCCCCTTATTTCGCTGCCGTTGGGTGCATCTCCCACAGGTGAAGGTTGACAAGTACGGTGTCACTACCGTGGACCTGCAACGTGTCGGGTACAAAGACGAACCATTCGCACTCGCCAACCAAGTTGTTCAAGTTTTCTATGTAACCGACCCGGCAAATAAGAGACGTCATGTAGTTCTTCATGGAAAAAGGAGAATTGTCGGAGTAGAGAATGTAGTGGATGAGGAAGAATACAATCAATTTGACGAGTTACCTCCTTTTGGAAAAGGCATAAGGGTCGACGACGAACAACGTGACGAAACTAGTTACGTACGCATTGATCATCATGAAGGGCTAATTTTTAAAGGAAATAAGCAAGTAGAATGATGTATATGTCTTATGTATATGTGAATTGACATATTTGTATACAATAATGCATGTGTGTGATGTATGTGGCAAATGTGTCAAGAAATACATTGTGTTATATGTTGCCAAGGAAATAAGCAAGTAGAATGATGTATATGTGTTATGTATATGTGAATTGGCATATTTGTATACAACAATGCATGTGTGTGATGTATGTGGCAAATGTGTGAAGAAATATATTGTGTTGTATGTTGGCATTTAAGCTGATTGGTGTTGTAATGCAGCTGGTAGGTGCGGGTGTAAATGATTATCACAGACGGTTCCACACTTTAGAACCGTCTGTGATATTATTATCACAGACGGTTCCACATTTAGAACCGTCTGTGATAATAATTTCACAGACGGTTCTAAATGTGGAACCGTCTCTGCTAATCCCGCTATATATTCCCTCTGGCTAGGGTTTTCCGCTGCAGTGATATACATCTAATTAAACTCGCGGCTCTCCCGCTCCTCCTCCTCCGTCGCCGCTGTAGGCCTCCTCCTCCGTCGCCGCCGTCGGCCTCATCCCCGAGCCTCCTACTGTGAGTACATTCAATCCTCCGTCGCCGCCGCCATCCCCGAGCCCCCGAGCCCGTCGACGCCGCCATCCCCGAGCCCCCGAGCCCGTCGCCGCCGCCTCCTCTCCTCCTCCGTCGTCGCCTCCTCGGACGAAGACGTCGCCGCAGCCTCCTCCTCCTCCGTTGCCGCCTCCTCCTCCTCCGCCTCCTACTGTGAGTGCATTCAATCCTCCGTCGCCGCCTCCTCCTGCTCTGTGATGATAATATCGAAAACAGAAATAATCTGGTTGAGTTAGATTTGAGCTCCTTGGTATTTCGGCTATACTGTTAGACCTTATTTCGGCTGGGCATATAAGTTTACATCTTTTGAGATCTGTTTGTGATGCAGTATTATATTAATCTTGTGATGCAGTATTAATCTTGTGTAGAACAGATCCTTTTATTCAATTGATCTATTTGTGATGCAGTATTAATCTTGTCTAGACATGTATTTTTGTGAGCTCAAATCTTTAATAATCAGATTATTGATGATGAGTGTCGATATTAGCATGAGATGGCCAAGATTTTCAATCTTGCGCAACTCTGTACTGAGAGCAAATCTAAAACAATTAATTTGTGTAATGCTGGATTTAATTGTTTATTTGCTTAGAAGACAGATTGTCATGTTATTTCAGCATGTTGGTGTTTATATTCATTGAATATTTACATGGTTATGAATGGCAAGATAGAATTATATGTTTACATGCAATTTATGTCATTCATGTTATGTTGGAAATATAAATTGAATTTAGTTGGAATTAAATATGGAACTAAGATAGGCATATTACCTCCTCTCTCTGTCCACATCACCCCCTCCCTTCTCCCCCTCCCTTCTCCCCTCCCCTCTACTCCTCTCCTCTCTTCATATCATTGAGCATCATGTTTCCTCATCCTGTCCTAATAGAGCAACATGTCTTCCACTCATTCTTCACCATCTTCGCCGGAGGAGTCCGCTCCAAAAGCAAAACGCCAAGGAAGAGGGCTATCGAAGAAGCCTGAGGGCCGATTTATCATCACACAGGTCAATGTATCTGGGGTGCCTCTCATTCCTAAGAAAACAGTAAGCGCATGGAGAAGAATGATCGGCATAGTTGCACGAGAACGAATTGAGATCACATTCAATTCGTGGAAGGACGTGCCTCCGATTCGGAAAAGCAAGCTGTGGACAGAAATTTTGGCGTCGTTTGAGATCCCAGAAGAACATCAAGACGCCGTGCAACGACAAACCTTACTAGCGGCGTGCAAAGCATGGAAGAACTTCAAGAGCACGCTTGTCAAGAAATATGTGGAGACAGACGAAACGCCTTATCATAAATACCCATTCTTGGAATCACAATGGGAACAGTTCAAGGCGATGAAGATTACCGACGAGTTCAAAAGTACAAGTGCGGCACACAAGGCCCTCCAGGCAAAAAACACCCACCCCCACAGACTTGGCACAGCTGGGTATGCGGGTAAAATCCTGCAGTGGACGAGGGAGGATGAACTGGCAGCCCAGCAGGACATCACCCCGCCATTTTCAAATATCCCGGATGACCGCGCTCGAAATTGGATTAGAGCAAGGTCATCTACAACGACATCGGGGGACGTCTCCTTTCGAAACCCTGCAGACCAGCAAGTGTCCCAGCGCCTGGTAAGATATCGAACGAACTACGTAGCTTGTAATTACTCCACAACCTCCTACGAAGTAAAATGACATGTCGTGTTCTTGCAGGAAGAGCTGAGTTTTGAATCTACGCTGGGATCATTCCAGGGACGAAGGGAGAATGATATGCTCTCCGCTGCCCTGGGAAACAAGGAGCACCCAGGCCGTACGAGAGGCCTTGGGCTTTATGTTCCTTGGAAACATGGTTTCCAAGATGACTCTGACCAGTATCGGCGTAGGAAGAGAAGCAAAGCCGATCGCGAGGCACAGCTACGAGAAGAGATCAAGGCATCTCTTAGAGAGGAGCTTGCTGATTATGTTAGAGATGAGGTGCGGAGAATTACAGAAAATCAGCAGGCCGCCGCCGCCGCTACTGGTCTAGCTAGCCCGCGCAACCATCCGAGTAGTTGTGCGTCCAATCCGGCGCAAAGCGAGGGCAGATTTCCGGTGGACGACATCCTGGTAATAATTATTATCTCTCGAATGCTTGCTCCATTGATATGCCTATTAATTGAGTAGCTAATTTTGTATCGTTATGTAGGAGCCTACGAAGTGCACGCTCCAAGTAAGATATGCCTCCGTTGCGTTGAGCGCTGCGTGGGGCATGGCATATCCGTCTGGTATCGAGGCCAGGGTGCACAGTCAACCTTTAGCAACAGGCTTCGCAAAAGTGTCAGTAGATGGGGTAAACACCAATTTTGAGGTCGTCCCACTACCGAAGCCCACCAACGACGAGCTCGTGACTTTAGGGCAAGCCATTGGATCCTTCATCCAGTGGCCCAAAAGTGATATCTGCCTGGAGGCTTATTCACCGGTGGCAGATCAGCAACGTGCACTGGTGCCTTCTCCACAACGGCAACCAGAACCGGACCCGCTACCTGAACAAGTGCAACCTCCACCACCGGTGCTACCTGTAAAGTCGACCAACAGTCGGGGCAGCAAGGGCAGCAAGGGCAAAAGCAAAGCAAAGACCAATGATGAAATCTCGTACAAGCCATTAGCTCGCAAATTCGTGCTTGGCGAGCCGTTGCTCGAGGAAAAGGCCCTCCAACGCCTAGCATATAGTTGCGTGCAATTGCACATGTGGTACATGCAACAGTCCAATAAACCAGAGCAAGAGCGGATCTCAAGTATCTCTATCAAATTCTTGCCGAGTGATTTACATCACAATATGCAAAACCGTGTCTTCGTAGTCACCTTTGATGATTTATTCGATCTTTACACGCTCAACACTCTGGACGTCTCTCTCATGCGATGCTGGACGCTGTAAGTGTGTACAATCACAGTCTCAGTTCATGTCATACCGATAAATTTCGTATAATTTGTTGATTTCTTGTGTATATATGTAGCCACATGCTGAGTAAAGCTAGGGCATCCAAAGCATCGGTTGGTTTATTGGACCCACACATGGTCGCCAAGTATACCATCGACGAGGATAGACCCTTCGTCCAGAGGTACATTGCAGCTGGACTGCTGGATTACCGCACTGATGAATACGTACTTATGCCCTACAACCAGAGCTATCATTGGATTTTAATAGTGATTGTACCAAAATGGAACATGGTATATTACCTTGATTCCCTAAGTAAGAATAAAATGGACTTCACACTTATCAGCCAAGTAATCGATGCGTAAGTACATTTTCTCCATACATACCTATATTGTACTCTTTCTTTCCTTCCGAATGACTAAGGTTAATCTTTTCGAATCACGTAGGGCGTTCGAGATGTACGTTGCAAAGGGAGGTGACTCCAAGCCAGGGGCCAAAGGCCTGACACATGCTCGAGATTTTAAAGTATTCGCTATTACACATTAATTAATCCTATGCAACAGTTTGTAGTAATTAATGCCTCTTGAATTGACACATTCTATTTTTTGCAGTGCCACCAGCAGCCGCCGGGCAACACATGTGGCTACTACGTTTGCCACCATATGGAACTACTCCTCGATTCCTCGAGGATTACCAATCCCAAGGTTTGTCAATCTTCCCATAATTACTTCATACTTATCATGTTATATATACGCACATTGATATTCCTATCGACAGGCTGCATTTATCCCGTCATCTGCATTGAAACAGCCTGACCTTGCCCGAATTCGATCAGAGTTAGCGTACTTTTTGCTGACTCAAGTTATAAAGCCAGAAGGACGGTTCCACTGCGCACCATGAGTTTTTATTGCTCTTATCACTCCGGATTTGTAATTGTATATTTCTAAATGGATATTTTATTTCATTTCAATTATTTGCTTTGTGAAATGGATGTTTTATGTTTGTCAAATGAGTGAGATGTGAAGTGCATGTTTTATGTTTGTGAAATGAATTGAGATGTGAATTGGATGTTTTATGTATGTGAAATGATTTCCCATGTGAATTGTATGTATATATCTGCTTGTTTCAGAGGGCATGGCTAGCATTTCCTGAGGCTAGCCATTTAAACAGAAATAGATTTAGGGGTAGAAATCAATATCACAGACGGTTTTTAAGTAAAAACCGTCTTCGATATATCAATATCACAGACGGTTTGGAATCAAAAACCGTCTGCGATGTATCAATATCACAGACGGTTTGGAATAAAAACCGTCTGTGATATATTAATATCACAGACGGTTTTTTATTAAAAACCGTCTGTGATATCGATACATCGCAGACGGTTTTTGATTCCAAACCGTCTGTGATATGTACACCACAGACGGTTCAAAAACCGTCTGTGATAACCTTCGACTATCACTGACCCATAAATTCAGACGGTTCATATAACCGTCTGTGATGACGTTTTTCAACCGTCTGTGATGATGATTTCTGTAGTAGTGGTACGTGATGGAAGCGAGAGGAGTAAGGCGCGGGATACATCCGTGACCCTTTGTCTTATGCCCGGAGCATGGCGGTAGCGAGACGAGTGGAAAAGCCGTTTCAAGAAACTGAGTGTTTATATTTTCTTTTGGTTTTTCTAAGCAAAAATTAGAAGTAGAGGTCAATACGAATAGATCTAGCTTGGTCCTACCAACCAGATATTAATACCATGCATATCAGCATACGCGACTTGCAACATGCCGTATTCATGTACGTACGCCAAACCATGTTTATATACCTGTATATATGTACGTCTACCGTGTATATGTACATGCATCTACCTAGCTATTACCCACTGCATAAGCCGGATGAAAACTTGTGTTTTCATTTTTCTCTGGATCATGTATGGAAGTCGTCTGTTCTTGTTGTTCAGCCCAAGAGGTATTTGGCCTAACTAGCCAGGGCTGTAATTAACTTCCAGTCCAAATGAGCGTTCATTCCAATAGCTGAAGTCCAAGCCAGCGTTCAAACGCTCAGTCGAACTGACACGCCAACTGCCATATACGTCTCGTTTAGAATGTGAGAATTTATAAATTTTCGTTAAAGTTGAACTATTTTGTTCAAATTTCCACGGGATCCTTATATTCTAAATAGGACTTGAGCTCCTGCTGTCTAAAGATATGTGTCGTAGGTAACGTGTGCGGCGATCTTGCTTGGCCTGCAGTAGCAGATTATTTTCTATTACCACGACAGAATAGGGATAGTTCTTTCGTATAGCAATGGGCCGGAAAAAGTCATAAGAGTTCAAAAGTTTTTCGAAGCTAATTTTTTGCTGATTCAGTTTATCTAGCTAAAGCAACGATTAATATTTTCTAGAGTGACGAATAGGTAACTTGTCCTCTTGGCAACTGAAAGCTACAGTGCAGTCACCAAGTCAGCAGTGTCCTTTACTATTCGGGAAAGAAAACTGTTCATTCTTCTGGCCCCAATGAATCCAGTGCACCTCTGACCACGCAATGTGTTGGATTTCTCTTTGTAAACGGTTGGAGCATAGCTTCTACCATATTTTTGTCAACAAATGCATAAGTTTCTAGCTTCAAGTTTAAAAGGAGAAGAAAAGTGCACTTATACTAGCAATGTCAAATTCATTAATTCATCGTGCGTGGCCTCACAGCCTTTACCAAATTTCAGCACTTCTGAGTGGTTGATCGTGCCTCGCCAGTCAAGATGCTTTTGCGAGCAACAAGCTCAACTAGTCGTCGGTTTTGACAAATATGTCATCCACTCTTTTTAGTGCTCATCTTAATAATGCATGCAACCAACTTTTTAAAATTTTGAATACAAATATACATAAAGGTATTAGTTTTGTTATCTACTCCACCCGTTTCAGAATATTTGGTACTGCTGATTTTTCACGATCCCTAAGATTAAATTTTGATTGTTAATTTTACATTAATACATTTTATAAAATGTTGTGAAAGTATAGTATTATGAAAGTATTTCTTACGATAAATCCAGCAATATCATCTTAATATTTAGAAAAGCATTATTGATTGAGTTACAAAGTTTAGCTAGTCTAAGTCAAAAGTGTCAACACTGCTACAGACAGCCCTATCACAGACGATTCGGAACCGTCATCACAGACGGTTCCTGAACCGTCAGTGTTTAGGTGTCAGTGATAGTTGGTGGTTATCACAGACGGTTCCCGAGCCGTCTGTGATAACTCACATTACAGACGGTCTTTATTACTAACAGACTGTGATAGACGAGTATCACAGACGGTTTTTTTATAAAGAACCGTCTGTGATACTAGTCTATCACAGACTGTTAATAATAAAGACCGTCTGTGATATACACAATATCACAGACGGTTTTTTTATAAACAACCGTCTGTGATACTCGTCTATCACAGACGGTGAGTAATAAAAACCGTCAGTGATATTGTGTATATCACAGACGGTCTTTATTACTAACCGTCTGTGATATTTGTATATCACAGATGGTTAGTAGTAAAGGCCGTCTGTGATATCATTCACACCACAGATGTCACTCTTTGAAACCGTCTGTGATATTGTATCACAGACGGTTTTTAACAACGAACCGTCTGTGATACCAAGTGCATCATCCATTTAATTTGCTGTTTTTTGGCTAGCCTCAGGATATGCTAGCCATGCCCTCTGAAAGCAAGCAGATTACAGATAAATGACAGATATAAGTTGATTGCAACTCATAGTAAATTATAACAAAATTCAATACACAGATGAATGTAACAAACGGCCAGCAGATCACATACATATATAGAATGAAAATCGTTACACAAAATCTGACAAATGAATTCAATTGAAGGAATTGTTTGATTTGTACAGTTGAATCCAATGTTTCAACATCTAATTATCACCATTGCCGGCGTGGAACTCTCCCCTCTTACTTATGACCTCTGCTAGCAAGAATTGGGAGATGATTGCACGAATCTCGACGAGATTGTCAAGATCATATGCACTTTCGTCGAAGTGCACCCGCTGTCGCTAGGAGCAATGTTAAGTCATTAATTAGCCTATGTGTGTAATATAAATACATATATATAATCAGAAAGTAATAATTATTGGAAGGACTTGACAAACCTCTGGATCATTGATCTTAGTACCCATGATTTCCTTCATATGGCGGCAAACGTAGAATCCACATACGTTGCCCTGTAGCTGCTGGTGGCACTGCAAAAATAGAATTACATACATAGGCATCTATGCAGACACCTGAGTTCTGCACTGTGCTCTTTCTATCTTGATCTGTTGTATAAAATGTGTAGCCATTAATGTCGTATCCTTGCCATGTCACAATTGTAAATTTTGACCCTTTTGCCAACCATTGTAGTGTTTCACTTGACGACCTCCTAGTCAATTGCGCCTTGAACCATTCGTTGAACTGACGGTTGTGTTGTCTCGTGATCCAAACTTCTGACTGGCCTGCATTCTCCTGACGTAGCATGTCCTTGTGCTCTTCAATATATGGGGTCACTTCAGTCATGTGTTGTAAAACCATGAAATGGGCTTGAGCATACGTATTTTGATCCGAAGTTATTGCTTTCCTCCCGATAGTCCCGATACCCTCTAGCCTCCCCTCGTGACGAGATAGAGGTACACCTATCGGCTCTACCTGAGCCATGTAGCCGATGCAGAATTCAATCACCTCTTCTGTTGTATAACCTTCGATGATGCTACCCTCCGGTCGAGATCGATTGCGTACATAGGACTTCAGAATTCCCATGTACCTCTCGAAAGGGTACATATGACGTAGAAATACGGGGCCGCATATTTTTATCTCTTTCACAAGGTGGACAATGAGATGGACCATGATATCAAAAAATGATGGAGGGAAATACATCTCTAGATAACATAGAGTTGTCACCACCTCGGTTTGCAGAGTATTTAGTCCATCTGGATCAATGATCTTCTGAGCAATTGCGTTGAAGAAATAACATAGCCTTATGATTGTCACTCGAACCTTGTTCGGCAAAATACTTCTAATTGCAACAGGTAGCATTTGTGTCATTAGCACATGACAGTCGTGAGACTTCATGCCAATTAACTTTAAATGTTCCATGGAAACAAGTTTCTTCATGCTTGTGGAGTGACCGGATGGAACTTTCACACCATGTAAGGACTGGCACAGTTCAGTTCTCTCGGACTTAGACAGAGTGTAGCATGCTGGGGGAAGGTACGTCCGGCCTTTATCGGACTCTATCGGTGCTAACTCGGTCCTGATGTTCATAGTGACCAAGTCACGCCTTGCGTTAACACCATCCTTTGTTTTATCAGGAATGTTCAGTAAGAGACCAATCAAACTGTCACATACATTCTTCTCTACGTGCATGACATCGATGCAATTGCGAACTTCTAAGTGCTCCCAATAAGGCAAGTCCCAAAATATTGACCTCTTTTTCCACATGTTCTTCCTCAATTTACGTCCCTTTCCAAACACAACATTTACATCCTTGACCATATCATACACCTCTTTCCCGCTAAAAGGTCTTGGTACTGAGTCATCCTCTTTTTTTCCGTCAAATTGTTTCTTCATCTTGCGGTATGGGTGATACTTTGGAAGGAACCTACGGTGACGCATGTACACAGTTTTTCGCGAGTTGTTCAACCACACACTCTCGGTGTAATCTAAGCAGTGCGGACACGCTTTGGCTCCTTTTATACTCAACCCTGACAGGTTACCAAGGGCAGGAAAATCATTAATGGTGCAGAACAACATGGCGCGTAGAGTGAAGTTCTCTCGTTTGTCCGCATCCCATACATGTACCCCTTCATTCCACAGTATTGCAAGATCTTCCACCAATGGGGCTAGGAACACATCAATATCGTTGCCAGGTTGCTTCGGCCCTTGGATAAGTAGTGACATCAAAATATATTTCCGCTTCATACACAGCCAAGGAGGAAGGTTGTACATGCACAGAGTCACGAGCTAGGTGCTATGTCGGCTGCTCATGTTACCAAAAGGATTCATTCCATCTGTACTCAACCCAAACCTTATATTTCTCGGTTCCACACCGAAATCTACAAACATCCTATCGATGTTCCTCCACTGGGCAGAATCAGCAACATGTCTTATCATTCCGTCTTTCTTACGCTGCTCGCAGTGCCAACGCATCAATCTTGCATCCTTGCGGTTTGCAAATAAACGCTTCAAACGGGGGATTACAGGAAGATACCACATCACCTTAGCAGGAGGTCCTTGCTTCACCTCGATGCCCTTCCCATCATCAGAGTCATTTTTACGCTTGTATCGGGATGCTTTGCACACCGGACAAACATGTAAGCTAGCATACTCTTTACGGTACATGATACAATCATTCCGACATGCATGTATTCTTTCTACTTCCATTCCTAATGGACAAAGAATCTTCTTGGCTTGGTAGGTGGTTCTCGGCAACACATTTCCCGTTGGAAGCATGTCCACTAGGAGACCTAATAATGACGTGAAACTCTTGTCGGACCAACCATTGCTTGCCTTCAATTTTAGCAGTTCTAGAACTGATGACAACCTCGTGTATTGCGGCTTGCAGCCCAGGAACAAAGGTTTCTCTGAGTCCTCCATCAAGCCCTCGAATTTACCAAACTCTCTCTCACTATAGTTCCCTTCTGCATCACGTAACATCTGATCCAGATTGTCATCCTGCGACCTATCCTCATGATCGAAAGAACAGTCCACAACTGGCATATCGTTGTCTCCCTCGACTATGTCATAACTACCTTCTTGTGTACGCTTCTCTTCACCGTGACTGGTCCAACATTTGTACCCTTTTCTGAAACCCCTTCGAATCAAGTGAGATTCAATCTGCGCTGAGTTGCTAAACATCTTGAGATTATCACAATCAATAAATGGGCAATACATATATTTCATCCCCTTCTTCAACATATCCAGCTCGGCCGCCCTTCTAAAAGCAGACACGCCAGTAATGTACTCTTCACTCACACGGTTCTCAATATACATCCAGCTTCGGTCCATCTACGCTACACAAGTGACAAATGGGTGTCAAAAATGATTATTACCCCTACTGCTAACCTCTGATCAGATCACTAAGAATGTTAAGTAATTGAGTACTAATCTCTGATCAGATCACTAAGAATGTTAAGTAATTGAGTATACTAACCTCTGATCAGATCACTAAGAAGACGGTGATATTTTTTTCACCCCCAACTCCCTAAAGCCGGCCGCCTTGCTCCACCGATGCAGCGCAATGAAGACAGATCGGTGTCGACATCCTTCAAGCAAGTACGCCAAGTAATTAATACTACGCAGAATATCACAGACGGTTCCAACCACAAACAGTCTGTGAAAATGACATATCACAGACGGTTCGTATTAATAACCGTCTGTGATACAAACAATATCACAGACGGTTCAAATATATAACCATCTGTGATAGTCTAACATTATGACAGATGGTTCGCAATACCAACCGTCTGGGATTTATGCGTATCACAGATGGTTCGTATATAGAACCGTCTGTGATAGTCCTTCACAGACGGTTTACATTACAAACCGTCTGTGATAGTTCACATAGCATCCGAGGCACATCCGAGACCTGCTGCTGTGTCTTGAGGAATGCCAAGAGCTGATCTTCAGATGTGGCATTCCTCAAGACACAACAGCAGGCCTCGAATGTGCCTCGGATGCTATGCTATGCTTTGAATTGGCAGTCATGCGCCTGACGAAACAGTTCATCTTTCCACCCAAATGGCCCATGTATCTTTTGCAACAATCACAGCTAATACAGAGGCAAGCACAACAACACATTCATATCTATTACAGCTAAGAACGAACCCATCATGGCACGACGGTGCGGCTGAACAAGACACACTTACGACACTTATGGCAAGAGTGTGTTGTCCAACCGCCCGCCGTGCAGCGACGGAGGCGCTAGCTCACGGCAGTAGTCGGCGTTGTGGAGGAACAAGCAAATACAGAGGTAAGCACAACAACACATTCAGATTGATCTATTACAGGATAACAAGCTAACGAACCCTTCATGGCACAACCGTGCGGCTGAACAAGACACACTTACGACACTTACGGCAAGACACACTAACTGAATCATCGCTACTGGCGTACGTGATCCAGAGACCAGAGATGAAGAAAAGAAGTGGGAAGAAGCAGATGGATAGTCGCTCACCGAAGAAGTCGGCTATGTCGGCTGCTCACCGAAGAATCTGTGAATGTCTTTTTTTTGAACTTTTGTTTTAAAATTGCCTTGAATTTTGCAGGAAAAAGAAGGATTGTCGGAGTGGACATCACATCTCGGCAGTCGTCGGCATCGTCGAGGAACATGCAAATACAGAGGCTAGTGAACTCTTCATGGAACGACGGTGCGGGTGAACAAGACACACTTACCACACTTACAGCCATATATGCTCACAGTGGATGAACTCACGCGTGACTAGTACCGGTGGAAAGGTAGATGGGGCGTTATTTATAAGGCCCGAGCAGAGGGAGGAACTGCTGCCTGCCATTCGATGTGGAGAGAATGGACGGGTGAGATCGAAATCCTGGGTATATGCCAATTATTGGTGACACGTGATTATCACACGCCAATTATTGGTGATATGTGATTATCACAGACGGTTATTAACGTGGACTGTGTGTGATAATAAATATCACAGACGGTTCTTAATACGAGCCGTCTGTGATGTTTCAGTTATCACATATGGTTTGTATTAATAACGGTCTGTGATATTAATATCAGACGAACGGTCTGTGATATTAATATCAGAATATGAACGGTTTGTGATGTTAATAGCAGAGATGGTTTGAAATACGAAGCGTCTGCGTTAATGCTTAAATATGCGCGCCCTAATCCTGCTCTTCTACGTACACACTATGCTCTCCCTGGTCATAATAGCAGAGATGGTTTGAAATACGAAGCGTCTGCATGCGTTAATGCTTATATATGCGCGCCCTAATCCTTCTACACACTATGCTCTCCCTGATCATCTTCTTCATCACCAGATTTCTCAATAATGACTTCTAAAATTATTTTGATCTCCTTCCTCTCATCTATCCATCATGAGTTGTTCGGACGCAACCTTACACAGGCGGCCAAAAAATTACGTCTGGAGCAGCTCCTCCGCTCACGCCCTGCTCTCCTTCCTCGACTCGCTTCCATCCGTCAGCTGGACCTCATCATCCGCCGTCGATGGAGGTGTCTCATTGCCACTCAGGATAGGGAAACCGCCCTAAGCCTCGTTCTTCTCTACAATGTGCGCAAAGCGGAGGAAGATCTTGCGGCACTGCAGACACACTTGGATAAACTTGCCGATCAAGCAGATTGGGCCGATAATGCGGAAGCGCATCTTGACATCCTGTTTCAGATTATGGAACATGCTAATGATCATTTGCCCATGCTTGAGGAGGAAGTCGAGAAGGCAAGGGCAATCTTGACGGCATTCGAGAACACAGCGGCTGATCCTCCAACTCCAGAAGTCGACGAAAAAGCATATGAAGCCCAGAAGATTCAAATCTGGGAATGTCTTTTTATTGCACTTTTGTAATAAAATTACCTTGAATTTGACTCTCGTGTCTATAGATTCTGTAGTTTAAACGATATCACAGACGGTTCGTATTACTAACCGTCTGTGAAATTTCACAGACGGTTAGTAATACGAACCGTCTGTGATCTCTAAAATTATCACAGATGGTTTCAGTTAATAACCGTCTGTGATATTTTCACAGACGGTTATTAACAGAAACCGTCTGTGATAAATTTAGAAATCACAGACGGTTAGTGTTAATAACCGTCTGTGAAGTTTCACAGACGATTAGTAACACGAATCGTCTGTGATGTCGCATTTATCACAGACCGTTCGTGTTAATAACCGTCTGTGAAAATATCACCGACGGTTGCCAGTATAAACCGTCTGTGACAGTTTAATCACAGACGGTTCCGTATGAACCGTCTGTGATGTAGCCGTCCAGTATAGCCTCTTCTGTAGTAGTGCAAGTATTCTAAAATAGATGGAGTAAAAGCTGTTGCATTGGTAGACTTGTCACCAAAAGAACTTATATATATTTTTAATATCTTCAGCTAGCATATTGTTAGTATTGGATACTATGTCGGATGAGGATTGAATAAATCCGTAAATATAGCTTTAATATTTGAATAAGGCCAAAGGACACCAGTGGTCGTAAACTTCCAGAGGTTGCTCTCTAAGTACCCTGGTCGGAGAAACACTATGTATGTTGCCCGACTGGATGACTGCTCAAAGATTCTGTGAACTGGTAACTGGCCCCGAAAGATATTCCTTTGATGCAGTGAATAAAACATGTGTCTTATCCACTCTAAACAGCATGATGTTTTAGCCCTGAGTCTCTGACAACAACTGTCATGCGGTTGTTTCCCACTTACAACAACCGACGATCAGACGTCCTATCTCTGACATAACTACCTCCCTGATCGGACGTGTTGGTTCCATAAGGCATCTTCCTCGATGGATAATTGGCATCTCTTCATTGGTATTTAAGGCTAGACAAGAGAAGATAGAAGGACAATACACATCCCATTCGATTCAATGTAATTAGGGCTAGTTTCACGCCTTGTTAAAGGCACCCTGTAACTAGTTCATAGTAATAAAGAGCATCCACGTTCTCTCTCAATGATTTCAACCATATTTCTCATATTATTTCATAAGATCGGTGACTCAATTGTCGACAGCTAGCGCCATCCGTGGGGAAGATGGCACTGAATCCTTGAAGTTTTCTTCATTCAATAATCCTTGCCTTTCTTCTTTTCCTATTGTCGTCACTCATGTGATCACGGTAGAAACCTGGGACGAGGAAATCTGGTTTGACTTGGCAGACTATACCGACCTCGACATGGATATATGCATCGTCCTCTTTCATTTCAGGCTCACCACTCGTTGAGATCCGCGAGATCGACCGGATGGAAGAAGATTCGTCGCCCCCTCGTTAACCCGAGTAGCTTTGCAAGCCTGATGCTTCCAATTGGCAAAGCTGATGACAAGAGTGCAACATTACAATCCGAGGGTCAGAGCACTCTCAATACAGTTGTGAGTGACCACTATTCACCGATGGCTCCTATGTAGTTTAGGAGCTGACCGACACCTAGACGCAATGTCAATGCAGTTACCCCTGGTAGAGAGCCGAGTGAAGATGATAACGCTCAGCATCCGATCGATAATCCATCAGATCAGGCTGAGTCCACCACAAAGCCCACTAGAGGTGGTGATTTCCAGTTGCCCCCCTATCGTGGAGGCTACTTGCCAAAGCAGTGGAAGGCTCTCCCATATTTTCAACAGGAGCTCATGGGGAGATTCGTGCTGGAAGCACGAAGTTAACGCAATCGGTGATGTCAATCCAGATGTTGTGCATGATTTTTCATGACAGGACCCACCAAGACCTGTTGGTCGAAATGGTGCAAATGTTCCTACGTCACCTCGAGGGGACGGAGGCAGCAGGGCTGGTGGAAATCAATCGGCCAATCCACCTGCTTCTACCCTACCACACCTGACGAGTCGAATGGGACATGCTAGGGGCTCAAAGAGGAAATCGAGTCATCGTACCACCTCCATAAACAGGAATCTTAGAGAGGCCCATAGTAACTATTCAGAACTTGCAATGAGTCCATGATATTTTAAATAATCCGAATCCTCCTCTGGCAAAAACTCTAGGATATGCTTAGGATGCAAATGAAGTGTCAAAAATCCTTTAGCAGACCATGTGGTGCACAGAGATGTACAGGGAACAAAGGAACTCATAGAGTCATACTCTGACTTCGTTTGAGCATTCCACCCTTAGCATAAGCCAACGTGGTCATGCTAAAAATAATTCGATGGCTGGTACAAGACATCCTCAAAGATTCTAACAAGGGAGTTATGAGCAAAGACGACTTTTCAATGAAGCCACTCCCCCGTTGTTATGAGGAACGAACACTTTGATTGGGTGATATGCGGAATCACCTGAACCAAATAGTTGATTGAAGACATCACGTAATTGCCCACGATCGGTTTGGAGTACCAGTTTCTCAGTACAACTATAGAAGGAATCGATCTCTAATCGACTACAATCTAGCCCCTTTCCAAACAAGGCTTCATGACTTGATTACAGTCTATTAAGCTTTCTTGGTAGGTCTTCAAGTAGTACGCTAGCTAGACAGGTTCCAACTAGCAAATCTAGAAAAATTCTATGGAACACATAACCCATTAGAATTTCTCCAGATTTACACCACTGCCACTAGAGCCACAAGAGGCGATGATAATGTGATGGTAGACTAGTTGCCCATAGTCTTCGAAGGATCTGCCTGCTCTTGGTTGCTTAACCAACTGGTCAAATCAATCTACACGTGAGAGCAGCTTTCAGGGGACGTACAACTGCCTCGGGAAAGAAGATGATCTCCACCGAATCTAGCAAGAACCCAATGACTCTCTGATAGTACATTAAGAGGTTTAGCTAGGTTCGTAAACCAATTCCAATTGTTACAGATTCCCCTATCATCTGGACTTTCAAAACTGGGTTGACAAACCGATGGTCAACGGAGGAAAGTGCAATGAACCCTCCAAGAACGATCGACATGCTATTTGACATGGTCGACAAGTACACAGCCACTAGCGAGGTAGTTGAATGGAACAAGGTCATCAACCGGATAGAGAAAAATCCTTAACCTGGCCTGGATAAGAAAGAGAAAAAGCCCAAGAAGTATCCCAAAGGTAAAAAGAATTGTAAACCCAACGCTAAAGAGGTTCTTACGATTCTAGAAAAGTCCACCAAGAGCAAGAATTATTATTTTGGTTGGAATAAGGCAAAAAATCCGACCGATGAGTTCAGGAAGAATAAACAGTGGTGTCCACTTCATCAAGTGGAAGGGCACGATATTCACAACTACTCTGCATGGCAGAAGAAGTTGGAAGATTATTATTCGGATAAGGGTCCTTTCCTCCTAAAGGGGATCGAAAGGATTCGACGCTACGGGCGAAGAGCACTAGGGTGGAGAAGAAAATGAAATATTTTTCTAAAAGCGTGATGCCAACAAGTAATACACTAGGTGTTTTATAAGGGTTCTCTCCAACTGCAAATAGGGTTTACCCAATTCGAAGCCCAACAGATATAAAAATTTTCTGTTTCCCAGTTAGTTTTTTGAACTTTAAAGTTAATAAAAGTGCTTCTTTACTCTTGTTGTTAAAGGAGTAGTTTCCTGATTAAAATATAATCGGAAGGAATTCATATCATACATCACTGATAAGTTCCCGGGCTAGCTGATAAGGATTGAATAAATATCTAAATGCGGCTTTAATATTTAAATAAGACCAAATGACCTCATGGTCGTAAACCTCCAGATATTGCTCCCCGAGTATCCTGGTCGGAGAAATATTGTGCATGTTGCGTGACCGAATAATTACTCGAAGATTCTATGAATTGGTATCTAGACTCGATTTCATGATATTCCTTTCGTGATATTCCTTTCGTGCGATGGATAAAATACGTGTCTTATCCACTCTAAACAATACCATATTTAAGCCCTTAGTCTCTGACTAAAATACCCCTAATTATTCCCTTAAGTATCGTATCGCTAATGCATTCATTCATGGCACCTCTTTTCTATAGTCACTCTTGGCGCACAGGTACTGGTACGCATGCGCATTCAATGCACAGGACCCGCTCAAGCCAGATGGAACTCAATCGGTAAGATACTATGGAGTGCGAAGCGCCAGCTATTCAAGACAAATAAGTTAATACCATACAGTGAAGATTTAATAGAAGTATCACACAAATTTGTAGGGAAAAATATACATCCTATACAAATAAATATTAATATAAAAAATATGTCTTACGAATCTCGACGGAAGAGTACTAGCGAGAGAGCAGCTCGGCCGCTTGGGTTGAGTCTTTTATATAGGGTGCTTTCTTTTGGATTTATGTTGGATTTGGTTCTCATTGCTACAGTTTCTAGTTTTTAAAAAATATATTTTAAAATAAGATTTATAAATAGATTTTAGTAGATACAGTATCAAGATCAGGAAGCTATTAAACTACAGTGTAAAAAGGATCCATACTCGCTACAAAATGTAGCACACGTGATTTCTGCTGGGTTGGTTGGCTGCTGCCCCCGCCTGCTCCTCTTTGACCGGCACTGCAGCAGAGCAGGCGCCAAACGATCAGTACTCCTAGCTAGCGGCGGCTGGTCGTTCTCGTGTCGGTTTGACCGTTGAACCGAGCAAAACTAAACCACGGTAGTAATTAACAAGCTCCTTACCAATACCTCCCTTTAGGGCATCTTCAATGGTTATAGCTAGCAACTAACTATAAAACTTCCACATCATCTATATAGTACACACTAAAGTTAGCATTCTAAAGAACTATCTATAAGGATAGCTATTTGATGCTTACATGCACACACAGAATTTATGAAGGCTGCCTCGTTTGGCGCTATAGACTATCTCTAGAGCTGTAGAGAGCTGCGTTCTCTTTCTTCATTTAATATCTTCTACGTAGGACAGTTGATGACATGGACTCTCTTGTAGATAGCTGCTATAGACCCATTGGAGATGCTCTTATTTGACCAGAAACTGAAGAGTGCTACCCGAATTAAGTTGCACGCAGAGTTCCGGAATTCGATTACGGTTGTACGTGTTTAATTAGTGGCTAAGATTTTTCAGAAAATGTAGCACGGCAGTGAGCGAGGCATCCGTACACGGATCAAGGAGAAAGCGGCTAGCAAGATCGATTTTCAACGGCGAATACGGGCCCCGACGACTTAGCGACGCCGGTACGGCGGACCGTTGAATTGAATTGGCCGTCCGCAAACCGGTAACCTCCCGATGGCGACACCCGCCCCTGCCCCCTTAGGTTTGAACTTATTTAGGTTTGAACTTCTCATTTTTGATTTACTTTTTATTATTTCTAAATTTCGGTTTTTTTTTCTGATTTTTTAGATTTTTAAAATTTAAAAATTCAGTCGACTATATAATACCAAAACCGATAAGATAATTCTCCATAGGGAACGGGAAATGAGTCCCCGTTGTGTTTGAATGAACCATTTCATCTAGACGCTGAATCGTTCTATTCACCAAAAATAATAGAACCATATGCTACGTGACCATTCCATCCTGTTCGTACTCAGGCCCACCAACCAAACTACTGAAGGCAAGCAGGCATACCTGTGTACGTATACTACTACACCTAAACTAGCCAGATCAGAGCTTTGATTGGATGCTTAATTTGGATGATCCTGGTGATTTCCGTCCTCCCGATTCTGAAAATGCCGCTACGAACAAAAACATAGGGCGGCGACTTGCAATCCTGGTTGAGTTATTTTGGGTTTATGGTTTGATTTTCTATAGTAACTAGCTTTTGAATATAATGTTTTTTAAGATAGGTTTATAAGTTAATTATAGTAGATACTATCTCAATGTTATCTATATCGGTTAAAATCACACGTAAATATCTCTCCGTACTTTCTCACAAATAAACAGAATAAAAAAATTTAAATTAAAAGTCATAAGTCATAACTTAAAAGAAACCACTCGATACACACTGCTCCTGACTTAATTTGTTGGCTAGGGGAGGTGTCATTGTCCCTTCCATGTTACTAGAAGGGGTTAAAAGCGAATGAGGTGCGGAGAAGGAAGTAATTTTTCCCTTGTAACCTCACATGAAACCTCCTGGCTGGTTTTCTACACACAATGACATAGTTACTCCATCTAGAAATCACTAAGGTGATTACAGTAGTTGCTTGCTCCCATACCATCCCATGGAGACATGGACTAAGAGTCTAGAGGTCCATGGTTCATTAGGATCGGCTCGTTTGGTGTTGACATGAGGCAAACTGGTAGATCAACAAAACAAAATCGATTAATTATAGAAATATGTATTTGCTACTCCTTCCGGTTCACAAAACCAAATGGTTCTAAATATCGACACGGTTTCAAAAACTTAACTTTAACTATAAAATTTTATTATAATATATTTATAAACCCAATAAAATTATAACATTATGAAAGTACTTTTCAATATATATATATATATATACATACATATATATATATATATAATTTTATGTATTCAATCTAAATATCTATGTATCTACAAATAACAGGTGGTATTCAATATACCTCCTTTACTTTAGAAGTCTAAAAAATACCATGGTAATTCTTAAATTACAAAAAGCAAACTTTCTATAAATTCTCCCATTAACTAAGAGAAAAAACGATCTTACGCGTTCATTAGATGACCCACCTACGTTATAATGGTGAGGATCTCTCGTGTAAAAAAAAGAGCGCAATTGTATTGGTCTCGAAGTAAGACGCATGCCTTTTAAAGAAGGATACCATGCAGTAGTTCTTGCCCATATTTTTCAATCCGGCTCGTATAGAAGGATAAATAAATGATAATTCATGATATAACACTTGAAAGAACGACGAAGTCCAATATACCACTCTTAAAACCGACTTTTACCATGTATCACTTCAAAGAAATTAAGATTCAACATATATCATTTCCTCTATTTATTGCAAATTAAAGTTTTTTCTTTTCTTACCATAGGAAAGAACTATTTTGCCTATAGTTATATTGCTTAGACTGCGGTTTTTGATTTTTAGCTCGCCTTATTATTATAATAAATAATGATTGTAGAAAAAAGCTAAGCTAAAAATCACTGAAAACCAAAAGGAATAAGACCTATAGATACAATGGTTTTATGATTCGAGAAAATAACATTCCTCTGTTTCCGTCCCTCTGGTCGAATCGAACCCGATCAGTCGTCTTTTTTTTCAGCGTTCCGAGTTGACAGAACCATCTTTCCTGGTGCGACTCGGTTGAAGGCAACGAGCCATACACTCCATTGTGGCGCTAGAAGCTTTTTTTTCCCTTTCTAGAACTGCGCTACAAGCATCGAAATCCTACAGCAGAGACTAGAGAAGCAAGCACCTTCATATGGCCACCGTAAGTAAATAAATGTTCAGTACTGTGGGGATCTATTTGAAAAGATAGAACAAGGGAATGAAGGCCTGCTCTTTTCAGTTTCTAAAAGCTGTTTTTGGCTTTTTTAAGTAGTTAGCTTTTAAACGGAGTATCTTTTCAAGATAGGGTCTACTAGTTAATTGTAGTACATACTTTACTGACTTCATTTATATCGTCAAAAATCGTACGTGAGTTTCTGTTACTCTGTAATTTCTCGCACAAACAGCTCAAAAGTCACAAGCCGCAGCTAAAAACTATAGGCCGTAAGGCCCGTAATAAAAAAGAACAGGCCCGTAGGACTGCTCAACCTTTTCATCCGTCGTTTGATTTATTTGTTGTATCTATGGATATTTCCGTGTATATTTTAGCCTTTTGTTAGAACTGCGCTATAAGAGTTAGACTAGAGAAGCACATTCATATGGCCATCTTAAGTAAATAAAGGGAAAAGTTCTTTGCATGCCCAGATATGTCATCCCCTGTCTCACAGACATACAAGCCTTGTAAATAAATTTACAGTGGCAAATAAGAAATTGCCATGTAAATAAATGTACAGAGTTGTGGGGATCCTATTTGAAAGTATAGAACATGCTGGGAGAGTTCAACCTTTTCATGTGTGCTGTTTGATTTCTTTGTTATATCTACTAATATTTTCATGTATATTTTAGTCACTTAAATTGCAGAAACTATTTTCTTCATATATTTTGAGTACAAACAAGAAGTACCGAATGGTACGAAGCACAAAGTTACAAGGAAATTTATAACAAATACAACTCTAATTTCAGAAGGGATGGCTATGGTACACATCTTCTAGTTAAAAAAGGTTTTATATTTTTTCTCTAACATTTTTGTCACCTCCAGCATTCCCACTTTCAGGTAATAATTAGTGGATGGTGAAAAAGTGTATGTAAAATACATATATTACATAAACATATATCACACAACCCTCATCCAAATATTAATTATATGTATTGTAGTGTCTACCCTTGCAAATTTGCGCATGCAATTTGTAACGCCCCCGTTTCTGGGAGGAACAGGAGCGTCACTAATCCGCAACCACCCAGGAGTTTGGTTACGGACCGAACCAGTATCATACCTGCTTACGAACATTTAAAAAGAGTTAGCTTGATTGAAATAAGACCTAACGGTCAATTTTTACAATAAAACGGGCGAGCAAGCCCCAACATACTTACATTGCAGAAGAAACGCTAAAAGCACCACAGGAAAGCCTGAGTGCGGTCGCAACCCTAACACGAAATCTTGAATTGCCTTCTTTTCCTCTGGTATCTATGCAAATTTGCAAGTCTGAGTACTCCAACCCCGTACTCAGCAAATCACAAGGGAAACCCTAACTTACTACTTGCATGGATCAACAAAGGAAGGGAGTATACTTGGTTTATTAACTTTGAATGGATGCAGTTTTATTTGCAAACATTTTGATAAAACGGACCCCAAAACTACTCCTTAAGATCTCAGGGGTTTTTCATGAAGAGTTAATTAACCAACCTAAACAAGTTAAACATTTACAAAACTACTTAAGCTTCGCTGCTGGAATCACCCAAGTGACACAGCTCCATTAACCGGGAGCACGGCGTATTCGAATACCATTTATTTGACTCTGCAGAGTTGCCCAACTTTACCAACACGCATCCTTAACCCACATGACTGAGTTAAAAAATTGGGTCTTTTCGCTGCTCAACCCTTGGTATACACTCCACCCGATAGATAAGAAACCCGCACATCCTCGGGCGTCCGCTGGCCATTGCGGAACGCCAGACCCGAGTTGTGGGGACCTATCGTTGTCTTGCTCTGACTCCCAAAGCGGGGTTTCACTTAAGTTGAGCAGGTACTAGACCAGGGTTGACATGTCAACACCTGTGGTTGAGCGGTCACTATGTCATTTGCTCAGCGTAAGGGTCTAAACCTTACATTTTCACATGGTCCGCAACCTCACCAGGCCCGCGACCCAACCTAGGGTAAGCGGTGGGCGAAAGAAACTGTCTTGCGGCGCACCACCACCCCCTACCTTCAATCCTAGGGTAAGAGATGGGCGAAAACCGTCTCGCGGCGCACCACAACCCCCTTACCCTACCTTGTGCACGACGGCACTCTCCGCTCTAGGGCACGGTGTCCCATACCACCCTACCGTAGAGTCGGGTTTGCAAAATTCTATTGGCCCGCAGCCACAACCTTATTAGTGTAAGACTTTGCATGATAATAATAATAACTTACTGTTGTAGGGGTGGCCCCCACCTAAGCCCAGCAGGCCTGTTAGGAGGTTATAAGAACCAGTGTAACACGAGTAATGACTCAAATGCCCCTAAGGGGGATAACCAGATGTAAGGGTATAACTGTAAAAGCACTCCTCATGTGTATATATATGAATACAGGCCATGGGGAGGAGGCAGGCCATTTTTACTCATCTCCATCACTCTCCACTACCATCTCTCTCTCTGTTTGGCCTGTAGCCACAACAGTTGGCGCCGTCTGTGGGGAGGACAAGGACAAGCCTGAAGACCGAAGAAGAAGGATGGCACCGAAAAAAGCTTCATCAGCGGCGGCGAAGGGAAAGAAGACGGCTGGGTCGGAGCGGCGCGTGAATACCAGGGCTTCGGCATCGGTCGCCGAGGGAGCTGGCGGCAGCGCAGGCGCCGTGGTCGCGGGCGTCAACGCTCGCGCTACAACGACCGACCCCGCCAGCGCCGCTACAACGACATCCAACCCCGTCGTTGGCGCTACAGCGACCGACCCCGCCAGCGTCGCTACAGCGACACCCAACCCCGTCGCTGGCACTGCAACGACAGCCCCCGCCACCCTCGCCGGCAGCGTGGATCAGGCGGTCGGGGGTAGCCGCAACGAAGCATCCGGCGGATCTGGAGATCGTGAGGCGATGGTCCCTGTACCGACCCGTCCACTGGGTGTTCCGGCGGCCCCAACAGCACCTGCGGTGGAAAGCGCCATACTAGCAGCCCTCAACGCGTTCCAGCGGGAGGTAGGGGACCTTCGCGGAGCCGTTCGAGATATGCAAGAGGCTCGGAGCCAGCAGGTCGCGCCAGTAATCGCGCCCGAGCCCACGCCGGAGAGGGCGGACAGTCGCGAAGCCCCCACGTCTAGCCGCGGGCCGCTGCGGCGCGTAGATCCGGAGTCCCCGCTTTCCGTGGGGCTACAGCAGGCGGCATGGCCCGAAGACTTCAAGTTTCCTAGCGCCATCGACCCGTACAAAGGCGACACGGACCCCCGTGAGCTCGTGCGCGTGTACGAAACCGCGATCGAAGCCGCGGGCGGAGACGACACCACGAAGGCGAAGGGACTCCCCCTCGCGCTGCAAGGAGTGGCGCTCTCTTGGTTCTTTACCATAGAGCCGGGCTCCATCTACGCGTGGGAGCAGCTCCGCGATCGCCTTCACAACAACTTCCAAGGAAACTATGTCGAGCGAGTCGACGCGGACCAACTCTTCGCTGTGAAGCAAAAACCCTCGGAGAAGCTCCGGGACTACTTCAAGCGCTTCGCCAAGATTCGATGCCAAGTGAAAGACGTTAATGAAACCACCGTCGTTAATGCAGCCATACAGGGCCTTCGTCCGGGCCCGATGGCCGAGTACAATGCGCGAAAGCCAATCAAGACGGTGGCGAAGCTCTTCGACAAAATGGAGGAATACGCCAGGGCGGAAGAAGACGCGCGGCGAAGGCAAGGTG
This sequence comes from Dendrocalamus latiflorus, assembly GCA_017311315.1. NCBI lineage: Eukaryota > Viridiplantae > Streptophyta > Magnoliopsida > Poales > Poaceae > Dendrocalamus > Dendrocalamus latiflorus. Next base: position 18,761,316 of record CM029638.1, on the reverse strand, counting down.
ACGACTCCGACACCAACCAGGCCGGAGCCTCGGCAAAAGCCGAAGATCCGCCGAAGGACGGTTCTTCGAAGGGAAAACGTAAGCAGGAGTCGTCCAGGGATGCGTCCGACCGCAGGGACGCCTCGCACAAGGAGTCGTCCGCTCGGCCCAAGCGCGGCCAGCAGAAGTCGAGGCGAAACTGGTACGTCCTCGACATTGAAGGCGGTTCCGACGAAGGCGCTCCCGCGGGCCGAGGCGGTCGAGGGCGCCGTGGCCGGGGGCGCGGCCGTGGCCGGGGCCGCGACGATAAAAGTCGTGGAGATTACGACGACCAGGACCAGGGAATGTGGTGCGTAGTCCACGGCCGCGGCAACCACGATACCCGCACCTGCACCTCCATCGCGGCGCTCCGCGATAGCGTCACTAGGGACAGGAACCCGGAGACGCGTCTGCCTGCGGTGGCCCACGTCCAATTCCCGTACGAGGCCCCCATGCAGGTACAGGCGCAAGGGATGCAACCCCAGGAGGGCTCCTTACGGATCCAAGCTCACGTACAGCAGCCTCGGGAGGGCCTCCTGTCGCTGCAGGCCCCGGAGGCAACCCACCGCAAGGTCATTAACGTCATATCCGGAGGCTCTGCGCTGGAATTCGCCTCAGAACGGCAACAGAAGGCCTATGCGCGAAGCCTACATCACGTGGCGGCATACCCAGCGCAAGCACCGCCGGACTGGGTGCAGCACGAAGTTACATTCACACCCGACGACGCCCAAGGCATGGACTTCCCTCATCAGGACCCCCTGGTCATCTGGGTCACTATCGCGGGATGCGACGTGGGGCGTGCCTTGGTAGACGGCGGTAGCTCCGCGAACGTATTGTTTACGGCGGCCTTCGACCAGATGGGGATCCCTCGAAGCCGCCTAGGGCCCTCAGGAATCCCACTGCAGGGCTTCGGGGGATAGCCCCTGCGGGCGCTGGGCCAAATAGGTCTTCAAGTCTCCTTCGGCCAAGATGACAATGTGCGGGCCGAAGATGCCACCTTCGACATGGTCGACCTTCCGTACCCCTACAATGCCATATTAGGGCGCCCAATCCTCAACTCCTTCGGCGCGGTACCACATCACGGCTATCTATGCATGAAGATCCCGGGTCCCCAGACCATCATCACCGTCCGAGGCGACCAGGATATGGCCCGGCGCATCGAGCCAGGTACCAGGTGCTCGCGTCGCGAAGCCCAACGGCGCTCTTAGAGCTGGCGTCACAGCACGGAGGTCTGCGGGGCCATTCAGAGGCGCCTTGGCGGGCCCTGTAGATGTCTAGCGACTAGAGGCTTCGGCCGCACCAAGGACAAACGGTTAGTATATCCACCCCCTGTAATTGCTTACCCGCGCAAACGGGGATGTATTGAAGATCGTCGTTTGTCACCAATCTTTCTTCATCACGCACAAGTACGCGGCGGAGGCGCGCGCAGGCTTGGCCAGCGCGCGCCTTCCCGCAGTATAAACAAAGACGCACGTTCGCGTGTGCACTCGCCGTAGCCAGGGGTACGGGACTGAGTATAAATCGAAGTCGCACATTCGCGTGTGCACTCGCCGTAGCCAAAGGTGACGGGCCTGAGTATAAACAAAGACGCACGTTCGCGTGTGCACTCGCCGTAGCCAGGGGTACGGGACTGAGTATAAATTGAAGTCGCACGTTCGCGTGTGCACTCACCGTAGCCAAAGGTGACGGGCCTGAGTATAAACAAAGACGCACGTTCGCGTGTGCACTCGCCGTAGCCAGGGGTACGGGACTGAGTATAAATCGAAGTCGCACGTTCGCGTGTGCACTCGCCGTAGCCAAAGGTGACGGGCCTGAGTATAAACAAAGACGCACGTTCGCGTGTGCACTCGCCGTAGCCAGGGGTACGGGACTGAGTATAAATTGAAGTCGCACGTTCGCGTGTGCACTCGCCGTAGCCAAAGGTGACGGGCCTGAGTATAAACAAAGACGCACGTTCGCGTGTGCACTCGCCGTAGCCAGGGGTACGGGACTGAGTATAAATCGAAGTCGCACGTTCGCGTGTGCACTCGCCGTAGCCAAGGGTGACGGGCCTGAGTATAAACAAAAGACGCGTGAGGGGACGCCCTCGCACACACTCTACGGAGTATAAATAAGACGCGGATGTTCTCCCTGTGCACTCTACGGAGTATAAATAAGACGCGGATGTTCTCCCTGCGCACTCTACGGAGTCTAAACAAGACGCGAACCCCGCGCATGCCAGGGACCTCGTCCCTGTGCATACTCTGCGGAGTATAAATAGGACGTGGATGTTGACCCCACGCACTCTACGGAGTATAAATAAGACGCGGATGTTCTCCCTGCGCACTCTACGGAGTCTAAACAAGACGCGAACCCCGCGCATGCCAGGGACCTCGTCCCTGTGCAAACTCTGCAGAGTATAAATAGGACGTGGATGTTGACCCCACGCACTCTGCGGAGTATAAATAAGATGTGGATGTCCTCCCTGCGCACTCTACGGAGTCTAAACAAGACGCGAACTCCGCGCATGCCAGGGACCTCGTCCCTGTGCATACTCTGCGGAGTATAAATAGGACGTGGATGTTGACCCCACGCACTCTGCGGAGTATAAATAAAAATACGGAGGCCCCCCCACGCGTTTCGCAACGCGGGCGGAGGACACAAATATTTATCGCAGCGGAGCGAGGCTCACCCTCGTGTACTGCCGGAGGTGAGCGCAGCGCGCGTTGCAGAAGACACAGCACGCCAGAGGCTACCCCCGCCATGAGGAGCAAGAGGAACGGAACGTGCGCGCACTTCCACCCTCGCCCGCGCCAGTCTACGGACTATAAAACGGCGAAGTGCCGAGGTCCGCCTCCGCACCCGCCAGTCTACGGACTATAAAAAGGCGAAGTGCCGAGGTCCGCCTCCGCACCCGCCAGTCTACGGACTATAAAAAGGCGAAGCGTCGAGGTCCGCCTCCGCACCCGCCAGTCTACGGACTATAAAAAGGCGAAGTGCCGAGGTCCGCCTCCGCACCCGCCAGTCTACGGACTATAAAAAGGCGAAGCGTCAAGGTCCGCCTCCGCACCCGCCAGTCTACGGACTATAAAAAGGCGAAGTGACGAGGTCCACCTCCGCACCCGCCAGTCTACGGACTATAAAAAGGCGAAGCGTCGAGGTCCGCCTCCGCACCCGCCAGTCTACGGACTATAAAAAGGCGAAGCGTCGAGGTCCGCCTCCGCACCCACCAGTCTACAGACTATAAAAAGGCGAAGTGCCGAGGTCCGCCTCCGCACCCGCCAGTCTACGGACTATAAAAAGGCGAAGTGCCGAGGTTCGCCTCCGCACCCGCCAGTCTACGGACTATAAAAATGCGAAGTGCCGAGGTTCGCCTCCGCACACGCCAGTCCACGGACTATAAAAAGGCGAACTGCCGAGGTTCGCGTCCACACACGCCCGTCTACGGACTGTAAAAAGGTGAGGCTCCAAGGACTGCCCCCGCAAGCGTCGTTCTAAGGAACCCATGCGCAACTACTTCGCCAATGGTGCGCGTCGAGCGCGGAGATCCCGTCCCCGCGCAACATGTGGCGTACCGGTGAACCTGAAGTGGCATCAACACACAGCACATATCCTAAAATGCCAGAAAATCTGCATACCAGAAAAGTCACACAAGTACAAAGGTCCGGCAGCATCCTTGCCGTTCTAAGCCGCTATCCCGCGGGCTCGTCCTTAACACGCGCTAAAGCTGGGGCCTCGCTCGAAGAAGGTCGGCCTGCCAAAAAGTTCAACGACTCCTCGGCCCTTTGCCAGTGTCGAAGGCGCCGCCGGGTCGCAAGGCCAGACGCAAGCAGTCGCCCCCAGCCAGGAAGCTGCCCGGGATGAAGGCAAGTAATCAGTTCGTGAAGCAAGCACGCACTTTATTCATTCAATTAAGGGGCAGACGTTACAACGCACGCCCACACCTAGCCACGTTGGTGCCGCACCTGTGAGCCTTCGGCATCTCCGGAGGCCTCGGCGCCACCCTCGACGCGCCGCGGGACTTCGTCTAGAAATTGGCCGAGACTCCCCTCCCCATGAAGGGAATTCCGAAGCTCGACCTGCGCGGCGGCTATCCTGGCGTAATCCCAGATCCACTCGTAGAAGAATTTGATGGGACGGCGAACGGCACGGATTTCACCGGACATCACTCCGGCCCCGCCGGGCATCTCCAGCTGAGGGTTCTCCAGCCCGGCGATGTGCGTACAACCACGGTGCCGAAGGAGGGCGCACACCAGGCACGCAACCACGTAGGCACAGTGGTCGCCAAGGGTCGTCGCAGCCCCGCGCGCAACGTCGGTGGCATCATGAATCCAGCGAAGGGCCCGCAGCAACTCCTCCGGGCCGAAGGCGTGGTCCGGCACCGCACCCGCAAGTCTTTGGAGGTGGACTTCCAGCATTTGCAGGGCGTCCCACGCAATGACCGAAGCCTCGCCAAGCGTCTGGTTGCGCTCTGCTAGAGTCGAGGCAAGCTCGCCCTTTTCCTTCTCCAGCAAGGCGACTTGCTGCAGAAGGCCGTCCCCCTCTGCCGCGAACTTTATCCGCGCCGCCTCGGTGGCCGACTCCCGCGCCGACGCGGCAGCCCCCTCGGCGTGTGCCTTCGCCTCGGCGCATTCCGCCTCAAGCTGGCGTATTCGGGCATCCTGGGCGGACCGAACCCCAGCGGCATCGTGCAATTGCTCCTCGGCGGCCTGCAGCCTATCTTCCAGCGCGCTTTGCGCATGAACATAAGCTGTCTGCAGGGCCTGCCCCAGCACCAGGGTCTGTAGGGCAAAAAGCGATTCAGCAAGCGCAGCATGGCCGGGTGTTATCATATAACCACGTACTTACCCGCACCCCCGACACCTCGAAGCCGTGCCTCAGACGGTCCACCCCGTACGTGGGTAGCGCCTGCTTCCTGACGCTGGCAGCCGCGTCATCCACAATGCCATGCCATACCCTCAGCGTCTCCGGCGGGGGGACGAAGTCCGTGGGGCCAGAGCGCGGAACGCTCGTGCCCACAGCGCCAGAACCCTCGCGTTCCGGCAAAGGCTCCTTTTCCGGGATAAGCGACGCGCCGGGCAAAAGTGCGTGTAAGCACACCACAAGGAGCAACAAAAATGTTCCAGGATAACCCATGCCAATTTACCCTCGGTGCCTCCCCTAGTCCCAGGAACGGGAACAGTGGCGCAAGCCCCTTCTGGAGGTACGGTTCCGCAAGGAACAGAAGCTTCCGCGTTTGCCGTCGCCGCAGATCGCTCCGGCAAGGTGGACGGCGTGATCCGAGACGTCGGAGGAACACGCGCCGAAGGGACCTCGGCATGGGTGTCGGAGTCCCACAAACTCCCGACGCCCGTCACCACAGTGAACCCCCGCGACGTTTGGTGGAGCCATGACCGCAGGCATGGCCGTTTGGCCGGAATGGGGGGCAGCGCCTCCGTCTCAGCAACCGCTGGGGGAACAGGCCCTGCGGCTACAACACCCGGGGGCAAAAGCCCCTCGGCGGCAACCTCTGCGGGCGAAGGCTCAGCTCCGACCGCCGCCATAGGTAGAAACCCAGCCCCGCGCGCCTCCGGAGAGGAGGCCGGAGGCTGCGCCTCCGGCGCTGTAGCGACCACGACCGAAGGATGCCCCTCCAGCATCGCGGCGGCCATGGCCGAAGGCTGCGCCTCCGGCGTCGAGACGGTCGTCACCGAAGGTTGCGCCTCCGACGTCGTAGCCGCCACAACCGGACGCTCCACTTCAACATTGTCGACCGGCTCGGGTCCCGTCTTGATGACTGCAAGGGGAGACGAGACTTCCTCCCTCTGGTGGGCTATCGTGAGCCCGTCGTCCGGGACACCCCCGGAAGACGCTTCGCCCCCGGCGTCCCCAGTCGCCAAGCCTGAGTCGGCATATCTCGCCGAATCCGACTCCGCGTCGGCCGCGCCGGTGGCAGCAGCAGGCGCGGCTGCGATACCAAGAACGGCAGACGCTCCGCCTCGGCCCCTTTTGCGAGATGGCGCCTTCGTCTTCGCAGCGCCGGCGTCTTGAGACTGCGAAGGCGGACAAGGGCGGTCCGACACGGCAAGGCCCAAGGCCTCGCACACACGGTTTATCCGCCCCAGCCCCGCCGCCGCAGTTGCAGACGAGCGCTGCTCGTGTTCCCTGTCGGTATACGGCCCGAGGAACACGCGTGCGAGTCGCTCCGCGTCACCCAGGCTAATCTCTAAATCAAAGCAGAAGGAAAAAGGGGGTGAATTCCTAACACGCTACGCGCGAACAAAAGGAGCGAGGCGATCGGCACTTACGAGGGTTGGGGGCGCCGGCAGTACGCAGACCGACGGCTCAACGTTGTCGTCTCGACGACTCTCAACGGCAAGGCGCCAGCCGCTCGCAAGCGGCGCCACGCTGTACATCACGAACTCTTCGGCGAGGTCGCGCATATTGAAGCGGGCCGCCAAGCCCACGAATCGTCGGGCCAGTCGACTGTCTTCGTCGTCCAGTGTCCGGCCGGGCGAAGTCTTGAACGCGATCGGCCGGCCCGTACACTCGAGGCCGCTCCCGCTCTCTACATGGTGGTAGAACCACCGCTTCATCCATTGGGACTCCCACTTCCCGCGAGTCGAATTTGTGGGGAAAACCTTGGTGCAGGACGGCCGGAGAAGGAAGCTAACACTGCCAAAGTTCGACAGTGTCCCACCTTTCCGGTCTTTGGGCTGGCAACGTGCCTCGTGCAGATAGGCAAACAAAGAAGAGCTGGGCTAGCACGCTCCCGAACGCAAAGCCCAACTGTATACGGCAAGCTGGGCCACGGCTTTTGGAGTCAGCTGCGCCAGTTCCAGTCCGAAGGCCCGTAGCACGTCGCCCACAATAGCCGCCGCCGGGATGCGGAGCCCTGCATCCAAAAAGGCAACGAAAACGATCGCCTCGGACGGCTCGGGGTGCGGCTCGGTCTCGTCAGGGGCGGGCAGTCGTACCGCCTGGCGATCGGAAAGCTTCCCCTCGCGCAGTAGTCGCTGGATGGCCTTCTCGGTCACAAGCGAAGCGCCCAACTCGCCGGAGAACGAGCCTTCCTTCTCCGCCGCCAGCCACCACTTGTCTGCCGCCGCCGGGTCGCGCTCGTCCAGCGAGTACTTCACCACCAATGGCGACGGTCGCCGGCGAATGCCAGAGCCACCAACCGCCGGGCCGCCCTTACCACCGGAGGCCATCGCTTCCCACAGAGATCGAAGCGGTGAAAATATCACGAAAGTGTAGAGGGCGGAGCAGACAGGAAAGACGGCGTAAAGGTGCGGGGACGCTGCTACGGGGGGGCTATTTCAAGCCACCTCGCCCATGCCGCCGCTACCGAAGTGTCGCAACGATCCGCGTGCCGGATGCAACCGCAGCAGTGCAAAGGTCCGCCCCGCACGATTCCCCGTAACCAAAGACGAGGCGTCGTGGCGGTACACGCCACACGCGACCACAGAACCAAGGACCGTCAACGCAAGCGGTCACGATTACGCAATCCCTGACCCACCGCGGCGCTCCAGTTACAAGCCGCCGCGTGCCCTAACCACGTGAACGGACACTGCACGACGCAGCAACCCGCATTTTGGCAGGCTGGGCGTCGGTACGGTCCCAGCCGCCATTAAAGGCGCTCTACCGGACCGAAAGGGACAAACTCCAGTTCCGCCTCCGGCTCCACCAAGCGCGTGCGTCTACTTCGAAATAGGAGCGCGCGCGCCTCTACTTCGATGCAGGCGCCAGCCTCCGCTGCCACCCGTTCAAAGGGTAGGGGACGGAGCGCGCGCGCCTCTACTCCGACTCAGGTGCCAGCCTCCGCTGCCACCCGTTCGAAGGGTAGGGGACGGAGCGCGCGCGCCTCGGCTTCGACTCAGGCGCCAGCCTCCGCCGCCACCCGTTTGAAGGGTAGGGGACGGAGCGTGCGCGCCTCTACTCCGACTCAGGTGCCAGCCTCCGCTGCCACCCGTTCGAAGGGTAGGGGACGGAGCGCGCGCGCCTCTACTTCGATGCAGGCGCCAGCCTCCGCTGCCACCCGTTCGAAGGGTAGGGGACGGAGCGCGCGCGCCTCTACTCCAACTCAGGTGCCAGCCTCCGCTTCCACCCGTTCGAAGGGTAGGGGACGGAGCGCGTGCGCCTCTACTTCGATGCAGGCGCCAGCCTCCGCTGCCGCCCGTTCGAAGGGTAGGGGACGGAGCGCGCGCGCCTCGGCTTCGACTCAGGTGCCGGCCTCCGCTGCCACCCGTTCGAAGGGTAGGGGACAGAGCGCGCGCCTCTACTCCGACTCAGGTGCCAGCCTCCGCTGCCACCCATTCGAAGGGTAGGGGACGGAGCGCGTGCGCCTATACTCCGACTCAGGTGCCAGCCTCCGCTGCCACCCGTTCGAAGGGTAGGGGACGGAGCGCGCGCGCCTCTACTTCGATGCAGGCGCCAGCCTCCGCTGCCACCCGTTCGAAGGGTAGGGGACGGAGCGCACGCGCCTCTACTCCGACTCGGGTGCCAGCCTCCGCAGCCACCCGTTCGAAGGGTAGGGGACGGAGCGCGCGCGCCTCTACTTCGATGCAGGCGCCAGCCTCCGCTGCCACCCGTTCAAAGGGTAGGGGACGGAGCGCGCGCGCCTCTACTTCGATGTAGGTGCCAGCCTCCGCTGCCACCCGTTTGAAGGGTAGGGGACGGAGCGCGCGCGCCTCTGCTCCGACTCAGGTGCCAGCCTCCGCTGCCACCCGTTTGAAGGGTAGGAAACGGAGCGCGCGCGCCTCTACTCCGACTCAGGTGCCAGCCTCCGCTGTCACCCGTTCGAAGGGTAGGGGCGGAGCGCGCGCGCCTCTACTTCGATGCAGGCGCCAGCCTCCGCTGCAGCCTGTTCGAAGGGTAGGGGACGGAGCGCGCGCGCGTCTACTTCGACTAGGCGCCAGCCTCCGCTGCCACCCGTTCGAAGGGTAGGGTACGGAGCGCGCGCGTCTACTTCGACTTGGCGCCAGCCTCCGCTGCCACCCGTTCGAAGCGTAGGGGACGGAGCGCGCGCGTGTCGCGCCTCCGCTGTACTTCGACATCACTTTCCATCCCACACCTCGAGCTCCCCAACTGCAAGTTTGGAGAAATTCACAGGCCGCAGGGGACGGAGGGGGCCAAAGGACTCGGCGACATGGCTTTGGCCCTGTGAAGCCCTTCACCATGAGAGGCTCCTGTTGTAGGGGTGGCCCCCACCTAAGCCCAGCAGGCCTGTTAGGAGGTTATAAGAACCAGTGTAACACGAGTAATGACTCAAATGCCCCTAAGGGGGATAACCAGATGTAAGGGTATAACTGTAAAAGCACTCCTCATGTGTATATATATATATATGAATACAGGCCATGGGGACGAGGCAGGCCATTTTTACTCATCTTCATCACTCTCCACTACCATCTCTCTCTCTGTTTGGCCTGTAGCCACAACACTTACAGTTATCTAGATTAACAGATAATTATTTCTAGAGTTACCAAGGCATGGCTATAAGTTTAACATGGCATTTGTCGGTGGTAGGTTTAACTATATAACATGTCATTCTAAACATTTTATTTTATTTTTAAACTAACATTTCACAACTAGCATAATGCAAATAATATAATAACATAATTAAATGGCATGGGATTTCAACATGATCAAGGACTTGTGACTTGCCTGGCGTCCAACTAGCTCGGCGACTTCGAAAACTTCGGAAGCTTGGCTCTGACCTTGTACCGTCGCCTCCGAGAACTTCGAAACTAGCGCAAACATACAAAAACAAAATAAGTCCAGCTTGAGCCTAATCAAGCGAGGAAAAAATAAATCTATGAAAAAGGAGTAAAATGCATAAATCCTCAAATTAGAAGTTTTGGAATTTATCTGGGATGAAATTGGGGAAAAGGAGGCCAAAATGGGTCCAGGATATTATTTGGAGCAAAGAGGTGAAATTTGGGAATTTTTGAGATTTTTTGTGATTTTCTAGGATTTATTTGGATTTTAGAAATTGGAAAATCACTGGAAAAATGGTTGGAACAGTGTCGGGGCGGACGGCCGACGCGTGGAGGACGCGGACGGCGGCGATGCGAAGGAGCGGGCGGACGGGATGCGCTGGTGGGGGAAGATCGGACGGCTGGGACAAAAGGAGGCGGGCGAAGCGGTATGAGAGGGATCGGATGGAGGCGGGAGGCGGTGTTTAAGATGATCGGGCGGCGGAGGGGACGCGTCATCCGACGGGTGGCTTTGGGCTACAACAGAGGGGAGGACAGCGGGGATTCGGCCACGTCCCCGGGAGGAGGTCGTCTTCTACCTCTCGCCGTTGGCTCAGCCGAGGGACAGAGGCGCGAGCGCTCCTGCTCACCGGCGACGGCGAGGGTTCTCGGTGGCAAAGGAGGGTACTGGGAGGTGGTTCTCGGTATGGGGATTCCATTTTGGGTGGTTGGGAGGCGGGGAATCAATGGGGGCGGCAGGAGGCGACAAGGAGGGATTCGGTCTCCCGGCGGTGAAGGGGGTCACCAGAACCGTAAGGGTCAAATCGGCGGCGGTTACACAATCTGGGGAACCCGGGGCTCACCCTGGCGGCGGTGGTTCAAGCCGAGGGGCTTCGAGATGCTCTGGCCACGGTGAGGTGGTTTCCGCCGGCGGTGAGCTTTGAGGTGGGAACTCCCCAGTGATTCTTCTGGCCAAACAAGCATAGCACGGTGATTAGGAGGGATTGGCGATGCTTTTGGCGAATGCAATTGGAAAACGAGCCAGGGAGAAGGAAGATCGGTTCACCGAGGTCACCGGCGCAAGGGAGAGGAAAGGCGGCGCTTCGGGCGGCAGGGCTCCAATCGGCGGCTCAGGGAGGTGGCTGGGAGTGGTAGGAGGCGATTAAGGGTGGTGGAAGAGCCTGGGAAGCAAAGGAGGGGCGAGGAGCAGAGGGAGGGGCTTTATACCCCGCGCGGAGGGAGGAGGGTCCTTCGGGGAGAAGGCAACGGGCGGGGCTCCGGGGTCGACAGGAGGGGACGGGAGCTGGTAAGCGTCTCCTCCGCGCAGGGGGGGTGACGCACGGCCCTGCAGGGGATTAATGACGAGGTGACAGGAGAGGGGAGCAGTTGAGCGGCGGACACGGGCGAGGGCGCGTCCGCGCGCGGGAGAGGGAGGAGGCGGCCTCTGGCAGATGGGACCGGAGCAGAGGCGGGGCGACGTGGCGCGAGGGCGTCCACGATTTCGGACCAAGGCGGTCGGGACGGCGCGGCGTGGGAGGAGCGGCGAACCGTGGGCGGGGCGTCCTCGGATGCGCCCGCGGGCAGAGAAAAGAGGCAAGGAGGGAGAAGGAAGGGGCCGACGGGGGCCACTGGTGGCGAAGGGGAAAACCGGGTCGGGCCAGGGATGGCCGGCAGCGATGAGCCGGCGAGGCGCAGTGCGCGGCGGAGGACCGTGCGCGCAGGCGAGTGCGCTCGCAGGGAGAAGGCGGAACGAGGGAGGGGAGCCTGCGGGAAGAGGAGGCAGGGAAGAAAGGAAGGTGCCAGGGAAAAAGGGGAGGCGGGAAGGGGAAAATGCACCAACGCAAAGAGAAGGCGCGAAGCCGAGAAAGGAAAGCGGGAACAGGGGAAACTTTCCGAAAAAGGAAAGTTGCCGAAATTCACTCAAAAATTCAGGAAAAAGGCTAAAAATTTTTGAAATTTTTAGGGGCGTTTCACAATTCTGCTAATTTAAAAAGAAATTCGATGGTTCAAAATAGCTTACACACCAAAATTTCAGTATAAACCATACCAATATTCTAGACTTTTGGTGAACATTTCAGTTTAATAGCCACTCAAAAAAGAAAATTAGACTGTTTAACATTTCAGTATAAAAGCACACCCAAAATTCTAGACTTGGTCAGCTTGTTGTCGCAAGCTATATATTTTTGATACTAATTCCTATACTCTCTGTTTTTCTTAAATGATGTTATTGACTTTTCATGGCAGATATTACTTTGACCATTGTTTTATTATACCTTTGTATTAACATAAATCAATAAAATTATAATATGAAAGTACTTTTAATTACGAGTCTAATTACATTTTTTTTTCTTATAAGCAACCTATATAGTTTGTTTTAAACATTCCCATGGTCAAAATTTTGTATTCTAAAACACCATGATGAAGTTAGTACAAGCTAGAGAAATTAAAAGGAAGTAGAGGTTGAAAATAGAATCAAATTTGACTTGCTATAGCTAGCTGGCATTAATTACTTGAATGGTTGGAGTGTCCAACTTGAACTGTTTGATCAGAGCCGGACGACCGTACCATTGCCTTTCCACATCAGACATGTATGGTTGTCTAGCTGGAGTCCTCCTATGATACAACAATAGCACATGGAAGAAACCATTGCACGTGAAGTTTTTGTACTTTCAGCAATCGTAATGTAATGTTGAAAATCCGTTACACTTCGTGATACTTGCCGCGTGTGAACTCATGCATAAGAGCATCTCTAATGGTCTGAGTCAGCTAGCTATATGCATGTACACATCAGCATATATCCTATATGGAGGAAAGAGAGTATGCAAAAAAAAATCGAGCCAGCTCTTAGCACTAGTCTATAACGCCAAACGAGGCAGCCTCTATAAATTCTGTGTGTGCATGTAAGCATCAAATAGCTATTCTTATAGATAGTTCTTTAGAATGCTAGCTTTAGTGTGTACTATATAAATGATGTGGAAGTCTTATAGTTAATTGCTAACTATAACCATTGGAGATGCCCTAAGAGCAAGTACAATAATATAGCCAACCACTTGCCCATTTCATCTATAGCCTTCAAAAAAATAGTTCATACAATAAGGTAGCTATTACAATAACTATTTGACCCTACGTGTAAGAGAGTGAAATGCATATTTTTACGTGCTATAGCTAGCTATAATTTAGTAGCCAGCTTCCTTCTCTCTCTTCCTTTCTCTCTCTGCCACGTAAGATTTGGTTGATATTATATTTGCTATAGCCTGCTGACTAAGCCTTATTGTACCTGCTCTAAGGCCAGAATCTAGTTCCTTGGATCTTGTGCATAGCATCTTAATTGCATCATTCCCAAACTATCTCCTGTCGCCCTTTCATTTTTTTTTGTTTTATTAGTTAAACACATAATTGATTTGACATAGTTGAAAGAAAATAAGGCAACATATACACAGAAGACAGCGTTTGTGAGGGTTTCAACTTTAGATTATGTTCGAAAGTGCCATGCCTTTTAGTTGAAATGACACTATAGTGTCTATTAGATTTTTTTCTAAGATATTCAATTAAAAAAATAAAAAATAAAAACACCGTTATATCTCCACGGATAATACAAAGAAAAAAAAAAGAAAAAACCACATTAAGAAGCCACTACGTTCCAAATAACTTTTGACTGCTGAAAACTAGAAGCTATCGGTAGGAGTGTACCCACCATGGGATCACCTGGGCTGGCACCTCCCCACCATTGGCCGGCTCGTGGGAACCCCCCTCAGAGCTGAGTTGCAGAAAAGAAGGGCCGGCTAGGCGCTAGAGGCCGAGACTGGGTTGGGGAGGCCGGGCATTACTACAGACGGTGTTATCACAGACGGTTCAAAACCATCATCACAGATGGTTTCTGAACTGTCTGTATTTATATGTCAGTTATAATAGGTGGTTATCACAGATAGTTTTTGAATCGTCTGTGATAAACATAGATGTTTTTTTGAAAAATCGTCTGTGATATTCTGCTATTACAGACGGTTTTTTATTAACCGTCCGTGATATCGTACATATCACTGACGGTTGTTTTTAAAAACCATCTGTGATAGCTATTCTAAAAGCTACATTATTTTCTATTTTTCGGCTAGCTTCAGAAAATGCTAGCAATGCCCTCTGAAAATAAACAAGAAGATCACACACACACATATAGAGCGCAGGACAATCATTGCACAAATCTCATAAATGCATTAAACAATGCAAGTAAGCAGATCACATATATAGCACATGACAATCATTACACAGATCTCACAAATCAATTAAACAACTGAATGAATTGTTTGATTAAGCACAATTGATTGATTACAATTGTATCCAATGTTTCAACATCTAATCACCATTGTGGGGTGGAACTCTCTAGTGTTGTTTATAACATCTGCTATCAAGAATTAGGAGAGCATTCCTCGAATTTCGGCAAGTTTGTCAAGATCGATTGCACTTTCGTCGAATTCCACACGATGTCGCAAGGAGTAGTTAAATTCATTAGCACATATATATATATATAAATTGATAATAAAAAATAATTATTACCAGGTTGACAAACCTCTGGATCATTTATCTTAACATCCATGATTTTCTTCATATGGCAGCAAACATAAAATCAACATATGTTGCCCTGTAGCTGCTAGTGGCACTGTCAAAATAGAATTACATACATAGGTATTATCAATTCTAGAGACATTATAACAAAGATAGGATTATTGTGTTGTAGCGGGTACCGAAAATCACGTCCTATGTCACAGTGTGGCGCTGGATTCCTTGTGTCTCCCTCCCTAGCAACATAAGTGATGAACAACCTACGTGATTTCAAAAGGTTAGATTTGACCATTGCAAACGAAGGAAAGATTACAATAGAGTTAAATATGGAGGAAATGAATTTACTTGTTGCACACGGGTGAAGTCGTGGTTTCCACTAAGTAAAAAAATCAAGGTATATTATCTTGCTCCACTTTGGTACAATCACAATTAGAATCTAATGACCCCTAGTCATGAATAACATCATAATGATTAATCTTAAGTTCATTTAGTACTACAAATAAAATTTATATGGCAACTAGTGAATCACTTACCATTGGTTGAAAGGTACCATGATGTATTCCTTGCCACTATGAGCAATCAATCCCCTCGATATGTAATCTTGGACGAAGGATGCATTATCGTTGATGGGTTGCTTAGAGGCGAAGTGTGGGTCAACGAAACCCACCAGTTCTCACCATCGCCAGACTTGTTAGATCATGGATCTATATATAACCAATGAGTTATGACATTATCGGTATTACGGGAATGTAGAACATGATTGTACTATATGCTTATAGTGTCCAACATCGTAGAAGTGAGGCATCGAGTTTATCAAGGTTCAATAATAAGAATAAGTCTTTGAAGGTCATGATGAAGTAGCCTAAGTTGTAGAGGAAATGCACCTCCGTGTATCTCATGGTGAATCCACTAACCGGTTTGGCATCATATTGGACATCTGCATGTATCAGGTATGCAAAGTATTGTAAACCAGTCCAAGCCAGGATAATTGTGACTCAGGGACCAACGACACTTCGAGAATAAACTTCCATTGCCTGGGAGGCGCCTTAATCTTCTTCGGTTGGGTCTTAGCGCCTCGCTTGCGATACATTTTTGGCGCCATCTCCACGGGAGCCAATGTGATGGACTTTTGAAGTGAAGCTTGAGGTGGAGCCATGAGAGCCATGTGACAGGTTTAGGGTGATGTCCCTCTTGAGTCACTGGATGTGGAGATCGCGGCACGGACAGGTCGAGGACGATGTCCCACTTGGGCCACTGGATGAATGTGTGGACGACATCCCCTAATGTCATATTCTCTTCATTTGGGGGCTTCTCAAGAGGGACAGTCCTGAAAACATCATTAATCATGTTTACTTGGACCTTCACGAAACCGGTCTCTAGTTCGGCAGCATACACCAGTGTCCCTGACAGCCATGGATACGCCATCCCCCTCCCAGCATCAATGAGAATAGAGCCAACAAGCCTGACTCTCAGGATGCACGGTGTGGGCTCCTACATATATAACGATACACGATGAACTAAGTTATCCACCAGGTCTATCTATGTAGCATTCTAAAGAGGTACATTACTTGGATATTGTCGATAGGTAAGTGGGTGTCGCTATGTTCAGTAATTGGAGTGGACGCGTAGCTACTCCGACATTGAGGGAGACTGGGTACTGTATTAACGGGGGTGAGTTGCAATTGGTTGTGGACTTGTCTCAGTTCTTTCCTTAATGAATCTATCTCTCCTTGAAGTGAGGCAGTCTTCTCTTGAAGTAAGGCAGATAACTATTCCTCAAGTTATGCATGAAGCTCTTGTTTTATTTATTCATCGCGATAGGCCTTGGATCTCTTCCTACTCTTATATGCCTCGGAGTCATTTGGGAATCCATGCCTCCAAGGAACGTAAACCCCCAGGCCTCGTGTGCGACCTGGGTGCTTCTTGTTTCCTAGGGCCAGTGATAGTATATCCCTTTCCCTATCTTCTTCTAAGGAGCATTGAGAAGATTTGGTAGTCAATACTTGCTGCAAGAGACAATCGTGTTATTTTAGACCCCATGAAGTTCAAGAAGTAGTAACAACCATGTAGTTTAACATATCTTACTAAGCGTTGGGATACTTTTTCGTCCGCGGGGATTTTGAAAGAGGAGAAACCCGAAGACATGGTTGATAACCTCGCTCTTAACTAGTTTTGGGCTCGCTCATTTGCGATCCAAGCAAATGGCGGGGTGGCCTCCGATCGAATTGCGATCTCATCATGCATCCTCCATTGTAGGATTTCCCCCGTGTCCCCAGTAGTGCTGAGTCTGTGAGGGTGTGTGTTTTGTGCCGAGAGAGCCTTGTGCGCCACATTTTGTTATTCAAATTCAGTTGTCGTCTTCATCTACACAAAGGTTTCCCATGTTTTCGGTAACACAAAAGGATACCTCGTGAAGGGCGTGCGATTCTTGGCCACGTATTGCGTGACAAGCATGCTCTTGAAGTTCTTCCACATTTTTCCCATCGCGAGGAGCGCATGTTGTTGCATGAGTCCCTGGACTTCTGCTGGGATCTCGAATGACTTTATTATTTCCTCCCACTACTGAGTTTTCTAAACCTTTGCCAAATCTTTCCATCTCGCTACAGTGATGAGGACCCATTGCCTTCCAATTGTCCCGCAGGTAGTCTGGAATGCCACCGCTGCTTTCTTCGATTACAGAGGGACCCTATTTGGAGAGACCACCGTGATGGTCATTCAACCCTCTTGCTTTTTTATACTCCTCTGGCATGCTTAGTTACCTCGGTCTTCAGAGCGTCAAACCCAAATGACAACGATGATGACTGTAAGGATGTCATATGTCTTATAAGAAAAAACTAATTACGGTGAGCTATGTGTTGGAAATATGCCCTAGAGGCAATCATAGAGATGATGATATTTCGTTGTATCCATGATTTAATAAATGTTCCTTGAATATTGCCTTTGTGTTGATTAACAAGTATGTGACTTGTTTGTGAAACTCTTTACTTATATGGTTATTCTAAAGTTGTCCCTAGTCGGAGTTCATGTGAGGACACACGTGAATAATGGATTAGCACATGTATCGGTTGATGACCATGTTTCACAGGTCATAGACATGGAGATGTCAAACCAATAATGTGGATACATGTTTAGAACATGGGGTTGGACCGACCCAACATGAGACATAACAATTATACTTATGGTTCTCTCTCTACACAATGTGTACGCCTTGTCCTTAGACCTGAGATTGTCGCATGTACTTGAGATGTGAATCAACCTACTTAGGGGCTATCAAATGCTACTCCGTAACTGGGTAGTTATAAAGGTAGTTTTCGGGTTTGTCATGAAGCATGCTACGAGGCATGGTCAGTCGAGATGGGATTTTCCCCTCTCTACCTGAGAGAGATATCTCTGGGCCCCTCGAGTGATCGGATCCAGAAATGCATGGCCATGCTACTTAAGGTTAAGAGTTAACCTAGTAAGGGATTCCGGATCACAGGATCGAGAAAGAGTGGTCAGCTTGGAGCTCGACCAAATATCGTGAGGCAAAGGGATTGGCATGTACATAAAGTTGTGATGGTTCGTTCGATATGATCTTTGTGTATGTTTAGGAGTTGGCACGTCTTGCTAGAGGCCGCTACCAACTATTGACCGAGTAGGTAAACTCGTGTCATGTCTAAACATACGTGAATCCATAGGGTCACACACTTAAGGGTTGAAGCCTAATTCGGATTGGATCCGGGTTAGACTGGGTATTGAGTCCTAATGGGCCTCCATTCGTTGAAGCCCATTATAAGGACGTCTATAAAAGGAGGGCAAGGGCGCACAGGGTTGGGAGAGAATTTCGTGACCTCCTCAAACCCTGGCCGCCACCCCTCCCACGCCCTGGGCGCTCGCGCGGATCTAGTAATCTGGCGTGCGTCGCTTCCTCCCGTACGTGTGGATACCTTTTGGCGGCGCTGCATCTGTAGCGTTTGGACGAACCGCAAGAGAGGAGTTGTACGTTGGACGCCGCGACGAGGACGAGGAAGTAGTACGACTACTCTGCCCCGACGTGCTGCATCGACGTAGTACAACTACTCTGCCCCGACGTGCTGCATCAATTCCGCACCTGCGCGTCTAGTGGTAATTCCGTGATCTATAACTGCAGTGATCTTGGTCTACGGGCAAAATTTTTATTAATTTGCGCTAGCGTAGCCTACCCGTAGTCCTTCACTATGAGCATAAACAAAGTTCTACGAAGCTAATGACTCACACCAGTATCTCAAGTTCAATGAAGTTGGTTATGTCCATAGTCTCTTCCTCCTCATTGAGCCACAACTTACTTCATTGAACCTGACACACTGAACTATATAATTTGCTTCATGCCCTTTGAAGGTCTATTTGGCGTATATTATTGCTAAAAGATCCCTTTGGAAGAGTAATATGTCATTCCAAATAGATCTTGTAGCAATAACACGAAATCCTTCTCTTGTAGTAATGTATATATTTAGAATTAATTCTAGCATAATCAAATATGATCAAAGCACATTGCAGTAGTATATAAATGATAAAAAATGCATATAACCATGTAATTTTACCATGTCATTAAAAGTATAAACATAAAGCAGGAAGCATGATGACTACTGAAATGAGCATAAAGAGCATTTTGAAGAACAGGGAATCAACTAAAATTAGCATAAAGCTTAAATTTTAGTTTAGTGCTCTCAAATGTAGGGTTACATAATAATTAATCTTGGTTGTCCCGCTCTATGATCTATACCAAATGAGATTCAAACCTTAGAGAGGAGAGGTGGCGTCGGGAGGAGAGGAGGCATTGGGAGGGAGAGGCAGCCAATGACGGGAGGGAGAGGTGGTGTTGGAAGGGAGAGGTGGCTGGCATCGTGAGGGAGAGGCAGCCGGCGTTGGGAGGGAGAGGTGGCGTCACGAGGGAGAGGCAGGTAGCATCAGGAGAGAGAGGTGGCCGATGTCGGGAGGGAGAGGGAGAGGTGGCCGATGTGGAGAGGGAGAGGTGGCCGATGTCTAGAGGGAGAGGTAGCATCGCGAGGGAGCAAAACCTAGCAGGGGCGGTGGAGACCGAGTGCGTAGGTGAGGAGTGAGTGCAAAACCTATAACACGATATATTTATAGAGGAACTATCACAGACGATCCCATTACTGAACCGTCTATGATAATACTATCACAGATGGCTCCATTGTGGAACTTTACAATGGAACCGTCTGTGATATGTGGCATATCACAGATGGGTTTTTCCGCTAAACCACTTGTGATAGTTCCATGTTTTTCAACTAGCCTCAAGAAATGCATGCAAGCCCTGCAATATGAAATAAGGAAGCATAATCATATATGTAATTTTTTTCTTAGTTACTAAATCAATTACAATGGAATAGTTCCATAATTACACGCCGAGTTTCTTAATTTTGGTTACATTGCAATAATTTCCAAATAGGTGCTCGCTGTGTGGGATCATTGATTACACTTGGCTATTTCCTTCTAAATAAATCCCTTCATGATGATCGATTGGATCTCTGTTTTTTTACGAATGTGGGCGCTGCCCCTTCGAACCCCGCGGGGGGAAACCCCCTCGACCCCCTTATCCGGTAGATTGCGAATCTATGCATAACTTGTTTTTGCAGGATGTATGTGACCAGTATGGCCTAATGTGTATGTGATGCATGTTTGTAATATTTTCATGACCTGCGTGTCGTGGTTTCGGCAACACGGCTGGAGCCATTGTGTTGTCAAAGTATTGTATTAACGGCCTGCGTGCCGACTTGTGATGATGCCTTGTATCCATGTATTTTATTACTAGCTGTTATGAGTAATAGCTTATATTAGTACTTGGAGGACACATCACTTGGAGGGATGGCACACATTGACCATGGAGATGGAGATCATCATGGTGGACAGATTCTATGGCGATGGAGATCACCATGAGAAAATGGGCCATACTGAGTCACAACTGTGTGAATGCTATTCCTATTGTTTTACTCCTATGCATGTTTGAATGGTAGAAGTATAACGATCCCTCACAAAATGTTAAGTTAAACATATGCCCTCCCAACTAAACTCTGCACCATCCCATGTCTTGTAAATTGATGGTGGGTCTATAAAATTAGGGCACCATCGACTTTCCTTGACTAGATGGGTTTGTATCGGATACATACATGCATAAGGGTTGGTGAACTTAACAAGGTTATCATAAAGGTTATGGACCTTGGGGCATAAAGGTTGGGCGCCGAGGCATAGAGATGTCACCCAACAACAAGAGTCATATAGAGATATGATTAGTAAGGTGTTACTTACCGAATTACCTTGTCTCCTAGCGGTGATGCAAAAGCTCACTAGTAGACTAGTTAATTGCGGATCTTGAATCGCTAAGAATCAATAGAGGGATATTGATTTTAGTGGGAGTACATTCTATTAAATTTGTTTAATACGGTTTACTCTATCATGGTTTTATTTGTCTTAGTATTTTGCATTTTTTGTTGTAGATCAATGGCATCTAACAACCGCGCACACCCTTTTGCTTTGCGATCGATTCTTGAGAAAGAAAAAATAAATGGAACAAACTATTCGGACTGGGTCCGTAACCTGAGAATTGTTCTCAGGGCAGATAAAAAGGAAAACGTTCAGGACACCCCAATCCCAGAAGAGCCTGCTGACAATGCGGCTGCTGCTGTTAAAAATGCCTACAAGAAAGCATGTGATGACTCTCTTGAGATTAGTTGTCTTATGCTTGCATGCATGGAACCTGACCTTCAAAAGCAGTTTGAGGATCAGGAAGCGTATGATATGATCATGGCGCTTAAGGACATGTTCCAGACACAGGCCAGGACTGAAAGGTTCAATGTCTCTAAGGCTTTTCTGGAATGCAAGTTAACAGAAGGTGCACCCGTAGGCCCACATGTGATCAAAATGGTTGGTTACAGTCAGACTTTGGATAAACTTGGTTTTCCAATTAGCCAAGAGTTGGCAACTGATTTCATTTTGGCGTCTCTACCACCTAGCTATGGACATTTCATTTCGAACTACCATATGCATGGGGTGGAAAAGGGCCTTAATGAGCTTTGTGGGATGCTCAAAACAGCAGAGAGTGACATTAAGAAGTGTGCAGGGCCTAGCCATGTGATGGTTGTGCAGAACAAGTCTAGCTTCAAGAAAAAGGGTAAGCAGTCATGGGCAAAGAATAAGGGCAAGGTTAAAGATATGATCTCAAAACCAACGCCTAAGCCTAATGCTGGACCTGGAGCTGAGACAGTATGCTTCTATTGTAAAGAGACTGGCCACTGGAAGAGAAACTGCAAGAAGTACATGGATTCCGAGGAATGCAAGAAGAAGGCTGGAAGTAAGACTTCCACCCATGGTACACTTGTCATAAATGTTTTAGACATTTTTCTCGCTGATTCTCCTATTAACTCTTGGGTATTTGATACCGGATCAGTTGCTCACATTTGCAACTCGATGCAGGGGCTAATAAGAAGTAGAGGAGTCGCAAGAGGTGAAGTTGATTTTCGCGTCGGAAATAAAGCAAGGGTTGCTGCGTTGACCGTCGGCACCATGCAACTTCAGCTTCCTTCAAGATTTATTATGGAATTGAATAATTGTTATTATGTTCCTAGTATGAGTCGAAACATTTTATCCCCCTCATGTTTGATGAGAGATGGTTATTCATTTGCAAGTAAAGACAATGGTTGTTTGATCTCTAAAAATGAAATGTTTGTGGCTTTTGCGCCCATTGTGAATGGGTTATTTATTTTAAATCTTGATGATGCGCCCATCTTTAACATAAATGCTAAAAGACTTCGACCTAATGATTTGAATCCCACCTATGTTTGGCATTGTCGTTTGGGTCACATAAGTGAAAAGCGCATGAAGAAGCTCCATGATGATGGTCTTCTAACTTCGTTTGATTTTGAATCATACGAGACATGTGAAGCTTGTTTGCTTGGTAAGATGACCAAGTCACCTTTCAAAGGTTCTTTTGAGAGGGCATCAGACTTGTTGGAAATCATACATACTGATGTATGTGGACCAATGAGCACGACTGCTAGAGGTGGATTTCATTACTTCATAACTTTCACTGATGATTTTAGTAGATATGGCTATGTCTACTTAATGAAGCATAAGTCTGAAACTTTTGAAAAGTTCAAAGAGTTCCAGAATGAGGTTGAAAATCAACGTGCCAAGAAAATTAAGGCTCTGCGATCTGATCGTGGTGGCGAGTATTTGAGTCATGAATTTAGCAATCATCTGAAGAGTTGCGGAATTGTTCCACAGCTAACACCGCCCGGAACGCCTCAAAGAAACGGGGTATACGAGCGGCGTAATCGGACCTTGTTGGACATGGTTCGATCGATGATGAGCCAGTCAGATCTACCATTATCATTTTGGGGTTACGCTCTAGAAACGGCAGCTTTCACACTTAATAGGGTACCGTCTAAATCCGTAGTTAAGACACCATATGAGATATGGACTGGGAAGAGTCACAGTTTGTCTTTTCTAAAGATTTGGGGATGTGAGGCGTTTGTCAAGCGACTACAGTCGGACAAGCTCACACCCAAGTCGGATAAATGCATTTTCGTAGGATATCCGAAGGAAACCTTTGGATATTACTTCTACAACCGACTAGAGGGCAACGTGTTTGTCGCTCGAAGTGGTGTTTTCCTAGAGAAAGAGTTTCTCAACAGGGAGACAAGTGGAAGAACGGTGCAGCTTGAAGAGGTTCAAGATGAACCAATCGGGGAAGACTCGACGAATGATGCCCACGTGGCAGAACAAGTTGAGGAACCCATGGCAAAGGAAGCACCACCACCACGAAGGTCGAAAAGGCTCCGCAATGCGCGAGATATGTTATTGTTAGACAATGATGAGCCTACGACCTATGCGGAAGCAATGATGGACCCAGACTCTGAGAAATGGCAAAGTGCCATGAGATCCGAGATAGCGTCCATGGGAGACAATCAAGTTTGGAACTTGGTTGACCCACCTGATGGTGTTAAAACCATAGAGTGCAAATGGATCTATAAAAAGAAGATTGATATGGATGGAAATGTTCATATCCATAAAGCTCGACTTGTCGCAAAAGGTTTTCGGCAAGTTCAAGGAGTTGACTACGATGAGACCTTCTCGCCTGTAGCGATGCTTAAATCTATACGGATCATTCTAGCTATTGCTGCATATTTCGACTATGAGATATGGCAGATGGATGTCAAAACGGCTTTCCTTAATGGAAATTTAACCGAGGACGTGTATATGATACAGCCCGAGGGTTTTGTCGATCCAATCAATGCTAGAAAAGTATGCAAACTTCAAAAATCCATTTATGTATTGAAGCAAGCATCTCGGAGTTGGAACATTCGTTTTGATGAAGTGGTCAAAGGGTTTGGCTTCATCAAAAACGAAGAAGAATCTTGCGTTTACAAGAAGGCAAGTGGGAGCTCGCTCGTATTTCTAATCTTATATGTAGATGACATATTACTGATTGGAAATGATATTCCTATGCTCGAGTCCGTTAAGACCTCACTGAAAAATAGTTTTTCAATGAAGGACTTAGGGGAAGCGGCATATATTTTGGGTATTAAGATCTATAGAGATAGATCAAAAAGGCTAATAGGATTAAGCCAGAGTACTTACATTGACAAAGTGTTGAAACGGTTCAACATGGAGGAGGCAAAGAAAGGGTTCTTGCCAATGTCTCATGGCATAAATCTTGGCAAGACTCAGTGTCCTTCGACAACTGATGAGCGAGATCGCATGAGTAAGATTCCATATGCTTCGGCCATTGGATCTATCATGTATGCTATGATATGTACTCGCCCAGATGTTTCCTATGCTCTAAGTGTTACGAGCAGATACCAGGCTGATCCCGGTGAGAGTCACTGGACAGCGGTTAAAAACATCCTCAAGTATTTGAAAAGAACTAAGGATGTGTTCCTAGTCTACGGAGGTGAGGAAGAGCTCGTTGTAAATGGTTACACCGATGCAAGCTTCCAAACCGACAAAGACGATTACAAGTCGCAATCGGGTTTTGTGTTCATTTTGAACGGTGGTGCGGTCAGTTGGAAGAGTTCCAAGCAGGAGACTGTTGCTGACTCTACAACGAAGGCCGAGTACATTGCAGCTTCTGAAGCAGCAAAGGAAGGTGTTTGGATAAGGAAGTTCATATCTGAACTAGGTGTGGTTCCTAGTGCGTGCAGTCCTCTGGATCTTTACTGTGATAACAGTGGGGCCATTGCGCAAGCCAAGGAGCCAAGGAATCACCAAAAGAACAAACACATACTGCGGCGGTTTCATCTCATTCGAGAGATCCTCAATCGAGGAGATTTAAAGATATGCAAAATACACACGGATTTGAATATTTCAGATCCTTTGACGAAACCTCTCCCACAGCCTAAGCATGAGGCGCACACAAGAGCTATGGGTATTAGATATCTTCTAGATTGACTCTAGTGCAAGTGGGAGACTGTTGGAAATATGCCCTAGAGGCAATCATAGAGATGATGATATTTCGTTGTATCCATGATTTAATAAATGTTCCTTGAATATTGCCTTTGTGTTGATTAACAAGTATGTGACTTGTTTGTGAAACTCTTTACTTATATGGTTATTCTAAAGTTGTCCCTAGTCGGAGTTCATGTGAGGACACACGTGAATAATGGATTAGCACATGTATCGGTTGATGACCATGTTTCACAGGTCATAGACATGGAGATGTCAAACCAATAATGTGGACACATGTTTAGAACATGGGGTTGGACCGACCCAACATGAGACATAACAATTATACTTATGGTTCTCTCTCTACACAATGTGTACGCCTTGTCCTTAGACCTGAGATTGTCGCATGTACTTGAGATGTGAATCGACCTACTTAGGGGCTATCAAACGCTACTCCGTAACTGGGTAGTTATAAAGGTAGTTTTCGGGTTTGTCATGAAGCATGCTACGAGGCATGGTCAGTCGAGATGGGATTTTCCCCTCTCTACCTGAGAGAGATATCTCTGGGCCCCTCGAGTGATCGGATCCAGAAATGCATGGCCATGCTACTTAAGGTTAAGAGTTAACCTAGTAAGGGATTCCGGATCACAGGATCGAGAAAGAGTGGTCAGCTTGGAGCTCGACCAAATATCGTGAGGCAAAGGGATTGGCATGTACATAAAGTTGTGATGGTTCGTTCGATATGATCTTTGTGTATGTTTAGGAGTTGGCACGTCTTGCTAGAGGCCGCTACCAACTATTGACCGAGTAGGTAAACTCGTGTCATGTCTAAACATACGTGAATCCATAGGGTCACACACTTAAGGGCTGAAGCCTAATTCGGATTGGATCCGGGTTAGACTGGGTATTGAGTCCTAATGGGCCTCCATTCACTGAAGCCCATTATAAGAACGTCTATAAAAGGAGGGCAAGGGCGCACAGGGTTGGGAGAGAATTTCGTGACCTCCTCAAACCCTGGCCGCCACCCCTCCCACGCCCTGGGCGCTCGCGCGGATCTAGTAATCCGGCGTGCGTCGCTTCCTCCCGTACGTGTGGATACCTTTTGGCAGCGCTGCATCTGTAGCGTTTGGACGAACCGCAAGAGAGGAGTTGTACGTTGGACGCCGCGACGAGGACGAGGAAGTAGTACGACTACTCTGCCCCGACGTGCTGCATCGACGTAGTACGACTACTCTGCCCCGACGTGCTGCATCAATTCCGCACCTGCGCGTCTAGTGGTAATTCCGTGATCTATAACTGCAGTGATCTTGGTCTACGGGCAAAATTTTTATTAATTTGCGCTAGCGCAGCCTACCCGTAGTCCTTCACTATGAGCATAAACAAAGTTCTACGAAGCTAATGACTCACACCAGTATCTCAAGTTCAATGAAGTTGGTTATGTCCATAGTCTCTTCCTCCTCATTGAGCCACAACTTACTTCATTGAACCTGACACACTGAACTATATAATTTGCTTCATGCCCTTTGAAGGTCTATTTGGCGTATATTATTGCTAAAAGATCCCTTTGGAAGAGTAATATGTCATTCCAAATAGATCTTGTAGCAATAACACGAAATCCTTCTCTTGTAGTAATGTATATATTTAGAATTAATTCTAGCATAATCAAATATGATCAAAGCACATTGCAGTAGTATATAAATGATAAAAAATGCATATAACCATGTAATTTTACCATGTCATTAAAAGTATAAACATAAAGCAGGAAGCATGATGACTACTGAAATGAGCATAAAGAGCATTTTGAAGAACAGGGAATCAACTAAAATTAGCATAAAGCTTAAATTTTAGTTTAGTGCTCTCAAATGTAGGGTTACATAATAATTAATCTTGGTTGTCCCGCTCTATGATCTATACCAAATGAGATTCAAACCTTAGAGAGGAGAGGTGGCGTCGGGAGGAGAGGAGGCATTGGGAGGGAGAGGCAGCCAATGACGGGAGGGAGAGGTGGTGTTGGAAGGGAGAGGTGGCTGGCATCGTGAGGGAGAGGCAGCCGGCGTTGGGAGGGAGAGGTGGCGTCACGAGGGAGAGGCAGGTAGCATCAGGAGAGAGAGGTGGCCGATGTCGGGAGGGAGAGGGAGAGGTGGCCGATGTGGAGAGGGAGAGGTGGCCGATGTCTAGAGGGAGAGGTAGCATCGCGAGGGAGCAAAACCTAGCAGGGGCGGTGGAGACCGAGTGCGTAGGTGAGGAGTGAGTGCAAAACCTATAACACGATATATTTATAGAGGAACTATCACAGACGATCCCATTACTGAACCGTCTATGATAATACTATCACAGATGACTCCATTGTGGAACTTTACAATGGAACCGTCTGTGATATGTGGCATATCACAGATGGGTTTTTCCGCTAAACCACTTGTGATAGTTCCATGTTTTTCAACTAGCCTCAAGAAATGCATGCAAGCCCTGCAATATGAAAAAAGGAAGCATAATCATATATGTAATTTTTTCTTAGTTACTAAATCCATTACAATGGAATAGTTCCATAATTACATGCCGAGTTTCTTAATTTTGGTTACATTGCAATAATTTCCAAATAGGTGCTCGCTGTGTGGGATCATTGATTACACTTGGCTATTTCCTTCTAAATAAATCCCTTCATGATGATCGAAACACATATATCTTACTTCATCACCTTGTTCTTCCTCAAGCCTGATGCAGTCTTCGAATGGAGGCAACTCATCAAATTGATTGTACTCTTCCTCATCCACGACATTCTCAACTCCGACAATCCTTTTTTCCATGAAAAACTACATGGCGCTTCTTATTTGCCAGGTTGGTTACATAAAAAACTTGAACAACTTGTCTCGTGAGTACGAATGGTTCATCTTAATTTGTATCCTACACATTCGAGATCCACAGTAGTGACATCGTACTTGTTGACCTTTACACCCTGTGGAAGTTGAACTCAACGGCACCGAAATAGAGAGATCTTGAAAATTACATAGTCAAGCTCCAAAATCTCCTCTACATTCCTGTAGTATGAGCTTGGGCCAGTGGTACTGATGTGCGCATCAAATGCATCTACGTGGACACCTGAGTTCTGCATTGTACTCTTTCTATCCTGATCTGTTGTATAAAATGTGTACCCATTAATGTCGTATCCCTGCCATGCCACATATGTAAATTTTGACCTTTTTACCAACCATTGTAGTATTTTACTTGACGACCTTCCAGTCAATTGCACCTTCAGTCATTCACTGAATCGACGGTTGTGTCGTCTCGTGATCCAAATCTCTGAATGGCCTGGATTCTCTTAGCGTATCATGTGCTTGTGCTCTTCAATATACGGAGTCACTTCAGTCATGTGTTGTAAAATCGTAAAATAGGCTTGAGCATACGTATCTAGATCTGAAGTTATTGCTTTCCTTCCAATGGTCTTGAAATACTCTAGCCTCCCCTCGTGGCGAGATAGAGGTACACTTATCGGTTCGACCTGAGCCATGTAATCGATGTAGAACTCAATGACCTCTTCGGTTGCATAACCTTCGATGATGCTACCCTCTGGCTGAGATCGATTGCAAACATAGGATTTGAGAATTCCCATTTACCTCTTGAACAGGTACATATGACGTAGAAACACGGGTCCGTATATCTTTATCTCTTTCATAAGGTGGACAATGAGATGGACCATGATATCAAAAAAATAACAGAGGGAAATACATCTCAATATGACATAAAGTCGTCACCACCTCGGTCTGTAGAGCATCTAGTCCAACGGGATCGATGACCTACTAAGCAATTATGTTAAAGAAATAATATAGCCTCATGATTGTCACTCGAACGTTGTTCAGCAAAATACTTCTAATTGCAACAGGAAGCATTTGTGTCATTAGTACGTGACATTCATAAGACTTCATGCCGATTAATTTCAAATCTTCTATGAAAACAAGTTTCTTCATGCTGCGCGGAGTGACCAGACGGAACATTCACACCATACAAGTACTGGCATAGTTCAGTTCTCACAGACTTAGACGGAGTGTAGCAAGTGGGGGAATGTACGTCCGGCCTTTATCGGTCTTTATCGGTGCTAGCTCGGTTCTGATGTTCATAGCGACCAAGTCACGCCTTGCGTTGACACCATCATTCGTGACAAAACTGTTGGAAATATGCCCTAGAGGCAATCATAGAGATGATGATATTTCGTTGTATCCATGATTTAATAAATGTTCCTTGAATATTGCCTTTGTGTTGATTAACAAGTATGTGACTTGTTTGTGAAACTCTTTACTTGTATGGTTATTCTAAAGTTGTCCCTAGTCGAAGTTCATGTGTGGACACACGTGAATAATGGATTAGCACATGTATCGGTTGATGACCATGTTTCACAGGTCATAGACATGGAGATGTCAAACCAATAATGTGGACACATGTTTAGAACATGGGGTTGGACCGACCCAACATGAGACATAACAATTATACTTATGGTTCTCTCTCTACACAATGTGTACGCCTTGTCCTTAGACCTGAGATTGTCGCATGTACTTGAGATGTGAATCGACCTACTTAGGGGCTATCAAACGCTACTCCGTAACTGGGTAGTTATAAAGATAGCTTTCGGGTTTGTCATGAAGCATGCTGCGAGGCATGGTCAGTCGAGATGGGATTTGCCCCTCTCTACCTGAGAGAGATATCTCTGGGCCCCTCGAGTGATCGAATCCAGAAATGCATGGCCATGCTACTTAAGGTTAAGAGTTAACCTAGTAAGGGATTTCGAATCACAGGATCGAGAGAGAGTGGTCAGCTTGGAGCTCGACCGAATATCGTGAGACAAAAGGATTAGCATGTACATAACGTTGTGATGGTTCGTCCGATATGATCTTTATGTGCGTTTAGGAGTTGGCACGTCTTGCTAGAGGCCGCTACCAACTATTGTTCTAGTAGGTATACTCGCGTCATGTCTAAACATACGTGAACCTATAGGGTCACACACTTAAGGGCTGAAGCCTAATTCGGATTGGATCCGGGTTAGACTGGGTATTGAGTCCTAATGGGCCTCCATTCGTAGAAGCCCATTGTAAGGACATCTATAAAAGGAGGGCAAGGGCGCACAGGGTTGAGAAGAGAATTACGTGACCTCCTCAAACCCTGGCCGCCACCCCTCCCACGCCCTGGTCGCTCGCGCGGATCTAGTAATCCGGCGTGCGTCGCTTCCTCCCGTACGTGTGGATACTTTTGGCGGCGCTGCATCTGTAGCGTTTGGACGAACCGCAAGAGAGGAGTTGTACGTTGGACGCCGCGACGAGGACGAGGAAGTAGTATGACTACTCTGCCCCGACGTGCTGCATCGACGTAGTACGACTACTCTACCCCGACGTGCTGCATCAATTCCGCACCTGCGCGTCTAGTGGTAATTCCGTGATCTATAACTGCAGTGATCTTGGTTTACGGGTAAAATTTTTATTAATTCGCGCTAGCGTAGCCTACCCGTAGTCCTTCAAAAACAAAGGATGATATCACATACATTCTTCTCTATGGGCATGACATTGATGCAATTGCGAACTTCTAAGTGCTCCTAATAAGATAAGTCCCAAAATATTGACCTCTTCTTCTGACGGGTCCTCAACTTACGTCCCTTTCCAAGCACAATATCAATATCGTTGACTATATCGTAGACCTCTTTCCTGCTAAAAGGCCTTGGTACTGAGTCATCCTCTTTTTTCCATCAAATTGTTTCTTCATCTTGCGGTATGGGTGATACTTTGGAAGAAACCTATGGTGACATATGCACACAGTTTTACGTGAGTTGTTCAACCACACACTCTCAGTATAATCTAAGCAGTGTGGACAGGCTTTGGCTCACTGCTACAAAAGAGGATATACTGGACAGCTACATCACAGACGATTCCTATGAACCATTTGTGCTGTAATTAGTACAGACGGTTCATACTAATAACCGACTATGATATTTTCATAGAAGGTTATTTATACGAACCATCTGTGATAAAGGAATACATCACAGAAGGTTCGTATTAATAACCGTCTGTGAAAATATCACAGACAGTTGTTAGTATAAATCGTCTGTGATAATGCAACACATCACAGATGGTTCGTATTAATAATCGTCTGTGATATTTTCACAGACGGTTATTAATACAAATTGTCTGTGATATGTGCATTATCATAGACGGTTCATATAACAAACCATCTCTGATAGTACCACGACACCGATCCATGGCATCTCCCCTAGGATTCTGATCTCACCCGTCCATTCTCTCCGCATCGAACGGCAGGCACCAGTTCCTTCCACCTCTCGCCCCTTATTTATTACTCCCCTCTCCCTTTCACTTTGAGATAAGTTATACCGGCTACTCCTAGCTAGTTCATCAACTCCTAGCTTATTCCTCGACGACGCCGACTACCGCCGTGATCTAGCGCCTCTGTTGTGACACCACGGTCGACTGCACAACATACTCTTTGTCGTAAGTGTCGTAAGAGTGTCTTGTGTAGTCTCACTGTCGTGACACAAAGGTGATGCTACCCCCATCTCTCCTTCACTACAAGGCACCACGGAAGCAGTTAGCTACCAAAACGGTGCTCAAGTCGGCGTCAAGGACATCCAGCTCACGCACTACTCGGATCTCTCCTTCTTCTATGTTTTTGCCATGGGTTCGTAGGATTAGGATGTGTTCTTTCCATGTTTAAGAGTTGGGTTCGTAGGATTAGGATGTGTTCTTGCCATGTTTAAGAGTTGGGTTCGTAGGATTAGGATGTGTTATTGCCATGTTCTTGCTGTGTTAGATGGGTAACCTGCTCATTATCTTGTGATACTATAATGGTGGATTCTAATATAATGTGCTGCTGTGTTTGCTGCTATATTTGCTTGTTTTCAAAGGGCATAGCAAACATTGTTTCGTAAGGCTAGCCAAAAGACAAAAAAAATAGGTATAGAATGAACTATCACAGATGATTTGTGCTATAAACTGTCTATGAATGACTATCACAGATGGTTCTATATACCAGCTGTATATGATACTCACCAATCACAGACGCTTGGTAACTAGAACTGTTTGTGATGTATGAGTATCATAGATGGTTTTTGGTTCGAAACGTTTGTAATAGTTTTCTTCACAGACGGTTCTAATTACAAACCGTCTGTGTTGTTTTTATCACAGACAGCTCACAAACCGTCTGTGATAAATTACGATTATCACTGATACATAAATTCAGACGGTTCAGAAAACCGTATGTGATGATAGTTCTGAACTGTCTGTGATGACCTTTTTTTGTAGTAGTGGCTCCTTTTGTACTCAACCCCGACAGGTTACCAAGGGCAGAAAAATCATTGATGGTGCAGAACAACATGGCGCGCAGAGTGAATTTCTCTCACTTGTCCATATCCCATATCTGTACCCCTTCATTCCACAGTATCACAAGATTTTCCACCAATGGTGCTAGGTACATATCAATGTAGTTCCCAGGTTGCTTTGGCCCTTGGATAAGTAGTAATATCAAAATGTACTTCTACTTCACACAACCAAGGAGGAATGTTGTACATGCATAGAGTCACAGACCAGGTGTTGTGTCGGCTGCTCATGTTACCAACATGATTCATTCAATCTGTACTCAACCCAAACCTTACATTTCTCGGTTCCGCACCGAAGTCTATAAACATCCTATCCATGTTCCTCCACTGGGCAGAATCAGCAGCGTGTCTTATCATTCTGTCTTTCTTACGCTGTTTCGCGTGCCAACGCAGCAATCTTGCATCCTTTCAGTTTGCAAATAAATGCTTTAAACGGAAAATTACATGAAGATACCACAACATCTTAGCAGGAGGTACTTGCTTCATCTCGATGCCCTCCCCATCATCGGAGTCATTTTTACACTTGTATCGTGATGTTTTGCGCACCGGACAAACATGTAAGCTTGCATACTCTTTACGGTAGAGGATACAATCATTTGAACATGCATATATTCTTTCTACTTCCATTCCCATTGGACAAAGAATCTTCTTGGCCTGGTAGGTAGTTTTCGGCAACATATTTCCCTCTGAAAAGATGTTCGCTAGGAAACCTAACAATGTCGTGAAACTTTTGTTGGACCAACTATTGCTTGCCTTCAATTTCAGTAGTTCTAGAATGGTTAACAACCTTGTGTATTGTGGCTTACAGCCCGGGAACAAAGGTTTCTCTGAGTCCTCCATTAGTTATACGAATTGACTGTGATAATGCACATATTAGATATGGTTTGTTATACGAACTACCTGTGATAATGCACATATCACAGACAATTTGGTATATCAACCGTCTGTGATACGCTTAAAAATGCCTGCTCTACTCCTGCTGTTAATATTCCCATGCATGCACCCCCTAAACTTCCACACGATTCTGGCTTTATATGCAGCGCGGTGTACAATTCCTTCTAAACTATCCTCTCCCTAAATCATCTTCTTTACCAAATTTCTTAATAATGATATCTAGTATTCTTTTGATCTCCTTCGTTTATCTATCTGTCATGATTTGTTCAGTCGCAACCTTACACAGGCGGCCAAAAACTTATGTCTGGAGCAGCTCCTCCGCTCACGCCCTGCTCTTCTTCCACGAGCCACTTCCATTCGTTAGCTGGACCTCATCATCTGCCATTGATGGAGGTGTCTCATTGTCACTCAAGAAAAGGAAACCACCCTCAGCCTCGTTCCTATCTTCAATGTGCGCAAAGCAGAAGAAGCTCTTGCGACAGTGGAAAGACACATGGATAACCTTGCCGATCAAGCAAAAGGGGCCAACTCTGACGGTTTATACTAACAACTGTCTGTGATATTTTCACAGACAGTTAATAATGCGAACCATCTGTGATGTCTTGCTTTATCGCAGACAATTTGTATAAATAACCGTCTATGAAAATATCACAGATGGTTGTTAGTATAAACGTCTATATAGTTGCAGTACAGACGGTTCCCTATAAATCATCTGTGATGTAGCAGCCTAGTATAGCCTCTTTTGTAGAAGTGGGGGGCCATCAGCCAATCACAGGGGTGATGGTGCCAACTGAGTGTAGGAGGGAGGCGAGCAACAGGGGGCGTGAGGGACTGGAGACTAGCACTGGAGGCGGTGCCAGCGACAAGGGAGTGACCAACTGAGGAGAATCAGCTGCCACAAGAGACAGATCAGGAGAGGACATGGGGAAAGAAGGAAATGGAGAGGGAGAAGAAATGGGGGGGGGAGAAGAGATAAGGAGCAAGCCAGGAGTAGATAGTAGCCATCTGCCCAAATGGGAAAAAGGAGGGGAGGGAGAGAGTGTCTAAAAATTAGTATTCATGTATTGTGTACAGATCACTTTGTTATTTTTTAGCTGCCCGGTTAATTTTATCAGTCGTATTTAAATTACATAACCCCACTAATAAATAATCATGATTGTTAAAATAAATTAGTTGCCATTAGTAAACTAAGATTTGTACACGGAGATTTAAATAACTTTAATTTATAAAATCCAAAATCGGCTAAATTAATTTTCGAGGATCACACGTGACAAAGAGAGAAATGGGTAGAGAAAGGGAAAACGGGTTAGCCAGGATCCACTATTAATTAACACACACCCAAACATGACTAGATAGGTCCCAGGTTTAATTAGAGAGGTGGATAAATACATACACACCTGCATAAAAGTGAATAATCATATTTGTATACGTATAAATAGATAGTGGCATTTTTATAGATATATGCACACGTATTTACTCACTCACGCCAGATCGATAAATTTATCAGTAATAACAAAAATACCGAGTATACCGCTCAGATAAGCCCGCACAACCTAAGCCAGTAAAATAACAGCAATTGACAGTTATAGGATAGAATTTAATTATAATTACCATGATTGTTTAATTTGACCATAGCATCGCCCTAGAAACACTTTGACATGGCTCATTTTTTTATGTTTCCGTAAATTCGGTTGTAGCCTATTTCTATCTGAACAATGTGATGACCATCGTCTTCTCCTCTCACATTGGGGAGTAGGCACCGTTGCCCTCCTTCGGTAAAATACGACGTGTATCATTGCTTCCAAAATAGCCCGCTATAGGCGCAGTAGTGTTTTTCTATTTCTCATCGGCAGTGCGGCAGGCTGCTATACAAGATCGTAACTAGGTATTCGATAAACCGATAAATAAATTCTATTAATCTCTCTAAATTTTAACGCTAGGTCCGTCACTTATTAGAACGGGGGCTTAGTCCAGAACCGAAGGTAGCCCTCTCCAACACATATAGTATCGTCAAAAGCGGCTTCTCATCTGTGGTAAAGCATATTATTTCGTAGTGAGAAGCAGAAGCTCACCTGCCTAGCTTCTCCGTGAAACCAAAAAAGTGACACCTGCGGAACCCCCAAAGTTACGAGGCAGCCTTTTATTATTATTATTATTATTATTATTATTATTATTATTATTATTTACGAAAAGAAAAAAATACTAAAGTGCACAGCCAAATAGAAACCGGTATAATGTATAAGCGCAAGACTTTTTTTTTCTGGTTCCTCTCCTTAGCTATCATAAATCCATTCAGCTCCCCGCGTTCTTGTCAGTACGTTGTCCTTGGCGTCCAAAGTCCAAAGCTACAGCGTGCTCTCCCCGACGCAAGAAGAGAGAGCAGCGGCTAGATCAATCGATCGAGCAAAGAAAAGAAGCAGAGCGGCGGGCGGTCGACAGATCAACTAAGGTGGATCCCCGGAGGCATGGGAAGAGGCCCCTACCCGCCGACGAGGAGGAAGAGGAGCCGCCACCGGCAGCCGCAAAGCTCGAGCAGGAGGAGCACCACCGCCACCATCTCGTCGCGCAGCGGGGAGCTTCCAGCGGCGGCGGAGGCGGAGGCGGAGGCGGAGGCGGAGGCGGAGGATCAAGCGTTGCGGCCGGCCCATGGCCGGAGGCGTACGCGCAGTACTACTACTCGGCGCGCGCCGACCACGACGCCTCCGCCATGGTCTCCGCTCTAGCCCACGTCATCCAAGCCTCCCCCGACCAGCAGCAGCCCTCGCAGCAAGCGTTCTACCCCGCCAGACCCGCCGCCGCGCCAGTGGAACAGCAGCAGCAGCAGCAACTCGGCCACTCCGCCGCCGCCGCCGAGGAGCAAGGTAATCAACATCGATCGATACAAGCATGGTATTTTTGTCCGTGTGCGCGTACGATTGCGAGAGCATGGCACACGCGGCTTCTGCTCAATTGCAGCCATTTGGAGGCTTCGCATCGGCCAAACACGTCCTAGCTAGTTGTTGCTCTTGAGCTTTCTGCTTCCAATTCCAAACGCTAGCTAGCTAGTAATTAATCTGTGTCTTGCTTAGTAGTGGCAGTAAAAAAGGTTAATAATTAAACTCTCAGCAAACTGCTACAATATTTTGCCGGTTTCGTGAACGGAGAATCGGAGATACGCTAATAACTATGTGCTCCAAGCCTCCAACTCTCCTTAACTCGTTGAATCGTGCACGAATATTTTATGCGCATTCGTGTATTACGTAAGCTCTGACGAAACGTACTGCTTGTAAATGGAGTAAACATGTGTGAGTAATTAAGCATGTGTGCGGATGGATGCGCAGGGAGGCGGCGGCACTACAGAGGGGTGAGGCAGCGGCCGTGGGGGAAGTGGGCGGCGGAGATCCGGGACCCCAAGAAGGCGGCGCGGGTGTGGCTCGGCACCTTCGACACGGCAGAGGACGCCGCCATCGCCTACGACGAGGCCGCGCTGCGCTTCAAGGGCACCAAGGCCAAGCTCAACTTCCCCGAGCGCGTCCAGGGCCGCACCGACCTCGGCTTCCTCGTTACCCGCGGCATCCCCGACCGCCACCAACAACACTACCCAGCCATGGCGGTGCCGGCAATGCCGCCGCCGCCTCAGCAGCAGCACCAGACCGTCGTGCCTTTCCCGGACCTCATGCAGTACGCGCAGCTGCTGCAGAGCGGCCGGGCCGAGGCGGCGCACCCCATGATGATGGGCTCCGGAGGCGGCGTCAACCTGCCGTTCGGCGCCGTGTCGCCGTCGTCCTCTTCGTCATCTGCGCCGCAGATACTCGACTTCTCGACGCAGCAGCTCATCCGAGCCGCCCCGCCGTCGCCTGCGGCAGCAATGTCGGGCACCGCGGCGCTGTCCACGTCGTCGTCCACGACCACGGCGTCATCGCCGAGTGCATGGCCGTACAGCGGCGAGCACAAGAATAAAGACTCGTGAGATCGATGCATGCATGCAAGCTGGCCTACAATGTGGCGATCGATCGAGGAGGCTGCTTAGCTCTAGATGAGGAATATGCATGCAATATGGGGGTAAGTGGTGGTGATTTTTGCTGGTCAATTATACGATCATTTCCTTTTCTTTTGATCCTCTTTGTTTTTCTAAATGCTACCTCTTCTTTTGTTCATTTTTAATCTCTTAGAGGAACTGTTAACCAGCTAGCTAGCTACCATGTTTTCCCACTTTTTTGTTCAAGTGTGAACTAATTGTGCAAATTAGTCCAAACCACGAAGAGATGAATCTTGTTGGTTAAACACGATCGACCTGCTTTTCAAATGATTACCATTTCTTTGTTCGTATCTTTGGAGTATTGGAAACTTGTCCGATTAATATTCTCTTTGGCTGACATTGGATTGTACAAACGAAACCACGTCGATTGATGAATATTAGATGACTTTATGAGACATTGTTTTCAGACATGGTATCAATCAAAAATAATAACTCTTAAGAAGAAAGGGGGAATATTCTTCAATTATCTTCTAATTATTAAAAGATTTCGACTTTTTCGGGTATCCAAATTATTCTTTTATGTCTTGTTGCATTGGGCATTTGTTCTATCAATTTATCTCTTTGTCAAGTCTAATCATATTGAAGCATGCATGTGTCACAGTATTCTTGCATGTCTTAAATGTATGTAGCATTTTTCAAACTCCAACCAGATGTACTTCTACAAAAATAAAAGATAGAACCGTAAACAAGAATCTAGCATATGAGAAATTAAACCCGAAAGCCGTTTGGTGAAGGCATTTTACTTTGCAATGATGCTTTGAGGATTATCCACGGGTATTAGTAACCAGGATTGAGGAAGTCATCCATTTCTTTAATTTCTAAATGCTTTGTAACCTACATATATTCCAGCCTTGAAGCACACTATATATGCATGCTGCTTCTTAGGAGCCGTTCTGACGTGCGGTGGCTTCTGGCTTTTGAAAGAAGTTAGAAGCTGAAGTGAATGGGATGGCTTCTTATAATGGCTTCTACAAGACGGTATAGTGCTATGCCTCCACCCTTGTCGATGTCTTTGACTATCACCACCGCCCACCTCCGCCGCTGGTTCCTGCCTCCGCTCCCATCGCCTCTATCCCTGCCTCCGCCACCATCCCCCTTCACCCTCTGTCTCTGGTCCTACCTCAGCCTTCGCCCCTACCCCCACAGCCTCCACCCTTGGCCCCACCAGCGCCGCTCCCGCTTGTTGCCCCTCCACCTTGGCCACGTCAGTGCCGCTTGGCCAATTTAATTTTGTTTTTGTTTTTCTTCCAATTTCTTTTTTATTTATTCTATGTCCATTTAATTCTTTTCAATTTCCATCATATTTTTTCTTTTTATCTTTTCCAAATCATCGAGCCAATAGAAAAGGCTGAATTGAATAGGGCCTAAATGACATGAACATGCATGTGCCACGTATGTATATCTTAAGTAGGTCAGAGATGTAGCCCTAATTATCTAGTCATAAGCTTCTAGTGTAATCTTAAAATATTCAGATTTGTGATTTGGTATCATGTGTCGAGATTTATTCGACCAACTTGCCAACATGTGATGATACGAACATTTGGAGGAACCTCCCCACCCCGTGCTAGCTTCTACAAGAATATGGTCGATGAATCGATTAAATGCCAGATCATGCACTCAACTGTTTTTTTATTGGCGTATCAATACAACTGTCTATCCAGCTATATATAGAGAGAGACTATGAAACTGGAGTATATACTCGTGGAATACGGAAATGTTTTCTATATGAAAACGTTCAATACTCCTGAGAGTATATACTATCACATATTATACACACACATAAATATACAAATACATATATATAGAAAAATAATTCCATATTCCTATAAGTACGTACTCTCAATTCTTATATACCATTTAATTCTTATATACCATTTAATAATTTTGTTATATCTCTTTATCCTTTTGATTGTACCCTAATAATAACTATAAAATACTCAAAAGTGAGTTCTATGATTGTTTTTTTATCAAAGTCTATTTTTTATAACATAATTTATGTATAAGCTCCTTTTATTTATAGAAAAAGGTATATAGCAAAAATAAAGGTCTTCGATAAAATTTTTTCAGCCAAATCACATTGAAATATCTTAGAATCAGTATTTAAGTATATCGAAAGTAATACAGAGGTATAATACGTTCATTTAAATAGTATATTAGGAGGTGGGAGTATTAACTTGAAAATTTATTAAAACTCCCAGAACAGTTGTGGATCGAATGAATGAAAATACAGTCACTTAAATAGACAAATTATCTTTGTTACGATCTAACAAGAAATTGACGTTTTTTTTTCAAAGTTCTGGATTTCATTAACTCGAAAATTTATTACAACTCCCAGAACAGTTGGGGATCGAAACTGATTACATATTGTTAAGATAACAGCACAAAAGCACACGCGTCCACAGACGTTAAGTTCTACTGTAGCAGAAACGTTATAAATACATGCATATATGTAAGGCTAGCTCTTCATAATTTGTTTTCATTAGGATTTTTCTTTACTATACCTACTATTAATTATATATATTTCCTTCTTTCATCACACCTTTGCTTCCTTCAATTCTTTTTCTTTTATTTAATTATTTGCTGCGGTTATGCATGGTTAGCATGTTGTGGTGTTCCTCTTTTCCTTTGCTGCCATGAGGGGGGTACAAGTATCAAAATTTGACACGCACATTTTTTTTGGTATGTGCTATTGCTACCTGGCAGCTAGCCGATGCAGCTTTCGGGTTAGGCATGATTCATGTTTTTATTTCAATTCATCATTTTATCGATGCCAAAGAAAAGGGTACACATTGGAGCCGAACCTTTTTTAGGCGCACTATAGTCGTACTTCATGTTGAGATGGTCTTCCACGTATGCGCTATACCTGCCAATGGCACCTAACTTGTTAGATCATGTCCTTGATAGTGGATAAGACATGATAGAATAACAAGCTTCTCATGATCGGTCTCCGGCTAACTAAAGGCCTAGACTTAACTTACAAATATCCTTGCATTGACATGTTTCATTTCTTTTAAGAATGTACGCTTTGGTTAAAGTGTATGCGAATATACATACTTGGAAGTTAAGTTTACTAGTCATTCTTCAAGTGCTTTGTTAGGTATTATGTTAGCTTTGCTTTGCATAGAAGCATATATACACTTCGAGAATCTGCGAGTTCCCCGAGTGCTGACTGCGCGCTATGCGACATCTCATTGGCTTGGAGTGGTACAAACCATTTCGTTGTGATGTATTCATGGTATCTACGGATCATATGAAAGCTTAGCTATCATAACTGATGAATTTTCTAAAGATATATTATTATTGTAAACGGTTCTTGGTAAAAACACTGTCTGTGATAAATAGATCATCATAGACGGTTTTTGTTTTGAACTGTTTGTGATGTATCACAGACGGTTTGAAACAAAACTATCTGTAATAAGTATAGACATCATAGACAGTAGTTTGAAATAAAAACCATTTGTGATAAGTAGATTATCACAGACAATTATTTCCATTGCGGTGAACTTAGACTGTCCATCTTGTAAAACCGTTTGTGGCAATTTTATCACCGACGGTTTGTGTTGAACTGTCTGTGATGAGACGTCTAGGATGACCTATTTTGTAGTAATGGATTAAAAAAACATCTGAAGGGGTGTGGTGTGTAGATCAGATTTATGGCATGCAGTATATGTATATATCATAATTATTTGATTGGTACAATACATATTCTGTTTTGGGGAGCTATTCCTGTAAAATATTTTTAAATTAAATAAAACACTATTTTCTCCTTTTGAAAGGCCTTTTAGAAGCAACTAGTTCTTTTTCTCATGTCCTCTCCATTCGAGGAATCACATATTTTTACATAACCATTCTTTTCCTGTATTTTTTTACGGAATATGCATATGCATTGAATGTTAACTGGAATCCTGCATGCTGCCAAGTGCCAATTTCTGTGTCCCAATACGCAATATCCAGGAAGTTAATAATTAACTTCTGCTGTCAATTCAGAAACATGCTGAAAAAATCCTTTAACCTATACATATATATAACTTGTATTTCTCCAGTAACTTGTACCACTCGATATGCTTACCACGTACGTGTGTCTAGCTGTCATAATTTATCTGTCATAGCTAGCTTAATTAATCAGTTATAGCTGCGATGACCACCATGTTAGTGTTTGATACGTCTCTGCAATCCGCATGCACGTGGAATCTGTGTGTGTGTATCTTCATCGATATGTCCTTGTAGCTAGCTGTGAATCGACGTACACGTACGAGTGCAGTGTACGTATTTGTGTGTGCATCTGACTACGTACTCCTATCCGATTCATGAGCGTTGTTGGAGTTAATCTTGTCACATTATATGAGTTGAGTTTGAAGTTTGTATATGTGTATGTGCTGGAGTTTGAGTTAGTCCTGTTGCATGTATAAGCTAGTTAGCTATGTTAGACAGCTTCAAGTGGCGTGCTGTGAGTTTGTACTCATTTAAATGATAGAGTTCAGGAAAGTAAGAGAATAACAGAATTGCTCAAAGCTCTGTGTGTTTATTCTCTGCATGAGTTCGTGTGTGTTTTGATGGGAGGAATTAATGTGTGAATTTTCCCCGGGAGAGTTGTGTAGGGAGATGAGTTGAGTGATTCAACAAATGAGTTGAGTGATAATTTTCCCCGGGAGAGTTGTGTAGGGAAATGAGTTTGAGTGATTCAACAAATGAGTTAATTAAGAGTGATTCAACTCTTACATAGAGGAGTTGTGCGATTCAACTCCAACAACCGTGAGTACTGGAGCGTGCTTGTGCGTACATGGGCGGCGTTGGAGTTGAATATATCTTGGAAGATTGGAACCTTCATTGTCCATATAACTTCTACATATGCATGGCAGATGATCAGTCCAAATTTGGTGCCAACGATATCCTGGGCAGAATCACGCCATGCACACATAACCGTATATTTTCTCACGCTAGCTAGTTAGTTGGTGATCATGTTTGAACCAAATTAACAGGCTATACATCATTATTCGACACCCGTGCAGTCTCACATAAATCGAACTACTACATGGAATGGCAAATCCTTAAGTTACTAATTCTTACAGTGGCAAATTATCGATCGGCCCCCTTCGTAAAATAGTCAATGTGAAAGGACGACCAACCATGCCAATATATACGATCGAGAAAGTAACCGTAGTGTCCATTTGTTCAACGTAATGTTTCGAGACCAGCTTTCTTTCCGCGCTATGTATATAGCCCTCTTGTTCCATAACCCTAACCTAAATCTATCCTGCGTCGATCTATCGATAGATATGGTACGTACATTACATAGATGCTTCGCATGATAGATGGGGAGAGGCATATATATCTCTTTAGCCCGTAGAGATTCACGGAGATATGTGGATAAGCGAAGGATACGTCAATCCACGCACGGCCTTGGTGAGATACAGCTCGCTTTCGTGGATTTCGGCCAAGTACTTTTCGGCGGCCGGATAGATCGTGAATTTCGGCCGGATAGATCGATGCTTTTTGTTTTTTTTAGTCCCATACCATCCATGCATGTGAATCGAAACGTACGTCTTCCTCTCTCTCTTCGTTTATGCTCGAAGTTAAAGCTTCGTCGCCGTTCGTCGGACGTGCACGCCGAATTCCTGGAATTGACCATATATGGCTCGATGGCTGCCTTTGGCGTCCAGAAATGAGAGCGAGAGATGGACAAGAATTCAACCGAAAAAGTTGGTGCACGGAAGAAGCTAGGCGCGTAAAAACGGTGCAAATCGTGTAAACCATGTAACCGGGGGGCGGTTGAGTGATTGAGCTAGTCCACTTGAAGAACAGGTGTCTCCATCTAATTTGTAGTTGGAGAGAAGTTATCAATTGGACCATCTCAGGCGACTGTAACAGCGACCATCTAGCGGAATTGTTTAAAGAGTGCTTTCATAATATTATAAGTTCATTATATTTTAAATATATATAGTATAATAGAAATTAGCGATCAAAATTACATTTTAGAGATCAATAACTTATTTTTGTAGCCAAAGGGAGGGTATGGCT
Organism: Dendrocalamus latiflorus; assembly: GCA_017311315.1. Taxonomy (NCBI): domain Eukaryota; kingdom Viridiplantae; phylum Streptophyta; class Magnoliopsida; order Poales; family Poaceae; genus Dendrocalamus; species Dendrocalamus latiflorus. Next base: position 18,718,376 of record CM029638.1, on the reverse strand, counting down.
CTGCTTTAAGTGGCTTCCGGTTTCAAGAAGTCAGAAACCAAAATGAATGTGTTCGTTTTATTTTTTGATTTTTTTATCTTTTTTCCCTCATTCTTTTGTATTGTCTGTGAAAATATAACACTATGCTTTTATTTTTTTAATTAAATAATTTAAAAAATTAATAGCTACTATAACATAATTTTAATAAAAAAAAGCAGCACCCAGAGGCCACAATCAATTGGAGCGAGATCTATGTATATCTAGCATGTAAGATTTTTTTTAGTACAACTAGGACGCACGTACGACATACCATATATATACGACTATATAGATGCGTTTAATGCACACGTTTAAAGCGAGACGGAAACCTAAAAGTCTCCGAAGCGTGAACACACACTTTAATCACTGAAAACACTCACATATATGTGCACTCAGAAGTACTATTTATATAAATTCATATAAACAGTATCCCTAAAAATTAGAACACCGTAGGCTTGGAAGCTGAATGACCGTGATACACAACGGCACCTTTTTGCCAACTGAGCCAAACTCAGTTCCCCTAGCAGGTAAGATTTGACTGATGAGATTTGAGCTGGACCGACCAAGTCGACCAATTCGGCAAGTGGCAGCATGGCGAGGGTCACATTGACCGGCAGGCTTTTTTTTTCTTTGGCACCTGCACTGGTACATGCACCAAGGCCAAGCGCCGATTTTTGGGCTGCAGCCTAGGATAGTTTATTTGGTTGTGATTTATAGTTTATAATTAAAATTTGGTTATTTATAAGAGAGAGTATTATGAGAGAGATATTTACATATGATTTTAGCCGGTATAGCTAAAGTTAGTACAGTATCTACTATAATGACTTGTAAATCCCGTCTTAAAAAGATGTTTCGTTTGAAAGTTAGTTACTGTAGCATAAGCTATAAGTAAAAAAAACATCTTCTACGATTTTTAGCTGTGACTTATTAGTTTTATAAATAATAATTGTTGTAAGAAACTAAAACCAAAAATCGATTGAAAAGGTAAAAAAAAAACAGCCACGGCTAGCAGCTAGTGCAGTGAGCGGCAGAGAGCGTGGTCAAGTCTCTCTTCAAAGTTTTCAGCCGGCCGGCTGCTTCCATCCGGTCGGCCGGGGACAGCAATTCCTCTTCTCCTGCATATATAGCGACGTCACGCACGTCCCTCTCTCCGTAATTGAGGCTAGCTGCAACGTCGTAGCAACGTTTTCTCTGGTTCAAAGCTTCCGGCCGGCCTGCCGGCCCGCCCGCCAATTCAATCCCGGCGCCGCAACTTTTCAACGTTTGCGGCGGACCCTCCTCGCCCTAGGTTTCACACCGCACGCGTACCAGTAATATCTGTTTCGCAGTAAGCGTGCGCACAGTAAGCGAAAACTATGGGTCTTCTTCAATTCCGAGCAAGCTAGCTCAGCTCAAAAGATCGATCGATGCACCAGCAGTCCAGCACGTAAGAGATTAACATGACCAACAAGGTGCGATGGAAGTATGCATCACATGTCTCTAAGTACTACTCCGTTCCCTTTCAGATCGTGATGGGTTAATTCCTGCGTGAACGCCCTTTTATACTACGTACTAATTAAAATCCTACACGTGAATATGTGCATGCACATCTCGAACCGTTCACACAAATAATGGTGTAGCTAATTTTGTTCTAAATGTGGTGACAACCACGGTAGACGATATTTGATAATCACCTTTTATCACTGATGCTATAAATCAGACGGTTCAGAAACCATCTCTAATGAGGGTTTTGAACCATTGGTGATGACCTTCTCTATTGTAGTGCTTGCACGTTAGTAGTATGTTTTGTTTTTCTTGAATATTTATGATCATTTATAATGTTATTGTATCACTAATTTTGCTATTTTTGATACGCAAATGACCGATCTCTACTCACTGAAAATATATTTATATATTTTTGGATGTGCTTTCTATTACTGATATACTTTTGTTGTATTTATCTCCTTTTGCTTTGTTTCTCTTCTATTCATACATGAATTTGAATTACACAAGAGTAAAATACTATGTTTATATCAATCTAATTTAATCTTTTGAGGTTTTGAGTCTATCCTTCATTTTCATATCCTAACTTCGCCGCTACCTGTTCGTCTGTCACTTCCATTGATGAGGATCTCCCTAGCTCTGGTTCAATCGAATAGCTAAAGGAACCTGAACTACTAGAAGGAAGGTTGTCATAAGAATGTTAAGATCAGTATTAAAGCTCACCAGCTTCAACATCAGGTTTGAAGGAGAGATCGCATGTTAGTCAACCAAGAGTGATGATGAGAAGTTCTGTCAGTACTACTTGCACCAATATGGACATTTTCACCATGCATGGGATACATTGATCGAAAGCTTATCAAACCTATTTTCAAAAGCAACATACAGAGCATTATTTGGAGATTTGAGTCAAAAGTTATACATAATTTAATGCAAATTGTCTGCAAAATAAAGTTGGGTTCGGTTGGGCTTTTGCTTCTGCTTATCACTTTATGCTACAGTAACTAGTTTTTAAACGATGCATCTTTTAAGGCAGAGTCTATAGGTATATTGTAGTAGATACTGCACCAAGTTCAGTTATATCAGCTAAAATCGTATGCAATTGTTTCCCTCTGCGTACTGTCTCTCGCAAACAGTCAAAATTCGAAAACCACTAGTTAGGTACCCGTGTATTGCAACGGAACTCATTGAATGTATAGAGAATCATGCTATAAAAGAGAGTTACTCTGATCGGTTGGAAAGTAGAGAATGGTGAGAAGTTGAGAAAATAGAGCGGTTAGAGGAGAATGGACGTACAATCACCAACTCGTTCTTTTATAATAGTAATGATGATAAGTCAAATGCCAAAGGCACAGTCAAAAAGAACTCACCCGTGTTGTATTTGAGAGGGGTATTTTAGGAATTTCCCAATTGAAAAAGAGAGGGATGGAACCCTAAAAGGTGGGGCCTACCAGTCAGTCACCCGCGCTAAGAGATAAGGGGGAGGAGACAGAAGTCTCCTCCCCGACTTGGTCCTTGGCGGCTGCGGCGCGCCTCCCGTGCGACGGTTTTGATCTCCTTCGTCAGATCCGGGAATCTCGGCTGTGCATGGGGAGTGGCGAGTGGAGGGCCGGCGGCGGAGGCGGAGCTGGCCCGGGTTCTTCGGAGCCGGCCGCTCACGCCACCCCTCGGCCATATCTCGTCTTCTCTTCAAAAGAGGGGACAGCCCGACGGCAGGGGTAGCTTCTTCTTCCACCCCTATTGCTCCTCTTGAGTGAATCTTCTTCTTGTTCTTCGGTGGGCGGAGATTTGGTCTTCGGGCCATCTGCGATTGGGACCTTGTATTCGGCTTCCCGTGTAAACCCTATCCTGGTTTTGGGGGAACTCGGGACCTTGGAGGTCCATCGAAGGAAGAAGAAGGTGGCGCCGATTCCTATTGTGCTGTGATTGCTCTCGGCCAGAGCAATCTTTGTGGTCTTGTGCGGCATCTCTGAACCTCGGCTTCTTCCTGGCTTTTGGCTGAGAGAAGTGTGGCATTGTATCTCCGTGAATCATCTATCTGCCAGTGACGGTGGGTTGATAGATTTTCTGGGACAGCGAGTTCATCGCGCCTTGCCCTAATTGATTGAGTTCTTCTTCGGGTTATTTGCTTCTGGACAGTTTAGAATACTGTCTGCTAAGTGAGTATATTGGATTCTTTGCAATTTACAGCAGTTATTCTTGATCTGTAATTTAGTTCAAGTAATTGAGAGCTGCTGTGAATGATTGTGGGCACATTTATATGAACTTTATCATATACTGAAATTGATCTAAATAATTGATTTAGGCTTGAGCTCTAGAATATAACCTTTGCTGGCTGTACTGTGACTAATTGTATTTCTGTTTTAGATTTGATTACCTGCTATAGAAGTGGTGAGTAGTGCAGTGATTTACTATTCGGGTCAGATTGCTTTGTCTGTGCAATAAACAGCTTTAAGTCTTATTATTTGATTTGTGTATTACTGCAATCTATCTAGTTCAATCCGGTGCTTATTATCTGAACTTATTAGATCACTGTTACTTGTTTCACCTCCTGTAATCATTTAGTAGTACAGAATTTGTACAGAGATTTGTTCTCTGGTTTTTAGATCTGTTGGCAGCCAGTATGCTAGAGCTCAAGTTTCATTTCTCAGTTGTTAGATTAATTATGAAGAGTAATGACGTATGCATGAGAAGGCCAAAATCTATGATTTTGCGCAACTCTGTTCTGAGAGCAATAATGAAACAATTAATTTGTCATATGCTAGATTTAGTTGTTTCATTGTTCTTAGGCCTTTTCTGTGCATTGTTATTTTCAGCAGTGATGATGTTATATTCTTTGAATATGTATTTGAATATGAATGGCAAGATAGAATTATATGTTCATATGCAATTTTTGTCATTCTTATTATGCTGGAAATATGTTATCTATGTTACTTTGGCTGGAATTAAATATGAAAATATGCTTATATCGCAACATTTACAACAACCCGTACGTATTCCATCCTTTGAACTTTTAGAATATGTCAAATCACAAAAACTAGAATCATTTGTTAAGCAAATGTGCTACCTGGAAGTTGAAACTCTTCTATCCTTTGCTCTTGTGATCTTCTTCGGCGACTGCAAAAACGGTCCTTCGAAGATAACCATTATGTGACTCCAACTTCGTGTGTAGTTGTATGGATTGGAAACTTAGTGTGGTTACGCGAATATTTGATTGTGGATCATTGCGCCGACTCATCATTCGCAGCTAGTTACCATGAGTAATGAGTTCCCTTCCCAAAACAAACTCTTATCACGATAAACCAATAAAATCTCATCCTTATGTAAAGACAGTTTTTTATGATGAATCGCAACAATAAGGAGATCTCTAGTTAGTACTACCTCCATTTTTTTATTTGTCGTTTAGAATGTGTGCGGTCAATATTTTAAACCATCAATATAAAAAGTAAATATTTCATGTGAAAATTATATTAGTGTATTTTATATTTTTCATAATTTTTTAACATATAATTAGAAAAGTAGTAGTTAAATATGTGTATTGAAGACCATATCGATATCCAAAATAATAAATAAAAGATAATGATAAGAGTATATAGGGAAGGCCATACATGCAATGCAATGTATTTAGGATAATCGTGGGCCATGCAAATTTATAGATAATATATGTTTGTAATCAGCTTCTCTCAAGAAATTTAAAAGGAAAAGGGTGTGTACGACTTAATCAGTGCTGCACCAAGTAATCTCATTCGTGATTAATTATATTTTTGGTTTTAAGTTTTCTGGCACTAAGTGCTTTTGTCTTTGATGGGAAAGAATTTATGCTTATGCTATAAGTTCCTCCAGTTGGATTGAGTCGACATCAAAATATATTAACACTAGTGATCATGAGGATAACAGACATTTCGTTCAGGGTTTATACCAAACATTTACTAAAATAATCTATTTTGACATTCTCTCCTCACATCTTTTCATAAACTTATTTATCACCTTTTCCCGTTACTAATTTGAGTTTGTTGCTGAAATCTAGCTAGCATGTTCATAAGCCACTACATGGGAACATATTTCTTCAAGTAACCAAGGATGCGCTTTCGCCCATATTTGGTGCTTCCTTTATTCTGCCTTAATTAATACAGAACAATCCTAATTTGAATATCTAGCTACTACTAAAAAAAGGTTATCCTAGATGCCTCATCATAGATGATTTAACACAAATCGTTAGCGATAAAGTTACCACAGATGATTTTACAAGATGGACCGTCTAAGTTTACCGCGATGGAAAGAATAGTCTGTTATGATCTAATTATCACAGATGGATTTTATTTTGAATCAGAATAAAAACCGTCTGTGATGTCTGTACTTATCACTGATAGTGTGTCACAGACGGTTTGTAACAAAAACCGTCTGTAATGACTTACTTATCACAGACGATTCTTTATCTAGAACCGTCTGTGATAATGTTTCAACTTATCCGCTCTTGTCAAATTTAGAATTTTCGCTATCTTACTAGATTTGCTCTTTAAAATAGAAGGCTCAGCTGTTCTTCTCCTCATTTCCTCTTCTCTCTTCTCACTTCTCCTCCACTCCTCTCCTCATCTCCTCTTCTCTCTTCTCCTTCACTTCTCCTCGTCAAATTTTTTCTTAAAAATAGAAGGCTCGGTCAGCTCTTCTTCTCCTCATATCCTCTTCTCTCTTCTCCTCTACTCCTCTCCTTTCCCCACCTCTTCTTCAATCCCATTCACCGGTTTTGCTATAACTTGGATACCGTGACTTGGATGCCCACGATAAAATTACCTATTTTTTTAGCTCTGGTACAGTTATCACAGATGGTTTTCATCAAGAACCATATATGATAACTGACTATTACAAACGGTTCTAATTTTGAACCATTTGTGATAACGGACGATCACAGATGGTTCTAGTTCTGAATCGTCTATGATACGGTTTTCACATACGGTTCAAAAATTGTTTGTGAATAAGCTCTATTATTACTTATTCATGAAGTCAGACGGTTCAATGAACCGTCTGTGATGACGGTTCCGAACTATGTGTGATGTTCTTTTTTTTAGTAGTTAGCATGAAATGTCTTTGATACAGGAGGATGCAAACCGTTCGATCAGCTGAAAATTTAGTTACATTTCTACACTTTTGGGACGATAGTAATGCTAGCTAGGTATTGACAATACTGATGATTGAATTAATGGATAATAATCCTTTTCACAGGGTATTGAACGGCTCGCACTTGACAGATGTGCACTAGCTTGCTGCGATCTCAGATAGATGAAGGAATATATAAGACAAGGAATATTACCACTTTTACTTTACCAACAACGTCTAGTGCATCCAATAGTGCAGAAAGGGACCAGATATGCAAGAATGTTTCCAGCAGGTTCCTCTCATAGAACTAATTCCATATTAACCTTTTCAAAAGATCGTTCCTTTAATTTGCACAAGCGCTTCCTTTCGGGATTATTCTTGTCCCAATCAGTTCCTAGCTAGCTAGGCCGAATTTGTGGTTCATCTTGAAGCTATTTTCTATACATGCATGTGTCATTGTCTGTCTTGCGCCGGATTAGCCGCTCACAATTAGTCATTACTTTTTTCAATTTCTTTAGATCCTATTCGTATAATCGTATTGCCTTCTGCTTAGAAAAATCAAAAATCAATACAAATATCACAACCAATAGTTATCAATAAAATCCAATACAAACGCCCCAAACACTCAAAGATTCAGTTTTAGATTCAGTTTTAGTTGAAACCGAGCTAGCTACTGCACCCTAGTTTGCAAACATGCTTGAGGGAGGGTACTTTTGAGGATGCTGATGTACTTCATTTATATAAGTACGTAAGTTCATGCTAGCGAATCAAAGGAACGTGCACTGGGAGTCATTGGTGCATAGTGACATTTGTCGAAAAGAGAAAAAAAAGAACAACAACTAGAAGAAATTAGTAGTTTAGAATAATGGCACTTTTGAAAGGATAAGATCAGGTTCACACATTAGCAACCCACTAAGCTCGGCCCCGTTAATTTGGAATATTAATGTACGAATTTCGTGGGAATTTTGGAAGAATCGTTTATTTAAATTCCTGTATAATTAATTCATTTGAATTTTCTGCGGTTCCAAAAGAGCCCTAATGGGTCCTTTGTTTTACTGTGATATGTTAGCAAGAAGCTCGCTAGCTTCTTTTGTGATCGTACGTTCCTTTTTCTGTTTTTTAAGTAATAAGGGCATGTTTTTTTCAGCTGCGGCTTATGGTTTTTGGCTGAAATTTTTGAATTTCAGCTGTTTACGGTACAGATTATGAAGAGACAGATACTCACTTGCGATTTTGGTTGGTACAGATGTTGGGCTTTTAATTAACGTGTAGATCGTTTAACTTGTAGACCCCGTCTTGAGAAAATAGTCCGTTTGAAAGTTATGTACTATAGCAAAAATCAAAAGCTGCCAACTTATAAGGTAAAAAACAGGCCCTAAATTGGGTGCTTTCACATGCATCTCCCTCAAAGCAACAGGACAAGGGTTTAAAACATGCTGGTAGAAGATAAAAGCAAAAAAGAGATCAGAAAGCCCTCTCGAGCAAGGAGAATCTTTGGCTTCTTTTGCATGAGCTTTAGGTAGGCGCCGATTGGGTGCAATGCGAACACATGCAGCTAGCCAGTTCTCATTTGTCGTATTAGCCGACACAACACATACATGCACCTTGTGTCCTTGTGTATATATATGTATGCATGTTACTAGTTAAGAGGATCTTCTTTAGCTTTGCGCCGCATTGGCTAGCTCGTGAGTACGTGGGTTTCAAATGTATCGGAATTTTCCCTTTTCTACTATTCTTAATATAGAATAAATCTGAATTTGAAATTTTATATATAGGTAGAGTAAAAATCATAGAATACATATAGAAATTTTCTCAAATTTTCTATGTCTTTTTAGTTAGGGTGCACTATAAGTGCACCTTGAAATTAAGTACATATATAGAATATATTGCCCTATTGTGTGTCCCTCTCAGTTCTCATATTGGAATATTGTAGTTCATGTGTATTTATTTTACATTGATGTTTATATACCAAGTAGTTCACCCTACGTCTAAACTCCTTTAGACGTAACAAATGGATTTGAAGTGGGTTATAAATAATTTTTTTTATATTATGTTAGTCAGTTTTTGAACTTAGAATCTTTTAGCTCTAATATCATATTGTATATGCACCAAATAATTCACTTAAAACTTAAATTATTGGTGAAATGTGAGAGTATTCTTAACATTTCCATTAACTGATAAAGGTAAACGCTGATCGATCTCAGCATGCAATATTCTTTCCTTGAGGTTTAATATATGCATGCACGTATCAAAAGGTTCTGCATGCCTTTCGTGGAATAATCGAAGCACTTAGCTAGCTTGGTGGTGAATGATATATAGCGATGGCTATTGTACGTCGAAATAGGACATTATAGTACACTACTGCAGAAAAGAATATCATAGATGGTTTAAAAATATCATCATAAACGGTTTCGTGAGTCGTCTGAGTTTATAGGTTAGTAATAACATGAGGTCATCACCGACGGTTTTCGAACCGTCTATGATAGTCAACTATCATAGACGGTTATTAGTTAATAACCGACTGTGATATTCTTTTGTATTCCTAAATATATTTCTGTTTATTAGCTAGCATCAGGAAATACTAGCCATGCTCTCTGAAATAAGCAGAAACACAACAAGTATACACTCAATTCACATTCATTTCAGAAACAAGAAGATCCATTTCACAAATCAATTAATTGAAATGAAATAAATTAACCATGCATGAATAAATACACACATATGTATAATTAAGCTCAATCTTATCCCAATCAAATTCATCCTACAATGTGGAACTCTCTATCTTGGTTTATGACCTGAGACATCAAGAAGTACGCATACTGTCCTCGAATTTGTTGGAGCTCGACCTGTTCCAATACAGTTGTAGCGATGGACGCAACCTATCGGTAGGAAGATCAATAATTATTGCAATGTGTCAAGCACAATAATTTTAAATGCACGAATTCAATCCATATTCGGGTATATTTTTTAAAAAATTTAGTTTTGCGGTATATACCTATCTATCACAATTCAAAAAAATGGATAGCTTTGAAAAAAAATATACTCGAATTCAAAGATTTTTCAACATTGTTTATCACATATTTTACTGATTTACAACACATACCTACAAACAAAACTATCATAAAAAAGTCAACTTTGAATTTTGGTTCAAACTTGTTTGAGCTAGTTAGTAAACTAGTTACACTTGACATTAAAAAAATTTCAAAATATATATTTTAAATTATAGTATCAGAACACCACAATGTCTTAATTTTATATATATATATATATATATATATATATATATATATATATATATATATATATATATATATATATATAGATATAGGACACTGAAATGGGGCACCAAGCCTCTCTGCCATTGGATTGCTTTTAGATGCGTGCTAGTACAATAGTATGGAAAGGAAGTCATTAACATGGATGAAAAGTCTTAATCATGGATGAAAAATCTCACTCATAGATGGAAAGTCTCACTCATGGAGCCTCGGCACCATGGTGCCCCTGTTATTTATACAGGACGAGTGTTTCATGCACCTTGGTGCCTAGGCACCCATATCAATACCCGTTGATTTGCTTTGAGATTCGCAAAGTTTGATGTGGGTATCTTCATATACCCATAAAAAAGTATATTTGAGATGTCAAACTCCGAAAAAATTAAATTCAACTTCAGTTTAATTAGTTTGAACTATTTTTATGGTATATACTCACTGTAGTCGCATTGAACTCAAAAGTAGTTCAAACTAGTTTGAACTGAGTTCAAAACTTACTTACCATAAATATATAAAGGGTATAAAATATTTTCATAACCAAATTCAAAAAAATTATCAATTATACACGTGTATTGGACGGTTTTTGATGTGGGTACCTAGGCACCCAGGTGCCTTATGTAATTTTCCTATATATATATATATATATATATATATATATATATATATATATATATATATATATATATATATATATATATATATATATATATATATAGTATAAATAACAGGGGCACCTAGGTGTCTGGACACCTAATCTCCTTACCTTTGGATTGCTTTTAGATGCGTGCTAGTGTGATTGAGACTTTCCATCCATGATTAAGACTTTCCTTCCATGATTGATTTAGCATGCCTAATATATTACATACCATACATACCATTGCTCTAGCACGTATCTAAAAGCAATCTAACGGCAGGGAGCCTAGGTGTCTGGGCACCTAGGTGTCCCATTTCAGCGTCCTATATATATATATATATATATATATATATATATATATATATATATATATATATATATATATATATATATATATATATATATATATATATATATATATATATATATATATATATATATATATATATATATATATATATATGTGTGTGTGTGTGTGTGTGTGTGTGTGTGGATGCTACGGTGTGCGTGCTCTGTGTAGATCCCACCGTATTTTGTCCTTGACTGCTCCCCATAGCTATACATGCGTAGCTGTCGGTCGCACTTATGTAGTGGGCTAATGGGCATTTGCATTTGAGATTATTTTTGATGGGCATGTTGATCTACTTTTGTTCTGGGCTTCTACTGGATCTCTAGCTTGACCCAATTTGGCCTGACTCAGGTTGAGCTTCAATTTTCCTTTGGAGCCAGAGTCGAGACTCAAGAGAGCCAGAGCCCAGTTCCAACTTCCAACCGGGTTTGGGCAGGCCCTACTGTCATGTTCATTTTTGTTGCTGGTGTCCTCACCTCCCTGGCTCCCTCCGTGTACTTGTCTCTCCTTCTGGGGGCTGGCAAGCAACAAAATATCTATGCACGAATCACCAACATGGCAAATGTACACAATTCAACCTCCTTTCCCATGATAAACTTTGAGGATGGTTTCAACCAACAATTTAGAAGCAAAATAAGTAATTAAATATGCACATATGACATGATAATTTACGTGGAAAAACCTCCTCAGCGTGATGAGTAAAAAACCACATATATACCCAAACAATATAACAAACATGTTAATGACCTTTTAAATAGCTAATCTGGCCAGAAAAAGCATTGGAGTCGGCACCACAGAGTAGAGCTACAAAGTAACAGAATCTAATACTTTGTTTTTGCATAAAACATAACGCACTAACTGATCAACAGTATCTGTGAGAAGGGCAATATGTTTTCCGCAAACTATGAATAAGGCATGAAAAGCACATCAAACAAAATATCTGGAATACATTTTCAGCTTACACATGGAATAAAAATAGACCCAAGGTACGAAATTTTTCTAAGACTCGGTTGCTGACAAGATACAAACACAAATGGAAAGAGGTAAGGGCTAATAGCATTATAGCAGTCCTGGGGTGCATCTCAGGAACAGCACATGAGCACAGTCTGGTGCCACCTCCAAGCAAATTATATACAAGAGCTCCATCCCAAACCACATGTTAGAAATAAACTTGACTTAGAGTTCAAGACGTAGTAGATTCCGTTTCCGTGTGTAACTCAAGTTGAAATTGTGCCCAACTTGAAGTCCGAATACGTATGTTAGTAGGAGATTATTATCATATATATTAGGAGGCTTGCAGCCAGTTTGTAAGAAAAAAAGAGAAACGCAAGAAAAAGGGGAGCAAATAAGATAATAAAGAAATTAAAAAAATTCTCCTGTGTTCTCTCAGTTTATTTGCGATGTATGCGTTTTCTCCTGGATCAAAGTTTTAACAAGTGGTATCAGAGCCTAGGCGAGAACCGAGTCGCTGGAGAAATCGTCTCGGCGATTCCGTTTTCAGCACGTCTCACGCGGCACTCCTAAGGCGCACGTTGCTCATCTTCGCGCAGCTCTCTTGGGAAAAAGATGCGCGCGGTACGTCCTTCCGTTCCCTCAGTCCAAGAGCTACTTCAAAGTAGCCTAAGATCTTGATCCGTGCTCAAGATCATGTCGCGTTCTCCGGGAAGTGGTGTCACTGGTGACAAGGCATCATCCAGTACGATGGTGAAAAAGAGTTCCGTTGTCTCGCTGCATTATCCGATGCTCACGACGAGCAATTATGCAGCTTGGGCAATCAAGATGAAGAAAGCGTTTCTTGCTAAGCACTCAGTGATGGTGAATTAACAGTGCTGTGATGATGAGTTGAGTTAGAGACATCAAGAAGATGTGTCGCCGTCCAAACTCAAGCAAGGTGAAAAGGAATCAGAAAGTTGAGGAGATGTGTCGCCGTTCTGTGTCAAGTATGAGTTTAGTAAGTCGTAGTTGAGACCGACTGTCTCAATGTTTTAGAATCTTTGCATCTGGATGGACCCATACCAGTTGAGTTTCTACATGTAGGTTGCATGTAGAACGCTTCATATGGAGATGTGGCTAGTAGTTCATAATGCATTGAGACTAAAACTAGAGTAAGTCAAGATTAAGGGGGAGATTGTTAGAAATAATCTTGACTTAAAGTTCAAGACATAATAGATTCTGTCTTCGTGTGTAATTTAAGTTGAAGTTGTGCCCAACTTGAAGTCCGAATACATATACTAGTAGAAGATTATTAACATATATATTAGGAGACTTGTAGCCAGTTTTGTAAGAAAAAAAGAGAAAAGCAAGAAAAAGGGGGAGCAAATAAGAGAATAGAGAAATTCAAAAAATTCTCCTGTGTTCTCTCAGTTTATTTGCGATGTGTGTGTTTTCTCCTGATCAAAGTTTTAACACCGCATACAACAGTTTGGTCTCAGGAACAACATATGAGCACATCTGCATTTTTGCACAAAATAAAAATATATATACTGAAAAGATGAGAAAACCTTACTGCAAGGATATTTTGACTGGTATTTGACATTTGCAGCTTTTTACAAAATAAAAATAAGGTGGAAAGATCATAAATACCATAGTCACTGCATAGAGGCAACCAAAATGTGTATATTCTACTAATCTTGGCCTCGCGTGCATGTCTCTAAGAATGGTCCTCCACAACAATCACAAATCAATACAAACATAAAACATAAATTCACTCATAACAAAACTTCCTCTCCACCTTTTTTCCTTGAGAGGATCATAAAAGATCTATAAATGCTAATTATGCCAAAAAAAAATTGCAGCAGTATAATAAGGATATAGTTTAGTATCTACAAGCATAAAAAATGCTTTAACAGAAAGCTTAACCATTACGTAGATGACGACATTTTTACCTTCAACAGGAATTCCATGACTAAACAACTCGGAACAAAGTTATCCACCAACAATTCCCTATCCTTATTATCTATTAAGGAAAATATGCCAAATTAGCCCTTACCTCCATATTTTTTAGAACATCTTGAAAGCAAAAACAAAAGACAAATAGTTAAATTACATTACAAAGGTTACCTCTAATCTGCCATGGTTAATATAATGGAGCGCAGAAAAGAAAAGGCCATGCAGCTAATTCTCTGAGGGTCCATGTTTCTGAAATTGTCCTACAATTTGGAAAAATCAAGCATATTACAGGGAAAAGATGGGCGGACAGGCCTATATTTCTGAAATTATTTTTCCATACCTAAATTATTTGTTGTAAATCTTATATATCTGTCATGCTAGGAACTTTCCTCTAGGCTTATTTAGCTAGCAATAATCCTCATGTACCTAAAATTTGAACCCTCTTTATTGGGCCTAACTTGGGCTGGATTGGGCCAAATTAAATTTCTGCTACGCCCGGCTTGCTAGCTTAGCCCATACCACCCCTCAGTGCCTCACCCCGGAGGGTAAGCGACCAAGCGCGCGTGGACCGTGCGGCGTCCCACTGACTAGCGGGCCCCAGACGTCGGCGTCACCCCACCCCACCCGCCTCGCGTTGCATCCCCAACGAATCCCCCCCCCCCCCCCCCCCATCCCGTGCGCCTCCGTGTCCTCTCGTCCGCCTCGCGCGCCCTCACATCACAAGCGCCAAACCCCACTCGGTGCCCCAAACTCTAGCCGTCGCCGCCGCCACCACCACCCGCCATGGCGGGCACGGCCTCAGCCTCGGCGGGGAACCGGGAAGCGTTCCGCGTGGCGGTGACCAACACGCTGGAGCGGCGGCTCTTCTACGTCCCTTCCTTCAAGATCTACGGCGGGGTCGCGGGTCTCTACGACTACGGCCCCCCCGGCTGCGCCGTCAAGGCCAACGTCCTCGCCTTCTGGCGCCAGGTAGCCGCAGATACCTCTCCTCCTACTGCTTTGCGAGCTCGTAGTAGACTCGTGTAGATTGGGGCGAATCTTGGGTGGGGTTCGAGGGAAACGCGGTGCCCTTTGTTTCGCTTTTCCGCTTGCGGATTGTGGTAGCAGGTAGTGCCTATCGGGTGCTCAATTTTGGGTGTACTGACCCTGGTCTGACCAAAGGCTGGACCTTTATTTGCGAATAGTGAGGCCTTAGTGCAGTTCAGTGATGTGCCGTGTTGGAATTGTATTTGTACTACTTGTGGTGTGGTGTAGTACTGTGGTGTGCTACCTTTTGATAAAGAAGGTGGCTACTGGATGCCCCAGAGCTAAAAAGCTTGCTTCCTTGATTGTAAATTGGAGGAATTAGTCTGTCTGGTTTCGTCGGTTTGTAGATTAGGAGGGATTGGTCTGGTTTCCTTAACTTGTAAACGGATTGATCATCCTGTACTAAACTTGCTTCCTTAGATTTTAAAAGTTAGGCAGTAGTTGCTGTTCCTTCTTGGTTATGAATTGGGTAAATAAGGTTGCTAATGCGTATGGTGGACGCTTAGTTTGGGCTGCTCTGAGTATGGTTTGACCTAACGTTGATCCTTATTTGCAAATTGCGAGGTTTAGTATTGATTGGTGATGTGCCATATGAGCAGTGCAGCTACTGGATACCTATATCTAGACTTTATTAAGCCCATTTGTAAATTTCGGTGAGCGTGTTGTGATTTGGGGTGTTTCCTTTTTTGTGTTTGTACTCTGTGTAAGTGGGCTGTCTGCTTTGTTGTGGTCTTTGTTTGGGTAGGGTCCGAAGACCGAGGGTAGAGCGCTCGCCCTTATCTACTTGCCGGCAGAGCTCTTACCTGGCCATGGTAGAGAGGTTCTGTGCCCAGATGAGAAGGAGGGAGACTAAGAGTTTCTTTGATTACTCTTTTGCTTAATGCCAACGATTACAATAGACCTCCTTATATAAAGGGCTCTCCTAACAATTGTGGATAAGATCAATTTAAATGATAACCTTCCTAACTAATAGATAGTCTGCTTAACTAATAGATAAGATGCCAAACAACTAATCCTTGTCGTAGGAAACTAATCAAACTATTTAGGAAATAGATAACTTGGTAGAGAAGAAGCTATCCTCCTTGTGGGCTTGCTGCTACAGTTAGGGATGTCAACAAATCGAATAGTCCGGATACGGATGCCGGATAAAACAGATAATAAAGATATGATTAACACTCTTTGAGTCTTAATGTATCGAATACGAATAGTCCGGATACGGATACCAGATAAAACGGATTTGACTGCTACAGTATCACATGTACTGTTCATGTGCTACAGTGCGACCCATGTCCCTTGTTGCTGAATTGGGCCCATAACATGTTTAAACCATTTATATGTATAATCTGACAACACTTGGAGCTCAATTTTAGTTGCTTTTGGTAACTAAGTAGTCTATATTTGGCGGAAGGTTTATGGCCAGGACCTATGATGCACGGACACGGATACGTCGACACGACACGACACCGACACGGGAATTCGTCATTTTCCCAAAAATACCGATACGGCGACACGGCTATATATATATATTTGAATAATAAATAAATTATATATATGTATTATTTTCTATGTTTCCACATGCTTATTAAATTGAAATAATGTAAATTGTAAACTTGTAATTTGTAAAGTGTAATTTCCTCTCTAGCACTAGAATTAGCGGCTTCCATTTTTCTAGAATGATAAAACAAGCAATCAAGCACAAGTTTGCTAAATGCTTAAATATATATTGCTGGCTTACTGCAGTCTGCATCTCAACCCTAAATGCTAAAATAGAGAAACAGAGAGATGATACCTCGGTGGAGCGAGGACGGCGGCGACGCGCGGGAGAAAGTCGGCGGTGCACGGGAGAAAGCCGACGGGCGGCGGCGAGGCGCGGGAGCGGGCGAGAGCGGGCGGCAGGAGAAAGCCGACAGGCGGCAGCAAGGTGCAGGAGCGGGCGGTGGCGAGGTATAGGAGCGGGCGGCGGCGAGGTGCGGGAGCTGGCTGGAGTGGGCGGCGGCGAGGTGCGGGAGCCAGCGGGAGTGGGCAGTGGCGAGATGCGGGAGCGGGCGGCGGCACGAGCGGCTGATGCGGAGAAGCGAAGAAACACGAGCGTGCAAGCGCGATGGGAATGAGGCGCTCGGTATCCGGCGCGGAAGGTTATGGGCCGGCCATGCCCTAGGCCATTCCTGGACCGGCTGTGTCCAGTCCGTGTCCGACTCGTATATTTAGTGTGTCCGACACGTGTCGAGAATTTTAGTACTTAAAATTAATTCTGAAATCGGCCGATACGTCGCCGACACGTGTCCAAGACGTGTCTGTGTCGTATCCGTGTCCGACGCGTGTCGGACACGGATACGACGGTTTTGAGGCGTGTCCGTGCTACATAGGCCAGGACAGATCATTGTTGGCAAGTTTGGGAAAGCTGTAGTTTTATGACATATGCACACTTGGATGCATTCAAAGTAGTTGCCAGGACCCCCATTAATGCTATATGCAAAGACTTGTTCCCTATTGCCTTAGCTTAAGCATTTACACATTTAGGTCATTGGCCATTTCACCTGCCTAAATGAGGAACTTAGTGGTTATGGATCAAGAGATCGGGATCTGTAGCTTTTTTTTTTCATGGAATTGGCTATTATCGTGAGATGGCTTATATTCCTCTTTGTAATGTCCCAATTCAATAAGCTTTATGCGTGGCATGCAGCCATTGATCCGTTTGATACATTAATCTCAATCTGCAGTAGCAGGAAGTCTAATGCAACTTTATATACTTGGCTATGACTGCACTGTCATTTTTTAATCTATCACACTTGTTAATTGTTATGTCACACTTGTTAATTGTTATGAAGCACCGAATGGTGTTTTCTTGCCTCAAGTCAGACCTCTTGCCAATTTTGTTGTTATTCTTGATAAATTTGATGCTTTGCACAATGTTTTGCCATATTAAAGTATTGCCATCAATAAGTGAAATGTTGAAGTGTTGCATTCATTCCTTTGCATGTGCCTCCTTAGTTCTTACTGACTTACCTGTTGGGCTTGGCAAGCTCCAACATGCTCTTTTGAGTTTGATGCACAATGTGATTATTTAGGAATATGTGTTAACATATGTAGCTAATATAGACGTGTATTTATGGCAGTAACATTCTGTGCTGTGTATCACAACTAAACATGACGTTGGTCCCACAAAGTTCGTATTTTTAGTTTGCCAGGTGTTTGCATAATGAAACTTTGCAAGGATAAACTTTAATGCGTTCCAAAATTAATTTTGAAATCTATGCTCAGCAATAAGTAATAAACAGTGACAAATAAATAGAAACTACTGTATTTATTAATGTTAGTGGAGAATAAAATGGGTGTCAGAATAAATATTGCCTGGGTGTAAATCTCAAAATTTGTAAAAGGCATCCTTTTAATAAATCTTTGGCCTAAGATATATAAGCTTTTTTCCCTTTGGTACATTATGGGAATGTAGTATTTACACATAGATCATCGTCTTATACAATCTAATTGTGCACCTTTTTTCCTTAGCACTTTGTATTGGAGGAGGGGATGCTTGAGGTGGACTGTCCTTGTGTGACACCAGAAGTTGTCTTGAAGGCCTCTGGCCATGTGGACAAATTTACAGACTTAATGGTGAAAGATGAAAAGACAGGCACCTGCTATCGTGCTGATCACTTGCTCAAGGACTTCTGTAAGGAGAAGCTTGAAAGGGACAGCACATTGCCACCAGAGAAGGCAGAAGAATTCAACCATATCCTTGCTGTCTTGGATGATCTCTCTGCAGAACAATTGGGTGCTAAGATTAAGGAGTATGGGATTGTTGCCCCTGACACCAAGAACTCTTTGTCAGATCCGTACCCCTTTAATCTCATGTTTCAGACTTCCATTGGACCGTCAGGTTTGAGCCCAGGGTGAGGTCAAGAACAGTTATATTCCACTTTATTCAATCTAGTTTGAGCTTATGAGCTCAATATATTCCACTATTCAATCTAGCTTGAGCTTATGTGCTTCCTTGGTTTTACAGGTATATGAGGCCAGAGACAGCACAAGGTATCTTTGTGAACTTCAAAGACTTGTATTACTACAATGGCAACAAGCTACCATTTGCTGCAGCCCAAATTGGTCAGGCCTTCAGGAATGAGGCATGGTTTTGTTAACTTTCTGTTCAGATCCTCTTTCTTTTGGCAATCTTTGCTAGGGTTTATATCTTCTTATTAACATCTTTGTTATCTACCATGTTATATAAAACATATGAAATACTCCCATTAATTTATCATTCATGTTTGGTAAGCATGATACGTTAAAATCTTGAGCTGTTAGTAGGTCAGAAAAAAGAAGTTAACAAAAAATATCATCAGCTTATATTTTTAAAATCAGGTTACTATTGAGATAAACTTATGAAGAAAAAAGAGATAAACTGGAGTAGTGGTGGAAACCAGTGCTTTAACTAGTAATAACTCTATGGTATTACCTAACTAAATAACCTGTGTAGCCTGAGACGATTTTCTGTCATTAGATATCACCTCGTCAAGGCCTTCTGAGAGTCCGTGAGTTTACTTTAGCGGAGATTGAGCACTTTGTGGACCCAGAGGACAAATCCCACCCAAAGTTTGGTGATGTTGCTGATTTAGAGTTCTTGATGTTTCCAAGAGAAGAACAACTGTCAGGAAAATCGGCCACTAAACTTAAGCTCGGAGAAGCTGTATCTAAGGTACTATATTTTGGATACTTCTTCGCTGTTACATCTGATTTAAACTCTTCTTTTGCTACTCCTGGTACCAATCTCATCACTAGCAGCTGTGCTAATCTGTCTCTAAGTAATTTTTGTTGCAACTGGCAGGGCACTGTCAACAATGAGACCCTTGGCTACTTTATTGGAAGGGTCTATCTTTTCTTGACACAATTGGGGATTGACAAAGATCGCCTACGGTTCCGGCAGCACCTGCCAAATGAAATGGCTCACTATGCTGCTGATTGTTGGGATGCAGAGATTGAATGCTCCTATGGGTGGATTGAGTGTGTTGGAATTGCTGATAGGTCTGCCTACGACTTGCGTGCTCACTCGGTATGTATCAATTAATGCTTATGGAATTGCTGGTAGTTCATTTATTGTGCACCAATACTGGGTCCTTTCTATGCGATTTCCATATTAATTTCAGTTATTGTTCATGAGTACAAGCTATACACTAGTTTTTCACATTCAAACAGTATTTGATATCATACAACAACCAAAGCTCTGCCACTATCATGCTCAAGAGGGGAGCATTTATTGTTAAAAATTTGCTTTTGTTGAGAAGCCACTATCTGCTACCTTTTATGGTAAAAAGTAGTGTTATTAAGTTGTCGACTAATCCATGATTAGTCATCGAGTCGGTACACGGTGGACGACTTGGAAGGGCAACTTGACTAGAGTGACTAGTCGTGCAGTCAGACTACTAATCGATGACTAGACACGATTAGTTGCCAATGTCAAGCCGACTGACTAGATGGCCCAGTGTCAGCCAGATAGGTACTAAACTCAGATGTGCATATTACGCTGGAGTGGTTGGACTAGAAGTCTGCAGTGAACCCTAGATTGAGCTCGACCATCCTCTCGTCTCGTGCGAGGCGACAACACCCACGAGCTCAGCCGTAGCAGCCCCAAGTCGCCACCTCTGCCGCCAGTGGCCTCCGCTTCCTGCCCTACGACCATCGCTGCCATCCTCTCCTCCCGTGCGCCTCCAGCCAGTTGCCTCCGCCGCCAATTGCCGCCTGACCGCCTCCACCTCCAGCCCTCCAGTGGCCTCCACCTCCAATCGAATCCTCTGGTGGCCTCCTTAGCTCTGCCTCCAGTCCAACCCTTCGGTTGCCTCCACCACCGCATTCTTCTCCACTGGCCGCCGTCTCCTTCTCCAGTGGTGAGTCCAGCTCTCCCTCCTCTCCTTCCTCCCTGCTCCGCGCCTCTTCTCTCCTTCCTCTTCTCTCCTTCCTCTTCTCTCCTCTACTGATCTATTGGTTCTGCTCTGCTCTGCTGATTGTAGTTAGTACTTAGTGCTAGTAGTAGTAATCTAGAATTACTGGCAAGCAGTAGACTGATAAGTAGACTTGACTCTGGGGACTAGTCGCCCAAGTCGCCCCGTTGGTGACTCAACTCGACTTACGACTTAATAACATTGGTAAAAAGTTACTTCAATGAAATCAATATTGAATTCTTTTGGCAAGCATGTTTTTGTTAAGAGTCATGTACATACTAGTAATCTAACTCTAATCTCTCTCTCTCGGCCCATGTGGCCCAACTAATTGAATAAGATGCATAGTTGTGAATAGCAAAACATCTCTTGTCTAAATATCACATGGTATCAAAGCTGGTCTAGGGTTAGGGTTACCACCTCTTCCACAGCCGTTACCGTTGTTGGGCTCACTGCTAGCGAGCTCCAGTAAACCTATCCATCGTCCTCTTCATCATCGTTAACAGCCACCTCATCTCCAGCACAAATCCCCGAATCCAGTCTTCCCATCGCCAACGACGATATCTTCCACGTCGCAAGCGTCTTTGTCCTCAGATCCGGGCAAATTGAGCTCTCTTTGTCGTCGTGCACCGCGCCGGTTCCCGAGCTCAGCCCGGCTTGAATCTGCTTGAGACGTCGGCTGCCTGAGTGTCTCCACCTTCGAATTGAGCTGCTCGCGCTCTGCTGCTGGCCGTCCGAGTTTTGTCCACCCCAGATTCGTGCTCCCTAACATCGCCAGTAGTGGATTCGAGTCTTCCCGTTGCTGTCGCTCTTCGCCAACCTTTGGTGAGTGCCACCGAGCTGTCCTTTGTCGCCATGGAGCTCGTCTCCACCAATGCGGGCCAGATCAGCTCAATTTTGGTGCCGCTAGATCGTCTTCGGTCGAATATGCCATCGCCAAGCCTTCCTCGGCTCAGATCTGTGAGCTGTCAACGTCTTCATCACGCACGTCATCCTCAAGCCACGGTCACCATCGCAATCACCGAGCTCGTCATCTTCAGGTCCGACGTTATCAAGTTCATCCTCTGTGCTGTCAGTTTCCCCTGCTTCAAGCCTAAAGCTACTCTCGATCTACGCTGACCTCCTTTGCTTCAAGTCCAAGGTTGACACCATCTGGTCTGCACTGGTATAGCTTTGCTGCTTATTTCCTACTACTCTGTTTGTTGGTGCTATTGTTGGTTACTATATTGAATGGTGTTGGTACTATTGAGGTAGTTGGCTAGTGCCAGTGTAGTTGATCTATCATGGTGTTCGAAGGTATTCTTGTTCCTAGTCCTATCAGTTGCATTATAAGCAGAGGTTGCTATCGTGTGTTTCGTCTCATCGAGGTGATGCTGCTATCGCTTCTGTTGTGAGTGCTATGGAGTCTTGTGCAGCTCAGATTTGTCAGATTTAGACTCAAATGAGCAACCTTCAGGTCCAATTGTGTCAGTTGTAGTCTTTATGGTGGATCTACCAATTGTGTTGCACCGTCACGTCCTGTGTCGGGTGTTTCACTCCCATGGGTGTTGGATTCAGGGGCCTCTTTCCATGACATCTGATGCATCTCAACTCATATCATGTCGTCCTGCAGCAGACGAAAAATCAAGATTAGACAGCTGATGGCACACTATGCATGGTCACTCATCAGGAGACTATTTCTACCTCTTCACTTTGCAGTTTTAGATGTCTCACTTATCCCTATGCTCTCTATGAATCTCATCTTTATTGGGCAGCTCATAGATGTGAACTGCTTTGTTGGGTTTGATGATAGCTCCTGCTTTGTGCAAGATTGTTAAACAAAAACTGTCATTGGTATGGGCCATTGTAAGAGAGGTTCTGTAGGGCTCTATGTTCTTGATCGTTTGAGTTGCCCTTTATTCTCCACTCCTAGTACTACTGCTCATTCATCCACTGTTGTTGGTCCATATACGCTTTGCCCTTTTGCATCTACTTCTATTTGCAAGTCTTTTCCTCAATGGCATCATCGCTTGGGGCACTTGTATGGCTCACATCTTTACATCTTGATTCATCAAGGTGTTCTTGGTCCTGTTTCTGTTGACACCAATTTTCAGTGCAAGGGTTGTAGACTTGGCAAGCAAGTACAATTCCCATATCCTCCTAGCTCTTGTAGATCTGATTGTCCTTTTGATTTGGTCCATTTGGATGTTTGGTGTCATTTCTCTTCGAAGGGTGGTCATAATTACTATGTTATCTTCATTGATGACCATATTCGATATACTTGGATTTACTTAATGAAACACCGTTCACAGTTGATTTCCATCTATCAGCCTTTTGCTCAAATGGTTCACACTCAGTTCTCTTCTGCCATTTGTGTTTTTCGGTCTGACTCTAGGGGAGTATCTTTCATCAGCTTTTCATCAGTTCCTTTCTTCTGATGGTATTCTTCCTCAGCTCTCGTGCCCCAGTGCTCATGCTCAGAATAGTATAGCTGAGCGCAAGCACCGTCACATCATTGAGACAACCCGTACTCTTATTTCCTCCTTTGTCCCCTCTCATTTTTGGGCGGAAGCTGTTTCTACAACAGTCTATCTCATCAACCTTCAGCCTTCTAAACTTTAGGGCAAGTGTCCTGGTGAGGTCCTCTATGGGCCTATGGGGCACCTCCTCGATATGATCTTTGTGTTTTGGGTTGCACCTGCTATATTCTTTTGACACCTTGTGAGCGTACAAAGCTAAGCGCTCAATCTGTTGAGTGTCTTTCTGGGTTATAGTCTTGAACATAAGGGTTATCGTTGCTATGATGCTTCGGTACGTCGCATTCGCATCTCTCGTGATATGACTTTTTCTGAGGACCGGCCCTTCTTTTATCATCCTTCCACTTGTCCCACTTCTACAGATTCCACCTCCTTTTTGTGTATACCTTCCATTCCTTCACCAGACTTGCCTTCTTCAGTTTAGCCTCCATGTCAGGACTGGAAGATTTGGGCAAGTCTATGCGAGGACTCATGCCGTGCAGCCTTCTGCAGGGACGGCAAGTGCTAAGGCGGCAGGATCTTCAGGTTAGGGGTTGTATTCAGTTTTGAGTCGGTATTAGTGTCAGAGTCGGGATATGAATTGTATTCGGATTAGGAGTCATCTGTAACCTCGGTTTAGTCGAGATGGTTGAGGACTCTCCTCTATATATAAAGGGGAAGAGGTATTCTATTAAAGCAAGGAAGATAATTACCCAACTCTATGCTCTTTCTCCGGTCTGACCACCCTCTCTCCGGTCTGACCGCCGCATCTTCTCTGGCGCTAGTCTTCTGCCGGTATGACCGCTGCGTCTTCTTTCCCTGCTTGCCGTTCTCCAGCACGACTCCTCCAACATCTTCCAATTCTTGGCTGCCTGCGGCACACATACAATCTGAGATCAAGGCGTGACAACTTGGTATCAGAGCGTGTGGCTGACGATCGGATCGACGAGATATTGGAGCAGATGGCCACCCTGACGGCCAACATGACAAAGCAGATGGATGAGCTGAAGGATCGCTTTGACAAACAGCAGAGCAAGGGGAATGAACTCGGGGATAGACTCACGGCGTTGGAACGGCGACTACTCGGTGATGAATTGCTGCCAGTACCAGCTGGGACCATGCCAGCAACAAGCAGTCACGGAAACGGGGTTTGGACGGCAAATGAGAAGCCTCCACGTTTCCATAGGCTGGAATTCCCATCATATGACGGACAAGGTGACCCGTTGAGCTGGCTGCAGCGCTGCGAACAATTCTTCCGCGGGTAGAAAACACCAGAAAGCGAGAGGGTGTGGCTTGCATCCTATCATCTGATTGGGGTGGCGCAGCAGTGGTACTTTCAACTAGAGAGAGATGAAGGGGAACCCGATTGGCCGCGCTTCAAAGAATTCATCAATTTGCGCTTTGGGCCATCAAAATCTGCCACAACCCACTTGGCGAGCTCTGGGAGTTGATGCAGACCACGGTGGAGGACTATCAACAGCAGTTTCTTGCGATCCTTTGCCGGACAGACTACCTCCAGCCACGGCAGCAGGTTCAGCTATTCACGTCGGGGTTGCGTGAACCAATCCGCATGGATGTAGAACTGCAGAACCCAGCGGGACTTAGATGGCAATGGCTCTAGCTAGGGCTTATGAGCGCCGGGCACAAGTCATAGGACAGGACACGACCTCCCTGCTCAAGAAGCCAACGCCCACACCACCTCTGGCAGCAGCAGCGGCACGGGCGGCTCCGACACGACCAGCGCCGGCCAGTAGACCCACCCTACCCGCCCTCCCAGCTCCACCGGCTAGCAACGCTGTAGGGTCCGGCCAGGGGATCGTTCGGTCATGTCGGACGATGCAGTGCCACGTCCTCTCGCCAGAAGAGATGGAGCAGCGCAGGGCAGGAGGATTGTGCTTCAACTGCGACGAGAAGTTCACTCCCGGCCACCGCTGCAAGCGTCTGTTCCTCCTTTTTGCGCCCAGCGGAGGTTCAGACGATGAGGTCGACGTCGACATTGCACCAGATGATGTGGAGCCGAGTATCTCGCTGTATGCGGCAACCGGTATTACTCCACACGCCGGTCAGACCATGCAGCTCCATGTCTTGGTGGGCGGGGTAACCTTGCTTGCGCTGCTGGATTCGGGCTCGATGCACAACTTTATCACCACCGCGGCTGCTCAACGCGCCAACATATCCATCCAGCCGCGCCATGGCTTGCGGGTAATGGTTGCCAACGGAGACAAGGTCAGTAGCATAGGGTTTTGTCAAGAGTTGGACCTGCGGATCAATCAAGAGGCCTTTACCGTGGACTGTTATTCCCTCCCGCTGGACGGTTTCGACCTGGTACTCGGGGTCCAATGGCTATGCACGCTAGGTCCAATCCTTTGGGACTTTGACACACTCAGCATGACCTTCTGGTGAGGAGATCACAAAGTGTAGTGGCAGGGAGTACAGACTACACCACGGCTGCAGCAGGCTTACTCCATCTCCGGGCCAAATCTGATGGATGCTTTGCTTCAGGAGTTTGACGGCTTATTCAGTGCTCCTCACGGATTACCTCCCCCACGGGCACAAGACCACCATATCCACCTATTGCCAGGAACGACCCCTATCTCTGTTCGTCCGTACAGATATCCTCAACCTCTCAAAGATGAGCTGGAACCGCAGTGTGGGGAAATGTTGCAACAAGGAATCATTCGCCCAAGCACCTCGGCCTATTCATCGCCAGTCTTGTCAAAAAGCACGATGGCACTTGGCGCTTTTACGTGGATTACCAATCTCACAACAGCAAGACGATAAAGGACAAGTTCCCTATTCTGGTGGTGGATGAGCTCCTGGATGAATTACGGGGAACTAAATTCTTTACCAAGTTGGACCTTTGGTCGGGCTATCACCAAGTACGGATGCATCCTCCAGACATTGCAAAGACGACTTTTCGTACCCACGAAGGCCTCTTTGAATTTCTTGTGATGCCCTTCGGGTTGACGAATGCTCCAGCAACATTTCAGGCCCTCATGAACAGTATCCTTCGTCCATTCTTGCACCGTTTTGTCCTGGTGTTCTTTGATGACATCCTCATTTATAGCCCTTCTTGGGTGGAGCATCTATGCCATGTCCGGGCAGTCCTTCGACTCCTGCATCAACACCAATTTTTTCTCAAGCGCTCCAAGTGTTTCTTCGGTGAATCAACCGTGGCTTACTTGGGGCATGTCATCTCGGCTGAGGGTGTTGCCATGGATCACACCAAGGTGCAAGCAGTTCGGGAGTGGCCGGAATCGAGCTCAATTCGGGCCCTTCGCGGATTCCTTGGGTTAGCAGGCTATTACCGCAAGTTCATCCATGGATTTGGGGACATTGCTGAACCACTCACCCGACTGCTGAAAAAGGACTCCTTCGCCTGGACCGCAGAGGCAGCAGGTGCATTCCAAACTCTCAAAGATGCGCTCACTGCTGCACCGGTCCTACAACTCCCAGACTTTGAGCTTGAGTTTGTGGTGGAATGCGATGCATCCGGGTCCGGTGTTGGGGCAGTATTACATCAAGGCCAGGGCCCCATTGCATTCTTTAGCCGAGTGTTGGCTGCCCGCCACTCACATTTGGCAGCATACGAGCGGGAACTAATGGGCCTCGTGCTCGTAGTCAGACACTGGAGACCGTATCTGTGGGGGCGCCGATTTGAGGTTCGAACTGATCATTATAGCCTCAAATTTCTACTTGACCAGCGCCTCTCCACCACCCCTCAACACCGATGGGTTAGTAAGTTGTTTGGCTATGATTTCCATGTGGAGTTTAAACCGGGCCGACTGAATATTGTCGCCGATGCTTTGTCCCGTCACACGGCTGGAGACGGGTCAGTCTGCGCCCTTTCCTTCCCCAATTTTGCTCTCCTTGACGATCTGCGTCAGGAAACGGCTTCTGCACCGGACTTGGTAGCCTTACAGACGCAGATTGAGGATGGAACCATGGGGCAGCCATGGCAGATTTCAGATGGCTTGATTCTCTACAACAACTGAGTCCATGTCCTACAGTCTTCGCCATTTATTCGCTCCATTCTGCTGGCCTTTCATTCAGCGGGTCATGAGGGAGTCCAAAAGACCGTGCACCGCCTTCGGGCTGACTTCCATGTTCCGCATGACCGTAGGTTAGTGGAGGATTTCGTCCGCTCTTGTGAGGTTTGTCAATGCAATAAGTCAGTCCAGTTCCATCCAGCCGGCCTTTTGCAGCCTCCGCAAGTCCCTGCGCGGATTTGGGATGACATCGCTATGGATTTTGTGGAAGGATTACCGCGCGTTAATGGCAAATCAGTTATTCTCAACGTTATTGACCGTTTTTCTAAATATGCGCACTTCATTCCATTAGCTCATCCCTACACTGCCCACTCCGTGGCCAGAGTATTCTTTGATGAAGTGGTCTGTCTTCATGGGGTTCCTTGCTCGATTGTAAATTGTAAGTGACCGCGACCCAGTGTTCACAAGTACCTTTAGGTCAGAGCTCTTCCGATTGACGGGTACTAAACTCCATTTGAGCTCAGCTTTTCATCCACAATCTGATGGTTAGTCAGAGGTTACCAACAAGATCATTGCAATGTACCTCCGTTGCCTCACGAGGGATCGGCCGCGACAGTGGGTTCGCTGGTTACCATGGGTCGAATACTGCTACAATACATCTTTCCAGACTTCATTGCGAGAGACACCCTTTAAGGTGGTCTATGGCCGAGATCCTCCGACGCTTCGACCACATTCATCCATGTCTACTTGCTTACAAGCCGTTGATCAGCTTCTTTTGGAGAGGGACCAATTGATTGCTGATATCAGGGACTGCCTTCTTCTCGCTCAACAGCATCACAAGCAAGCTTATGATGCCAAGCATAGAGAGCTCTCTTTCGCTATTGGGCAATGGGTCTGGCTTCGTCTTCACCACCGCCAAGCCTTATCCGTCGCCGACAATGGTAACTGCAAATTGGTTCCTCGCTATTACGGGCCTTATCAAATCTTGGACAAAGTTGGGGATGTGGCGTATCGCCTCCAATTACCGCCCAAAGCCCGTATCCATGATGTGTTTCATGTGAGTTAGCTCAAGCCATATTATGGCGACCCTCCGACTCAGCCACTCACTTTGCCCGAACTTCACCATGGTCGCATTGCTCCAGCACCACATCATGTGATTTGGGCCAGATGGAGCATTGGGGTGCGTGAGATTTTAGTGCATTGGGATGGTTTACCAGCCTCCGATGCGACCTAGGAGTCTCTAGAGCTATTTCGTCGCCAATATCCATTCTTCAAGCTCGTGGACGAGCTGTTGTCGAGGAGGGGAGAAATGTCAGGACTGGAAGATTTGGGCAAGTCTATGCGAGGACTCATGCCGTGCAGCCTTCTGCAGGGACGGCAAGTGCTAAGGCGGTAGGATCTTCAGGTTAGGGGTTGTATTCAGTTTTGAGTCGGTATTAGTGTCAAAGTTGGGATATGAATTGTATTCGGATTAGGAGTCATCTGTAACCTTGGTTTAGCCGAGATTGTTGAGGACTCTCCTCTATATATAAAGGGGAAGAGGTATTCTATTAAAGCAAGGAAGATAATTACCCAACTCTGTGCTCTTTCTCCGGTCTGACCGCCGTATCTTCTCCGGCGCAACTCTTCTTCTTCTTCCGGTCTGACCGCTGCGTCTTCTTTCCCTGCTTGTCGTTCTCCAGCACGGGTCCTCCAACATCTTCCAATTCTCGACTGCCTACGGCGCACACATACAATCTGAGATCAAGGCGTGACACTCCAGCTCCACCTTCTCCCTTACTAGCTCTTTTAGTTCATCCTCTAGTATACCTCTAGTATCATCTTCTTTACTAGTTTCTCCTAGTGTATTTTCCCCACCAGCTCCTGCAGCCATTGACATTTCTCCTTTGCCCTTACACTATGTTCGTCAACTGAGGGTTCCTTCTGATCCTAAGTCTTCCTCTCCTTCACCTAAATCCTTCGACCAGTACCACCGACTCTGACGACCATCCTACAGTTCCGCGGTATTCTCTTCGTGATCGTTCCTCTATTCAGGCCCTAGAGAGAGGTGTTGGTGTTGTGTCTGAGCCAAGTACTTATTAGGAGGCAACCAGTATACCTGAGTGGCAGTTGGCTATGCCTAAGGAGCTACCAGCACTTGAGCATACAAGCACTTAGGATCTTTTTCCTCTACCATCTCAAGTAGTTCCTATCACATGCAAGTGGGTTTATAAGGTGGAGATAAAATCAAATAGTTCAGTTGAGTGATACAAGACTCATCTTGTTGCTAGAGGTTTTCAACTAGTTTATGGGTGAGATTATGATGAGACTTTTGCTCCTATTGCACACGACCACAGTGAGTATACTCATTGCTGTTGCAGCTGTTCGTTCATAGACTATATCTCAAATGGATGTTAAAAATACTTTTCTTCATGGTGATCTACATGAAGAGGTCTATATGCAGCTACCCCCAGGTGTTGAGGCTCCTTCCGGCTATGTTTACCATCTTCGGCGTACTCTATATGGTCTCAAGCAGGCTCCCTATGCTTAGTTTGAGCGTTTCAGTTCTGTGATTCGAGCTGTTGGTTTCTCTTTGAGTGAGCATGACCTCATCTTTTTCATTCACACTTAGCGTGGTCGTACTCTTCTTCTGTTATATGTAGATGATATGTTGATAACAGGAGATGACATTGACTATGTGGCATTTGTCAAGAAGAAATTGAGTGAATATTTTCTGATGCCAGATTTGGGACAACTGAGTTATTTACTAGGGAGCGAGGTTCATTCTGATAGTGATGGCTACTCTCTCTCTCAGCTTCGCTATGTTCAGGATCTGCTTGCTTGGTCCAGTATGACTGATACTTGCACTGCTGCTACACCCATGGAACTTCACCTGTAGCTTTGTCCTACAGATGGTGTACTATTGGCAAATCCTTCTCGCTATCATTAGCTTATTAGGAGTCTTGTTTACCTCACTGTCACTAGCCCAGACATTGCTCATGTTGTGCATGTTCTCAGTCAGTTTGTTAGTGCTCCTACATTAGTTCATTATGGTCATCTTCTTGGTGTGCTGAGATACTTGTGAGTGACTATATCCAGACGCCTGTTCTATGCTAGTTCGAGTTAGCTCCAACTTCACGCTTACTCTTAACTCCACTTGAGCTAGTGATCCTATTGATCGGCTTTCTATCACTGACTACTGCATATTTCTTGGTAACTCGCTCATTGTTTGGAAGTCCAAAAAGCAAACTGCAATGTCACGTTCTAGTGCTGAGGCTGAGCTTCGAGCCCTTGCCATCACTATCTTAGAGATTGGCTTCGTTGGCTCTTGGCTGGTCTTGGTGTCTCATGTGATGATGCTTCTACACCGCTGTTATGTGACAACACCAGCGCCATTCAGATTGCAAGCGATCCAGTTAAACATGAGTTGACTAAGCACATTAGTGTTGATGCATCATTCATAGGGTCTCATTGCCAGCAGTCGACCATTGACCACATGTGCCTTCAGAACTTCTAAGTTACAGACTTCTTCACAATGACTCGGACTCGAGAATACCATCGGCTTCATCTACTCAAACAAGGTGCCTCAGATCCTCCTGATCCAGCTTGAGTTTTGAGGGGGGGGGGGGGGGGGGGGGGGGGGGGGGGGGGGGGGGGGGGGGGGGGGGGGGTTGTTAAGAGTCATGTATATATTAGTAATCTAATTCCTCTCTCTCTCTCTCTCTCTCTCGGCCCATGTTGGCCAACTAATTCTGTATATATAACTTCTTAATAATGAATAAGATGCACAGTTGTGAATAGCAAAACATCTCTTCTCTTGTCTAAATATCACAGTTTTATTAGCTCAACTGCTCTTCCTGTAAGAGTCTCTGGAAAACAATAATTGAATTTATTGAAATGCTGACTTCATTTACATATTCAGATTTTCTACACCCCAAAGAAATCAGCAATGTTGATGGATTCCTCAGTGAAGTGTTTTAATCCTATTCTAATGTCAATCTTGAACAGGATAAGAGTGGCGTTCCACTTGAAGCACACGAAAAGTTCTCTGAACCCAGAGAAGTGGAGGTGAGGTTTACTTTTGTGGTACATGTTTCTCGTTGTACATTGGATGTTTGTATTATTAGCACTGAACTCTTACGGCTATAATGTTTTAGTCAATTTCTTGAATTATCTGCTTTGCTAATAACATGTTTCATTTTGGCACATTCAGAAGTTGGTCATAACCCCATCAAAGAAGGAGCTTGGTCTTGCGTTCAAAGGGAACCAAAAGGTGGTTCTCGAAGCATTGGAAGTAAGTTTCGTCTGCACATTGGCTGGTTACACCGTATTGCTGTTCTGTTGATCTGAATCTGCTTTCTCCGCTGACAGGCCATGAGCGAAACTGAAGCTTTGGATATGAAAACTGCATTGGAATCCAAAGGGGAGGTTGAGTTTAAGGTGTGCACTCTTGGGAAGGATGTTACCATAAAGCAAAACATGGTTTCGATTAACATGGAGAAGAAAAAGGAACATCAAAGGAAATTTACTCCTTCTGTCATTGAACCCTCCTTTGGGATCGGGCGCATCATATACTGCCTCTATGAACATTGCTTCTACCAAAGGCCTGGCAAGGCGGAGGATGAGCAGTTGAATGTTTTTGGTTTCCCCCCTCTTGTTGCTCCAATAAAGTGCACAGTCTTTCCACTGGTCAAGATCGAGAAATTTGATGTTGTCGCCAAGAAAATTTCAAAAGCCTTGACGACTGCAGGGATTTCTCACATTATTGACATCACAGGTACACATCCGAACTAAGTGGACATCTTCTGTTCGAAAAACCACGTGAATCATTGCAATTTAGGATGATGGGTTCACCACGTATACCTGAGTTCAACTTTGATCTTTTTCTGGACCTTCCCGAACTTTTAAAGATGACATAGATGAGGTCCTAGGCTTCCAACACCTGGTCGTGTATGAATGTTAACTTGTTGGCTTTCTAGGTCCTTGCAATTTAGGTGGATTTCTATGTTTTTCTGCCTGCCTGTTAACTTGCTTTGTCTCCAAATTTCCACCTGGTATGCTTTAGGAAAATGCACAAATGCAAATGTTTCAGTTCAAATTTCAAGATGGTTGTCTTGGCAAACTTCCATTTCCATATATAGTATCCTTTCAGGAGAAGATTTTAGAAGCAGTATGCATACGCCTGCAGGCCTGCACGTTTCTTTCCAAAATATTTTTACCTGAATGAGTCATAGCATGGAATTTTTTATTCATAATAGGTTATCTTGATAAGTCCCATATTGAGCTTGAGGATTAAAAATTTTCAAACTACCTCTGTATGATCGCGTGCTAGTCTAGTGAATAGGTATGCAATACTCTGTCGAGGGGGATGGGCAACCCGGTCTTGTTCACTTATCTTATCCACTTGGCAAGTTTGTTACTTCTGCCGTGGTGGTTATCATGCAATACTTGCCATGGATGTTTGTTGCAGGTACTTCAATCGGTAAGCGATACGCAAGGACTGACGAGATCGGTGTACCCCTGGCGATCACGGTCGACTCCACTACAAGTGTGACTGTCCGTGACAGGGACAGCAAGGACCAGATCCGCGTTGAAGTGGACGAGGTGGCCTCGGTGGTGAAGGAAGTGACGGATGGGCAGAGCACCTGGGCTGACATCATGTGGAGGTACCCAGCACATACCGCCTCGGGCGCTGATGAGGAAGAAGCAGAAACCTGAAGAGTACAATAAATAAAAATCTCCCGTGGACTGTAATAGCTGAGTTGGTCATCCTGAATTTCTGGTACATGTCAACAGAATGCTAGAACAGCATTGTCCTGAGCCTACGGCAGCCTGATTCTTCATTTTCTCTTTTTTTTTTGTTAGCTGTATTGTATCTGTATGTTCATCTCGTGTGATTGAAGGACATCGTTGTTTGTCAGATCAAGATTGTTCAGGTTTATCATGTGAAATATGTTGATCCTAGAATAGAAGCATTCGTAGCGTTTGTTTGGCTGCACGGGTGAGTCATTTTTATGTTGGCAGGAGCCGGATGCAAAATTCAAATTGACCTAGGATCGTACCTTAATAATAGTGATTGTAAAAATCGCAAGTGGTTGAATGAGAACAGTGATTGTAAAAATTGCAAATTCAAATACGTGGATGGTTATGCCGCACTCTGGCTCCAAGCTTACAAACGGCACCATGTTTTGCAAGGATGGGACTTGCTCTGTCAAGTGATTGAAGAAGAATTTGGGTTGGATGAGTATGACGCGCAAATGAACAAGCTCTTACAGCTTAACAGTGTACTCAATTGGGCTTATTTTCTGGGCTTATGATTGAATTTTTACTGTAGCTGGCGGAAATTACACTGTGGCTAATGATGGCTTATTTGGTATAATTAAATTTAAAAAAATTAAAAATAGAAAAAACGGGTTAGCCCAGCACGTATAATGCAAACGAATACGGAAAAAAAAGAACCAGCAAAATAGCTCAAAAAATCCAAAACGTTAGAAAAAGATAAAATTTACGAGTAGTGAAAAATAAGTCAGAAGTCAAAAGCTTAAACCCAAACGAGCTGGGCCTAAGCAAACAGACACGGTGGCTGGTTACCGCATTGCATTTGAAGCCAAGTATGTAGCATCTCTTGTCCCATGACGCCACAGTGAAGGCCAAAATGTTCGTCACTCAGAGCCTGTTTGGTTCATGATCAGAAGTTGTCTAGCTACAAGTTAGGCATGCCACAGTTTTTAGGTAGCTGTTTGGTTCACTGACGCAACTGTGGCATGCCACACTTTCTTAGCACCCGGCCCCACACGTCATAGACTCAGTTTCTTGCCAAACTTTGCCACAAGTGTGACTTCGATTTTGTTAGCCACACTTTCTGTGGCAGCCACACATTACCTAAGTTTAGGCATGACAAACTTAAGCACCAACCAAACAGACCCTCAATTTGTGTCGAGGCCACACCCGTGCAACCAGTAGCACCTCCACCAGCGCGGAGCACTGGCAAGGCAAGCGCGTCGGCACTGATGACCGACCTGTGGCGCGAGCGTCAGCTACGCGGCCACCTCTGCTTCAAGTGTGGCGATCAGTACAGTAAAGAGCACCGATGCAAGGAACCCATTCCGTTGCTTACTGTTGAAGCGGGAGATCTTGGTGAAATGCTCTCGGATGAAACCTTGCGTGCCTTGGATTTGCTTGATAGTCCTGGCTACACAGGAAGAATGTCGCAAGCTTTACCTCCATGCTGTTTCCGGTATAGAAGAGGTGGAGACAGTGCGCTTGCGAGCATTATATGGCAAACAAGTCATGATAATTTTGGTTGACTCGGGTAGTGCACACAGTTTCGTCAATACTGTTAGGCTTGGCTCATTAGACTCGTTAGGCTCAGCTCATGTAACGCCCCTATTTTTGGGAACAGGGACGTCTTACCACCCGCAACAGTCCAGGAGTTCAGTTGCGGATAACAGGAGTATCATGCCTACTCATGAACAATTTAAAGAAGTTAATTGAATTAAAATAAGACCTAATGGCCAATTTTAATAACAATATGGGCGTCTAAGCCCAAAACTTAACTTACATACAGAAGAGCTGAAGAAAACTCCACAGGAACGCTTGAATGCGGTCGTAACCCTAGCACAAACACTTGCAGCATTATCTTTTCTTCTGGTATCTGTTATGGTGGGATATTGCAAGACTGAGTACCAATTACTGTACTCAGCAAATCACATGGGGAAGTACTATGTATCTACTTGCCAGGATTCTCAAGAGAAGGGAATATAGTTGTTTTATTATGAGGTGGAATGCAATTTTATTTGCAAACAAATAAAGTTTAAAATATTTCTTCTTAAGATCAGGGGGTTTTCTGTTATCAGATAAAGTTTCACCATTAGTCAGGTTAACAACTTCATAAACTCTACTTATGCCTCGTTGTTGGAACCACCCAATTAACACAGCTTCATTAACCAGAAGCACGGTGTATTCGAATACCATTTGTTTCACTCTGCAAAGCTGCCCTACTTTACCCACAAGATTTCTTAACTCCACGTCCGGTTTTAAGAAAACAAGACTTTTCACTACTCAATTCTTTATAAAGCCTCTACCTAGTAGGCTTCCCCAATAAGCTCAGGCCACTACCTGACTTATCTCAGCCTACTATTGTGTGGCTCACATAATTGATAATCAAATCAATTGTTCAAATAAAATAACCAACCTCCATACGGCCCTGCTTAACCCCTTCCGTATGGACTCACACTTAGCCTCAAACTGCTTATGTAGAGGTTCAATCGAATTTGAGCAACTACTAGACCAGCGTTGACGTATCAACACTTGTGGTTGGGCGATCACTGTGTCTTTTACTCGGCATAAGGTTCTTGCCCTTATATTTTTCACCAATCCAAACCAGCCTTCATCCTAGGGTAAAGCGGTGGGCTAAGTCCGTTACCCGGATCCCCACCAACCTCTCTACCCGAAGTCCAACCCTAGGGTAAAGAGGGTGGACTAAGTCCGCCACACGGATCCCCACCAACCTCTTTACCCTAGGTCTAAATCTTTTCAAATTCTACAGGCCCACGGCCAAAATCACTTAGTAGTACAAAATGTTGAATGAGATGATCTATGTATATTTATACAATATTTTACTAATTACTAAGGTTGTTAAGGTGAATGTGCCCATCAAAGTAAACAGGGCTTTTATCAGTGGTAGGATTTATCTAGATAGCATGCCATTCTAAACATTTATTTTAAGCAATTATCATTTCACAACTATCAATAATGAAAATACATTAAGCAAATAATGTAAATTTCATGGGATTCAATATGATCAAAAATATGTGACTTGCCTTGTTTTTGTTGCTCTTGATCTTCTTGACTAGCTTCAAACTTACTTCACCTGCCTTTGCTGTCGTTCAGTTGACCAACTCGCTTGGTCCGTTCACTAGCGTAGAAAATGAGGTCAAATAGGTTCCTGCTTTGCGAGATGCAAGCTAAGAACAAAATGCGATTAAAAACAAGAAAGAACATAAAAATAAATGGGTTGGGTTGGGTAGTCGGAGTTCAACGGTGCTTGGGTGGCCGACAGGGTTAAAATTGGGTTAGATAGGATTAGGACGATCGAATAGGTAGTATATGTGTTAGACCAATTTTTGGAAATAGAGGATAGACATTTAGAAATGGATGGTTGATCTTTGAATTGGATGAATTTGGGTTTTATCGAGATTTAATTTGGCAAACGGAGGATTTTGAATTTATTTGGAGATGAATATGGTGGAAGGGTGAAATTTAAATTAATAAAATTTGAATTTGAAGGAATGGAGATCAAATTTGAATTCAGGGTATTAAACTAGTCAAAATGGTGTATTTTTGGAATTTTTGGGATTTTTGAAAATTTCCTGGATTTTCTGGGATTTTTAAAGATTTTTCTGAATTTTTAAACTCGGATGAACAGTAACGGGCCAGTCTAATGAATAGTGTGGCCCGGTCAGGTGAACAGTGCTGGGCTCAGCCCAACCACGCCGTGAGGCCGACGGCCCCTTCCCGCGCTCGTGCGATCGCTTGGGTTGGCAGGCCCAGGCCCATGCGCGCACGCGCTCGCCTGATGGGCGACACGCAATTGGGCACGGTCGGCCTAGATGCGCGAAGAGCGGGCGGCCTGGATGGATCGGCACTAACGGTGCCGATGGCTGAGATCGGGTCACGTCGCTCCATCCCCGGTCGTCTTGTACCTCCGGCCATCTTCTTCAGGGAAAAACAGGGACAACACCCCCGCTGCGATTCGGCACCGGCTAAGCTATCCGACGAGAGTGGGTGGTACGGGCGACTTTAGGGCATGACGGCGGTTCCATTTTCGGGTTTTGGAGAGCATGGAGATGGGCGGTAGCGGCTGGCGGCAAGAGAGATGTTTGCGAGATTCCAAGCGAAGTTAGCGTTTTCCCGGGGCTCTCTAGCGTGGTTGGCGATGGTTTAACCATCTAGGGTTTACAAGAAACACTGAGGTGGTGGCTATTTGAGTCGAGAAGCTTCCTGTAGAGCTGTCCACGGGGAGGTGTCTTTGGCCGGTGGTGGACTTCGTTGGCGGAGCGCTATGGAAATGCTCAAGCTCAATTGAGTTCACCACTGTTTTTGACATGCAGAGAGGATGCCATGGTGGAAAGGAATTGAAGTATGGCGGCGGAAAGAAAGAAATCGGGTGAGCGGCTTACCGGGCTCAGGGGAGACGATCGGCGGCGAAGTGGCGGTCTTGGCTTGAAATGAACGACTCTGAGAGGTGTGTGGGAGTATCATGATGCTTATGGAAGTGAGATTTGGGCTTTAAAGGCGAGGGAAGTCGGTTATTGCAGTAAGGCAGTTCGGGAGGGGGCTTCCAGCGCAAGGAGGAGCAAGGGGAAATGGCTCTGGCATTGCATAGGGAGGTAGAGGGGAGGTGGCACTGCAGCTCTGCAAGGAGTACGTCACTTTGACTTGGGCGCTTGAGCGGGAAGGATCGAGAGAGGGAAGGACCTGCGGTGAGGGAGGTGAGCGTGAAGGCGGTGGCGCGTGGAGCAAGGGAGGAGCAGGAGTGGGGCACTAGCCGGTAGGACTGTGTTGGCAGGAGCGTGTGAACGCGCGGGATGCGGCGGCCGCAAAATGGGCAAGCAAGGTGGCAATGCGTGCGACGGCCGCTGCATAAGGCGGTGGGGAGGCATCGTCGCGCGCGGGCATTTGCGCGAAGAGGTGGCAGAAAGGCCAGAAAAGGAAGGCGCCTTTCCAAAATACTTGCCAAATTGGGAAAGGAGAAGAACTCAAACACAATTCCATAAAAAGTTCAAAAATTTTGGAATTTTTCAGGTCATTTCGATCTACCCCCCTTAAAAAGAATCTCGACCCCGAGATTCACCCAGGTTAGAGAATGGGATAAAAACATAACTTGTTATAGTTCTGATTCCTTTCCATAAATCTTGTTTCATTTAGGGTAGGCTTTCAGTGGGGGCTATTGACTGGTGCCTTTGCCGGTGCTTTGTCCCTTTCTGGTTATCTGGGCTCCCAAGACTTCATAAAGATTTTCTCAAGGTATGAATGTGATTTATGCTGCTTGCTCTAGGATAGTTCCATTTGGAAATTCATGCAATGGCTCGACCATGGTCAGGCAGTGTTCTATTACTCTATCTTTTTTGTAAGTTCGTTTGCCTGACAGGAAATGTGTTTCTTTAACCAATCGGTCTACGATCACCTATAGTCTCATGTCCTTCTCATGTCTTCGAGAGTCTGTAAAACAAATCCATACCAATATCCTCTAATTTCTCAGTTCCATTCTAGAACTGATTATAACTGTAACAATCTAAGTAGATTTTAATGTAAATTCTTTACTTTCTGGTATACGTCTTAGTATGTAACGTACCTTGAGGTTTCTCTTCTCATATTACCTTATTAGATTTCTTTCTCCTGATTTTGGTTCATTTTTACTCTATCAGGGTGTATAGGGAACTGTAGGAAGAATTTGACTTTATAGTTAAATCTTTCAATCTTTTCTTCATTCGGTATTCAGAAATAACTGTGAGATTCCTAAGCTTCTTGCTTACTTTTTGGTGAATCCTGTTGAATCTTCTTGTTGTAATTAAGATAATGTTTAGTAATCATTCTACGATATGCGTTTGTCTTTATCCATCAATGTCTCTTTTTCTGGGCAACATTAGATATTTGTATCATAGTCCTTGGTTGCTTGTAATCCCACAGATTTAATTCCAGATGACTAGGTCATGAGCAGTTCGTTTCCCTACAGGTGCTGACATCTCAACGTAGAAGTTACAATCTTTCCATCCTGTATTAATACACATCCTTGTCCTGAGGTGTGACCGTGAAATTGGAAATCCTTTTTAGGATCAGTTAGTCAAATCTAGTCTTTAATAGGACTGAGGTTAGAATTTTTAACTCCGAAGAACTTCTCTTGTTACGCTCAAGCTTATACATGCTCTCCTTTCTCCTTCTTTCACTTTTTACTGTACCTGTATATCATCTTTGTATAAACCAAATTATGATATCTTATATCTTTATACAAACTGCTTGGTTTACTTTTCGAGATCTCTATAGATATTCCATATAGTAATATTCTTTACGCTTTCCTTCAGTATCCCTTTAAGACGTGTCTGGTTCATTGGATCTATGTGCCTTAGGTTTACCATGTTTCTGTCAGACCATGTTTTTTCCATCCCTTGTGTAGTCATCTAAATATTCACTTTTATCGTATTCCCTTTTGTACAAGGTTGAAAATCAAATCCACAATGAATTGTGACACAAACTTCTTTATTTATTTATACCATTACAGATAGCTCACGGGTACATTTGATAATTTATAAAATGACTTGCTTATACAAAAGTATGAGATAACACTCAGTTCATATCTTGTTCTTAACCAACGGTATTGCCTAATGCTTGTCTTCCGACTTTCTGAGTGTCTCCTTTGTCACTTTTTCTTAGTCCCTTCTTCAGGGTGCATTTGTCTCAATGACTAAAGAGGTGTGAAAATTGGCATGCATACATACTACTACTGTTGTACTAAGCCATTCACGTTGTGATGGGCCGAAGACGCTGTCGATCTGGGTCGACCGAGCCTAGCGAGCAGCTTGCGAGCTGGCTCGACTCAGCTCGTTAACGGACCGAGCTGAAACCTGACTTGGCTCTGCTCGTTTGTGCCACGAGCCGAGCCAAGCCAAGCCGAGCGTTCAACGAGCCGAACCAGCTCACGAGCCTCGAGCTTTTTTACCACCCTAGTCAATAGCCAGTTCGTTGCCCGCGTAGCAAGGCGGGCTTAGCTGGCATCCTGATGCGTGGCAAGGCGGCAAGCGTGTGGCATGACAATGACATTGAGCGGGCAGGCCGTCGCATCTGCCTCCGCGACGGCGTGCACGCTGGACATAGCCGTACGTGGTGGAGCTCAAACACGATGTAGTTGATCTCTGGCAGATTGTAGCACTGTGCCATTGTTTCTCCATGATGGAGGATATAGTGTCGCTACAAGTTTTATATAAAATGAAAATTTAAACTAAATTGCGCAGGTTAGTATGAATGGTCCAAAACATTTTATAGTGATCCTCCTATTTTGCACATAGCAAAATAGAATATGTTATTCTCGTGATGAACTAGCACTCAAACCGCACGTAGCAAGGGAACTTGTCACATGTCAACAAATGACGTATTTGACAGTTCGGTTGAAGGATGGCGTCAACAATACTAGCGCCCAAGCGTGTACACTATTAATAAACAAACACCAAAATACCAAATTGAAGATAAATCGCACCATAAGTTTACTAAACTAATTCGTTTAAGATTTTGCACTTACATAATCTTTAAACAAGTAAACCAATTCTACTTGATCCCTTCCTACATCTATTTATAACTACTCTTTAGAAAAACGATAATGCTTCCATGCAAATAACGCACAACCACGTGTCATCACCATACAACTACTTAAAGGAGAGGAGAGATGTTCACTAGGCCCTGATCAACTCGGCTTCGGCTTCTGGCTTCTGGCTTATTTTTCACTATTCAAAAGTTTCGTCTTTTTCTGAACTTTTGGCTTTTTATTGAGCTTTTTTGCCGGTTCTTTTTTTTCCCGTATTTGTTTGTATTATACGTAATGGGCTAATATATTTTTTATATTTTTAAATTTTTTTAAATTTAATTATGCTAAATAAGCCTCAGTCAGCTACAGTGCTTTTTTCAGCCAACTACAGTGCTTTCAGCTATAAGCCATGAGCTTTTCAGCCGAACCGATCACAGTACACAGATGCATGCAATGTGGTTGAATGGGTTAAGCAAATGGATGCAACGACTACCTGAGACAATACGAAGTTTGTACTTGTTCATCATTGTTTCTTTAAATGATTATGTCTTTTCAATTGAGTGTTTGATTTGCGTTCTGTATGAACCATTATGATCTATATAATGAACTTAATAAAAACAAGATTCATATGTGTGAATATAGTTTGAAGACATATTGATAAAAATGTTTCTAACAACTTTAGCTACCAATAGCTCACAATTCTGTATTGGTAGTAATTATAAGTCTCATTATGTAGGTGATGGCAATTAGTAACATATAGAGCTAGCAAGAAAGATGTATAGTTGTTAGAAACTAATGTAGAGTTAATAGCAACTAATATAGATCCACCATTAGTAGTTGCTTGCACAAATTTATGTATAATTATCATCAAGTTATAGAGAGATGTTAACAAGTAACATGTAGAGCTACTAGTGACTAATGTAGTAAGTAACATTCAGAACTAGCAACCAATGTAGCACGTAACATGTAGAGCCACCGACTAACGCAAATTTGCTAGCAACTAATGTAGAGCCACCGCTAGTAGTTGATTGCATAAATTTGTTTGTAATTATCATCAAATCATAGATAAACGCTAAGAAGTAACATACAGAATTGATGACAATTAATGTAGCAAGCAATAAATAGAGGTAACAACTAATATAACAAGTAACACATAGAGCTAACAACTAATATTGATTTAAAAACAACTAATATGGTAAGCAACATATGGAGTTAGCAACTAATATATAGTTGCTAGGTGCAAGCAACTATAGTTATAGGCAAGCACCGTGTCAAGCAAATCTAAAATTTGCTGACGCACTCCTCGATGAACCACCCTCTCACTTTCCCCGTTCTCTCCACCTCTCAACGCACGCCTCACAAGATCCACAAAACTTTCCTGTTTTTTCCCAGCCCTGACAGCGGCGAGCTTGAGTGAGGGCAGCAACGAGCGTGAGCAAGGTGCGGAGGCACCTACTTTGGCTAGCTAGGACGGCGGCATGCTGGAGTGACGCCCAATCCCCTTCCCGTTCTATCCACGGCAAGCACGCTGGCACTCAGTTCGGCCCTGGCGCCGACGGATATCGTCACCAAGCCCACCGCGCGGCAACATATATTAGCAGTTTAGCACAGTGAACGCAAGTCGGACAAAAGCGAGGGAAGCAGCGCGAGAGGCCGGAAAAACAAAACGCGCTTGACGAAAGACAGGAAGAGGATGGTCGTGCTATCGCGCTCAAGTGCTAGGTGCTTGCTTAAAAAAAAATGGCTGAAAATTTGATTTTTTTTTTCTCTCTCTCTCTTAAGAACAGGTCATGCATTTTACTGTGATATTTCCATTTCCTTCCATAGTGAAAAATGTGGCACAATGGTATTGTTATTATTATTATTATTTTGAGACAGCTAAGTGACATTATTAATGTAGAGTAATTACATTAGACAAAGCCAACATGGTAGCAACTATGATTAGCACTTTCTAACCCTAACTTCTTATCATGCTCATTTTGGTTTGATTTTCTAACTTATTTTTTTATTATTCTTAAATTTCATCTTTTTCTAACTTTTAGTTTTCTTTGAGCTTTTTTGCCGGTTCTTTTTTTCCGTATTTGTTTGTGTTATCCGTGATGGACTAATATGTTTTTTTTCTATTTTTAATTTTTTAATTTAGTTACACCAAATAAATTACCATTAACTATCGTGTAATGTTAACTAACTATAATATAATTTTAATTATACAACAGTTAATTTCACATTAAAGTGCTTCCCTTTGATTACTGTGGACTTGTGGTTGGGGACTGGACCCTCTCTCTCCATTTGTCCTAACAAAATCTTGTCGGCTACTCGGCTTCCATCTTTGCTTTGCTTCACAATCTCTCTATCTCTTCCCTTTATCGAACTCCCAAATCCATTCTCCTCGTTAACATAGCTCGCTCGCTCTGGGAGGCGGAGAATGGAGAAGGTGGTGGTGGCGGCGTTCACGATGG
Organism: Dendrocalamus latiflorus; assembly: GCA_017311315.1. Classification (NCBI taxonomy): domain Eukaryota; kingdom Viridiplantae; phylum Streptophyta; class Magnoliopsida; order Poales; family Poaceae; genus Dendrocalamus; species Dendrocalamus latiflorus. The sequence continues at coordinate 18,675,472 of CM029638.1, read as the reverse complement.
GATCAAGAACGGGATGGCGCCGGCGCGCCGTGGCCCTCCTCCTGGTGACCGTCTCCCTCTCCTCCGTCCTCTCGCCGCCGCCCGCCGCCGCCGCCGAGTCCGGCGAGGCCGACCACGCGGTTCAGCGGCACAGCGAGCGTATCTCAGGTACGGTGCCCCTCCTATCTCCAAACTTCTCTCAAAGCTAGATTCTTTCTAGTTGTTAGGAACCTAGGATTTCTATGCTCTTGTTCCTCCCTTCCTTAAATCTCGCTGTTGATGCTCTTAAGCTGTGTGGTAGTATGGTTGTCAATTTGGTGCTGATTCGTGAAGATTATTAGTTCTTGACTCTTGCTTAGTTGTGGAGTACTAGGTCATCTCTGAGGGCTACTGAATCCAGATTGGTTCAGTTAAATTTCTTCTTTTTTTGTGCCTTTCCTGTTGGATATTGTTGTGGTATTGCTGTTAGGATTAGAATTTCAAGTTTGATTCTACTCTTGCCAGAATTGTGGATGTCATCATCACCATCCCCTGCAAGTTTCCAACTGAATTTGTAGGGTTGTGTTGGGATGTTATTCCTTGTTTCCTTTTCCAGAATTTCTTGCTTTTCTTATTTCATTTCTGCTTATGTCTATGCGGTTGTGTACATGTATTAGCGTGATTTCGGTTCAATTGGCTGTAATAATGTCATGGAATCAACAAGAAACACAACTCAATGACAATAATTGATTTGAATCTAACAACAACAAGAAACACAACTCAGTGCCAATAATTGATTTGAATCTAAGAAGGGCTATGTCCAGTGTTCTAAAAGGTGGCTGCCTAGCCCGCCTAGACGGTATTAGGCGCTAGGCAATACCCTCACGCCTAGCCGATTTATCCCGCCTAGGTGACTGCCTAGCCCTGCCTAGGCCCGCCTAATCGGTGATTAGGTGCTAATCTACCGCCTTGGTGAACACGGGCTATGTCACCCCATGTTTCAATTTATCATGGTCAAGTACTCAAAGTGGTTTATATTTAACATGATGACTGCATGCTTTCAGTTGCTGTACATCTTAGTTACTTCATATTTGGTTCATATGAGTTGCTCTTTCGTTGGTACTGGAACTACAATTATCGAACTGTAGGGAGTGCTGGTGATGTGTTAGAAGACAATCCTGTGGGAAGGTTAAAGGTCTTCATCTATGACTTACCAAGAAAGTACAACAAGAAGATGGTCACCAAGGATCCCCGGTGCCTCAATCACATGTTTGCTGCAGAAATATTCATGCATCGTTTCTTGCTCTCAAGTGCTGTGCGGACTCTCAATCCCAAGGAGGCCGATTGGTTCTACACACCAGTTTATACTACTTGTCACCTAACTCCTGCTGGACTACCCTTGCCATTCAAGTCACCACGGGTGATGAGGAGTGCAATCCAGTATATTTCCAACAAGTGGCCTTTCTGGAATAGAACCGATGGAGCAGATCACTTCTTTGTTGTCCCACATGATTTTGGGGCGTGCTTTCACTATCAGGTGAGTGTTCTCCATGAACTTGTTTGTGCATGATTTTGTCTGGCTTCGCTCTGACTTTGATATACCTTTTAATAGAGGCCGTAGTTAGGGCTTGATCTTGCCTTATTTACCTTATTTAATCCAAAGCTGTATGTGTAACGGTTGTATTAATATTTGCAGGAAGAAAAAGCTATTGAGCGTGGAATTCTCCCATTGCTGCGACGTGCTACATTGGTCCAAACTTTCGGACAGGATAATCATGTTTGCCTGAAGGAGGGTTCTATCATTATACCACCCTATGCCCCTCCGCAGAAAATGCAGGCTCACTTGATTCCCCCTGATACTCCACGTTCTATCTTCGTATACTTTAGGGGACTATTCTATGACACTGGGAATGATCCTGAGGGAGGATATTATGCAAGGTAGCAATGATTTTAAAGTTTTGACAGATATGAATTTTGTCCTAATGGTTTGGTCCCATTTACTCACTTCAGTGATGTTGTTATACAGAGGTGCGCGAGCTTCACTATGGGAGAATTTCAAGAACAATCCTCAATTTGACATTTCCACAGATCACCCTGCCACTTACTACGAAGACATGCAGCGTGCCGTCTTCTGCCTGTGCCCATTGGGCTGGGCACCATGGAGCCCTAGGTTGGTTGAGGCTGTGGTCTTTGGCTGCATTCCAGTCATCATAGCCGATGATATTGTGCTACCATTTGCTGATGCGATCCCATGGGAGGAAATTGGTGTGTTTGTCAAGGAGAAGGATGTCCCAAAGTTAGACACCATCCTCACATCAATGCCTATCGACGATATTTTAAGAAAGCAAAGATTGCTAGCAAATCCATCAATGAAGCAGGCCATGTTGTTCCCACAGCCAGCCCAACCAAGAGACGCATTCCACCAGATCTTGAATGGCCTTGCTCGCAAGCTCCCACATCCAGAGGGTGTATTCTTACAACCTGGCGAGAAGCATCTCAATTGGACTGCCGGACCTGTTGGAGACCTGAAACCTTGGTAGCGAAGAGGTGCCTTCCTGGACAATCTTTGCCACAGAAGCCCCATAGGATTAGCACATACTTCCTTATATGCGATGTAATCAGAATGCAGTGCTGCAGGTGCAATATACACCTTGGCCTTATCTAACTTCATAAACGCTTTGTAATTAGTAATTTTGAAAGAAATGAAATGGTGTTGTTCCGATCAAGTTAGATCAGTGCTGATTCTGGTTGGCAAGTTTTCGTTACAGCATGCCTTTCTACTTACGGACTTGGAATTGGTGGCAAGCATGCAGAACTGCAAATCTGGTAAGTCACAAGGCTGTAAATAACATTAAATAGATGGCAAAATTACAGTTTTCATGTTTTCAGACATAGTTATGCATTAATTCTGCACTTTGCATATACATCCATGCTATTTGCAAGCCAGGTAACTGATTTATGGTTTGCGCAGCCTCTCCGGTGATGCCACAGCGACCGTCACCTCACTCTTCATCATCAGCCAAGTCAAACTGTTTGAGCAGCTCGCCGCAGACGGGCAGCGGTACGTCCTTGAAGTAGCCGAGCGGGTTGGCGAAGCGCAGGTTGTCGCAGATGCCGATGTTCTTGGTGAGCACGACGCGGGCGCGGTCCCTGAGGGCCTGGACCTCAGCGCACTTCGCAAGGGGGCTCTCGACGAGGACGACCTCGCAGATGTCCTCCTCGTGGCTGTCCTTGAGCTCGATCTTGTAAGTGCCGGTCTCGTCGGTAACACTATCAACTGCACGCTCGATATTGCCGGTGCCGAAGTGCTTGCACTCCAGCCTGACCTTGGCACCTGCAATCAAGAAGCCAAGTTTACCCAATGCTGGACTTCTTAACGCACTATGGGCATGTTTGGTTCGCTCCTGGGCCGTGCGCCACCGTTCCTATCTTCGATCTATCGTCTTTGTATTTATCTATCAGTCTCAGACACATGCTTCCAACCAGGGTTTAATCTTTCGAAAGCAAAAAAAAATTCGGCTGCCGGCGAGAGAAACGAAATTTCATTCAAATTTCTGACGAAAAAAAACAATTTTTTGATGAAATTTAACCAAAATTTAAATAAAATTTGAACAAATTCAAATAGGGTCAAATTCGGCCAAATTTTAGCCGAATGAAATCTATTTCGTTGGGAAACGAAAGGGACGAAATTTTGGTCAATTCGTGAAATTTCGGACGAAATTTGTAACACTGCTTCCAACTAAACACTATATCCTTAGGCTTGTCTGGTTAGACAAAAATCATCAGAATGCAATGCTACCTCTAGCCACAACTTTTTGCCAGGCACAGAGCTCAGGGCACCAACCAAACAAGCCCTATGTCACTGTTTGGTTTTCAGAGTCTTGATGTGCAAACTTCTATGCAGCTTCAGAGGTCCGGCACTATCTCTGCTTCAGCTGTTCATGGATTCAGAGAGATGTATATCTTCAGTGCAACATTGAGAAATGCATACATACCCTTGATGTACTCGGTGACATTGGTCTCGAACCCGGCGCGGCACGTGTCGCAGTAGACGCGGCCCTGGATGAGGTAGTCGGGAGCATCAGTGGCGACGGCGGTGTCGGCGAGGACGTAGAAGAGGATGGCTACGATCACCGGAAGGATTCGGAGCGAGGCCATGGCTGCGTGTGTGTGTGTGTGTGTTTTCCCCTTCCTCTGGTGAATGTTGTTGCCTCAGCGAGGCTGATGCTTGGAAGGTGAAGTTTTTTTTATTGTGGTGAAGGATGAGGGAGGGTAGTGAGATGGCCTGGTAAGTGGTATGGCGTTCGATTTGTGCTGTCCTTAAATAACCTGGGAGCCTGGAGGATTTGCATGGCTTACCATGGAAGTAGGAAGCATTTGAAGCTACCGTTGGTTTGTGCAGCTGCAATTGCTTGGTTGTAGAGTAGGCAGTTGGATTTGATCGACTTCTTGGCGACGAGCAACGTAAACAAAGGTGAGAAACTTGAAGAGTTGGATTGTGCCGTTGAGGTGTGTCATCCAGAGAGAGCGAGACAGAGAGGGGGGTCAACTAACTTTTCTAAGGAAAACATTTCGCAAAATTAACCATGTGATGTTTCCAAAAAAAAAACATGGATAGCTCCATAGCAAAGAGCTTAAGGCAGCTCCACTGGCTGCGAGCTACATCTTTTTTCACCGTAGCAGGCTTATTTTGATACTATAGTTACGATTAGCCTTTTTAACGTAATTAAATTTTTTTTAAAAGTTACATCATCACAGATAATACAAACTAATAAAAAAATACAAAAAGCCTAAAAAAAATCAGAAAAAAACAAAATCAAGAAACTTGAAGCTCAATGGACGGCCTTGCTGCTGGTTCATCGCGATGTGTGTGGAGCAGGTTCTAAAAAAACCAACAGTAACTGGACGAATTTCTCGATTTAAATACATAATTTTGAGCTTGAATCGATGAACAATAGCTTCGGGTGGTAGCCGGTTTTGAACCAAATCAAATTTAAACTTTTAAGTTTAACTTCAATAATTGAAACCGCCGAGGAGAAAAATTGGCTCCGACTAACAACTTGACGCTGGAAACTTCTCTCTGTTCATACGGGAATTAAAATTCCTACATTTCAAATATGCCCTTCAACCAACCCACGTTTGGGGCTCTTATCGAAGGGTTCTTTCGATTCTGTGACAAAGTAAGCTCTAATTGTAGCTGAAAAATCTATTTAGGAGAACGAAAGGGACTCGCTTACATGTATCTTGACGTGAATTTACGCGAAGACCAACTAAAAAAGGCTCAAACATCGTTGAGAGAATCAGAAACCAGCATTAACCTGGACCCTGAACGGATTTAGCCTAGCTGGCTGTTTAGTATAAAACCTCGTAAGCTCCCATAGTGTCACTGTTCAGTACACCCCCACATTTGGAAGCAAATTAGGATAAAAAAGCTCACATCAAAACATCACAAAAAATATTTAACCAATATATATGAACCTTGAAAAAAATAATCAGAAGTAGGATTGACTATATCAACAGTTGGCGAAGCATCATAGTTACATAATAGTGCCAGAATAGCTGCATCATAGTTACATAATACCAAAAGGACCAGAATAGCTGCTAGATATTATAGATTTTATTCAAATGCTTTACAAGTTCTCACTGTACCAACAGCCAGTGGCGGACCCAGGAAAAAAATCTAGGTAGGGCGAAGTCCAGTGGCGGACCCAGGAAAAAAAACCAGGTAGGCTGAAGTCGGAAGCGTGAAATAAACAGTAGTACCCAAAAGCAAAACAATCCATGATCAAACTATGTTGCAATCACACTAATAAAAGTATGTGATACGAAATAGAAACAACAACTACAATTCGCATGTTAACATATATAGATAACGGAAGAACAATGAAAAATACCTCACTAATGAAGCTTAATCCACAATTATAGATGAGCTGTAAAAGAAACAACCTGTCAATTGTGAAAGATAGATAAATCAGTAGCGTCACAATTCGATAATAGAATATAAAAGATGCAATAAAAAAGAAAACAAAAAATATACCAGTAAATAACTAAGTACGTCTAGAAGAACGAGGCATTTTCATTCTTTGAGTTTTCATGTCTTGAAATCGTTTCTTGATTTTTTTTCACGATCAAGTCCTTTGAATATCTCTCGCTCGATATAACACACCATCAAGTCATTAAGCCAATCATCGGACATCTTATTACGCAAATCGGTCTTTGATAATATTCATAGCCGAGAAGGCTCTTTCAACCGATGCTGTCGCCACCGGTAGTAGCAATGCTAACTCGATGAGGCGGTAGACCAATGAAAATGCAATATGCCTTTCAATTTCAACCAACTTCACGGCCAGACTTCCAAGATCATGACAAGTAAACATCGTGGTCAGTAGTCGAAGGCTTTGCAATCGGTTGCCATAGACTTCACGATCGGTATTCGCAGACTTCATGGTTAGTACAAGTGCTTCAACACTTATGATTTTCAAATACCTCGAGTACTCGTGATTAGCCAGCGGTATGATTGGCTGGTGCATGGTAGTCAGTGATTGGTGAACAGTGCTTGGAGGTTATTCCCATGCTCAGACTTGTTTTTCATTGTTTTTCCTCTGCTAAACATGTTTCTCTTTTGCAATCAACAACTATGGTAGCCTAGAGCTGAATACAGAGACAGAATGTGTAGGCCATGTAGAGAGGCACATGCAGTAAGATTAACCGAACAAAATAAATACCATGTATGTATATTTATTGGGATATAGTTCAGAATTACACATCTCCACTTCAACTAATAAACTGACTGGCAATGAACAAACAATCCACAAAATAATTTTTGCCGAAACCATCCTATATAGTATACACTCATTACTCATACAGTAGCCTAAGGCGAGCATGAAGCAGCTTTGTGACTGACTACGCCATGAGCTTCCACCAGATGAAACTGAAACCTACCAAGGCAGATGCACCGATCAAGCTCAGGCGAAGCGTCGCGCCTCCGCTTGCCATTGGCTTGGCAACTGCAACAGCATTAGGGGGGGGTCCGGCCGGCGAGGGGAGCTCGGGCGGCCGCCCGGGCTCGCCCGAAGGGCAGGTCCGCCCCTGCCAACAGCTTGATTAGATTGCTCATTATGCGGAGGATAGATGATTCATTGAGTATTTAAGGATGTCTAGCTGGAGGTAAAAAATGTTACTTTTTGGACTAATTGGTATATGAAAATTTGTTGCTTAAATTGAGCATTTCTGTAAGATTTACAAAACCATGATGCAGTATCTGTAGCTGGAATAGAATTATAATGTTTTGGTAGAGAGACTTACAATTCAGTCGTGAACTTCGTCATCGTCCTAGTTGCTAGCCACCACATCCTCAGGAAATTATACAGATTCAACATCATCCTCATCATCTTCTTTCTGCAATAGAAAATCGAGTTAGACTCAATAGTAATGAAGATGATAGTTAAATGAACTAGTGTGGGACAACATACCACAAACATTAGAGGTGTCATATCATTTTGAGAACCTCGTATCCAGCTAGAAGCATATATTAGTATCTCAACCATAGCTGGGTGCAAAGCACTATGATAATTGTTGTAGGGGTGGCTCCCACTTAAGCCCAGCAGGCCTGTTAGATGAATGTAAGGCCCAAAATGAGACATGTATAATGACATAAGTACCCCTAAGGGGAACACTCAGATGTAAGGGTATAATGGTAAAAGTACTCATGTGGACATATATATACAACACAGGCCATGGGAAGAAGCCCTAAGCCATTACTCACCTAACTCTCCACTACCATACTCTCTCTCTCTCTCTGTTTGGCCATGAATCTTCGCGGGGCCGTGCGGGACATGCAGGAGGCTCGAAGCCAACAGACCCCGCCAGTGGTCGCGTCGGAGCCCACGCCGGAGAGGGCGGACAGCCACGACGCCCCCACATCCAGCCGCGTCCCGCTACGACGTGTGGATCCGGAGTCCCCACTCTCCGCGGGCCTATAGCAGGCGGCGTGGCCGGATGACTTCAAGTTCCCCAGCGCTATCGAATCGTACAAGGGCGACACGGACCCGCGAGAATTTGTGCGCGTGTACGAAATCGCCATCAAAGCCGCTGGCGGAGACGACACCACGAAGGCGAAGGGACTCCCCCTCGCGTTGCAAGGCATGGCGCTCTCTTGGTTTTTTACCATAGAGCCGAACTCCATCTACGCATGGGAGCAGATCCGCGATCGCCTCTATAACAACTTCCAGGGGAACTACGTCGAGCGAGTCGACACAGATCAGCTCTTTGCAGTAAAGCAAAAACCTTCAGAGAAGCTTCGGGATTACTTCAAGCACTTCGCGAAGGTACGCTGCCAAGTCAAGGACGTTAACGAAACAACCATTATCAATGCAGCCATACAAGGCCTTCGCCCCGGCCCGATGGCCGAATACAACGCGCGAAAGCCAATCAAGACAGTGGCGAAGCTCTTCGATAAAATGGAGGAATACGCCAGGGCAGAAGAGGACGCACGTCGAAGACAAGGTAACGGCTCCGACACCAATCAGGAAGGCCCGGCCAAGAGCGAAGACCCGTTGAAAGACAGCTCCTCGAAAGGCAAACGCAAGCAGGAGCAATCGAAGGACGCCTTCGAACGCAAAGATACCCAGCACAAAGACTTGTCAGGCGACAGGCCCAAGCGCGACCAACGCAAGTCTAGGAAACCTTGTTACGTCTTTGACATCGAGGGCGGGGGCGTGGGCGGGGTCGCGATGACAGAACTCGCGAAGAGTACAATGACCAGCATCATGGGCAATGGTGCGAAGTCCACAGCTGGGGCAACCACGACACGCGTGCTTGCGCCACTATCGCAGAGCTCCGGCAGAGCGTCGCCAGGGACAAAAACCCGGAGGCACGCGCGCCTGTCGTAGCCCACGTCCAACATCCCCAAGAGCAAGAATTGCAGCCCCAGGAAGGCCTCCTACGAATCCAGGCCCATGTGCAGCAACCTCGAGAGGGCCTCCTACAGTTGCCAGCCCCGGAAGGAGCCCAGCGCAGGGTCATAAACGTCATTTCCGGAGGCTCCTCGTTGGAGTTCGCTTCGGCGCGACAACGGAAGGCCTATGCGAGGAGGCTGCATCACGTCGCGGCATACCCCGCACAAGCGACAACACAAAATCACGTTCACGCCCGCTGATGCGGAAGGCGTGGAGTTCCCCTACCAAGATCCCCTGGTCGTCCGGGTCCTCATTGCAGGATGCGAAGTCAGGCGCGTCCTGGTCGATGGAGGAAGCTCTGCGAACATCCTGTTCACCGCGGCCTTCGACCAGATGGGGATCCCTCGGAGTCGATTGGGCCCTTCGGGCATCCCGTTGTAAGGCTTTAGAGGGCAACCTTTGCGGGCATTGGGCCAAATATGCCTCCAAGTCTCCTTCGGCCAAAACGACAACGTGAGGAGTGCGGATGCCATCTTCGACGTTGTCGACATTGCATACCCCTACAATGCCATATTGGGGCGGCCGCTCCTAAACTCTCTCGGGGCAGTTCCGCACCACGGCTTCCTATGTATGAAGCTTCCCAGACCGTGGGCCATCATTATCGTCCATGGCGACCAGGACATGGCTCGGCGCATAGAGCTCGACGCCAGGGGTCCATGCCGCGAGGCCTGCCAAGGCACCTAGGTCGGGTGTGCAGACGCGGAGACCCCAGGTGACCCTGGAGAGCGTCCCGCACTCCCCGGGCACGAGTTGTCCCAGCAGCAGAGGCTCGTCAGCGGTCGCCCCGTCCTTAAGCGATCAGTGGTCGATATCTCCCCTTTTGTAACCGCTCACCCGCGCAAACGGGAATTTAATAAAGTTCACCGTTTGCACAAATTTTCTTGTTTCCCGCAACAAAGACACGCGTTTGTGCGCGCACTCTCCGTGAAAAACACGGGCATGAGTATAAACAAAGACACGCGTTCGCGCGCGCACTCTTTGTGCAAAACACGGGCATGAGTATAAACAAAGACACGCGTTCGCATGCGCACTCTTCGTGCAAAACGCGGGCATGAGTATAAACAAAGACACGCGTTCGCGCGCACACTCTTTGTGAAAGACACGGGCATGAGTATAAACAAAGACACACGTTCGCGCGCGCACTCTCCGTGAAAAACACGGGCATGAGTATAAACAAAGACACGCGTTCGCGCGCGCACTCTCTGTGAAAAACGCCGGCATGAGTATAAACAAAGACGCGTGGGGGGACGCCTCCGCGGGCACTCCACGGAGTATAAACAAGACGTAGCGTTGGGGTCCGCCTCCGCACGCAATTTCACCACCCGCAACGCGCAAAGGCTTGCCTTCGCGCGCAGTCCACGGACTCTAAACAAGACGTAGCATCGAGGCTTACCTCCGCGCGCACTCCACGGAGTATAAACAAGACGTAGCGTTGGGGTCCGCCTCCGCACGCAATTTCACCGCCCGCAACGCGCCAAGGCTTGCCTTCGCGCGCAGTCCACGGACTCTAAATAAGACGTAGCGTCGAGGCTTACCTCCGCGCGCACTCCACGGAGTATAAACAAGACGTAGCGTTGGGGTCCGCCTCCGCACGTAATTTCACCGCCCGCAACGTGCAAAGGCTTGCCTTCGCGCGCAGTCCACGGACTCTAAATAAGACATAGCGTCGAGGCTTACCTCTTCACGCACTCCACGGAGTATAAAAAAGACGCGGATGCTATCCCTGCGCACTCGGCGGAGTATAAACAAGACGCGAACCCCACGCACGCATTGGCATTGCTCCAGTGCGTACTCTTCGGAGTATAAATAAGACGTGGATGTCGATCCCACGCACTCTCCGGAGTATAAAAAAGACGCAGATGCTATCCCTGCGCACTCTGCGGAGTATAAGCAAGACGTGAACCCTGCGCACGCATGGGCATTGCTCTAGTGCGTACTCTTCGAAGTATAAATAAGACGTGGATGTCGATCCCACGCACTCTCCGGAGTATAAAAAAGACGCAGAGGCTATTCCTGCGCACTCTGCGGAGTATAAACAAGACGCGAACCCCGCGCGCGCACGGACCATGTACTTGGGTGTATTCAGAGTATAGATGAGACGTGGGTGTTGATCACACGCAGTCTGCGGACCTCAGTACGGCGTAGTGCCAAGGTTCACCTCCGCATGTACCCTGCGGGACATAAGCACGGCGCACCGCGGGGGCACACTCCTATGCGAACCCCGCGAAGTACCAAGGTGACGCACCAGAGGCTAGCTCCCGCGCGAGCAAAAGGCACCAGAGGCTGTCCTCGCACAACCCTAAGGGATGGAGCGCCCGCGCGTCTGCTTCGACAAAGGCGCCAGCTCTGCTCCCCCACTTCGAAGGGTAAGGGACGGAGCACTTGCGCGTCTACCTCGACTAAGGCGCTAGCTCCGCTGCCCCCACTTCAAAGGGTAAGAGACGGAGCGCCTGCGCGTCTACCTCGACTAAGGCGTCAGCTCCGCTGCCACCACTTCGAAGAGTAGGGGACGGAGCGTCCGCACGTCTACCTCGACTAGGGTGCCAGCTCCGCTGCCCCCACTTCGAAGAGTAGGGGACGGAGCGCCTGCGCGTCTACCTCGACTAAGGCGCCAGCTCCGCTGCCCCCACTTCGAAGGGTAGGGGACGGAGCGCCTACGCGTCTACCTCGACCAAGGCGCCAGCTCCGCTGCCCCCACTTCGAAGGGTAGGGGACGGAGCGCTTGCGCGTCTACCTCGACCAAGGCGTCAGCTCCGCTGCCACCACTTCGAAGGGTAGGGGACGAAGCGCTTGCGCGTCTACCGCGACCAAGGCGTCAGCTCCGCTGCCACCACTTCTAAGGGTAGGGGACGGAGCGCTTGCGCGTCTACCTCGACTAAGGCGCCAGCTCCGCTGCCACCACTTCGAAGGGTAGGGGACGGAGCGCTCGTGCGGCTACCTCGACTAAGGCGCCAGCTCCGCTGCCACCACTTCGAAGGGTAGGGGACAGAGCGCATCTACTTCGAACCCTGGGACAGCGTAGCCAGGGGGCGGAGACGCACTTCACAAGTTCCAACCAAGATTATTCTTTGCATTCGTTGAGGACGCTTACAAAGGCGAATTACAAAGGCGTACAAACACCTCCGGCGTACGAGGCCGCTACCCGGCAGACTCATCCTTAACACGCGTCCGTGCCGAGGCTCCGCTCGCGGACGCCTGACCCGCCCAAAAATCCAGCGCTTCCTCGGCCCTTTGCCAGCGCCGAAGACGTTGTCGGGTCGCAAGGTCGAAAATTAGCAACCGGCCCCGGCTGTGTAACTGCTCGGAACAAAGGGGCAAAGATCAGAACAGTGGCGAAGCAACTTCGTACTTTATTTAAAAAAGAAACAGCATCGGTTACAACGCACGCCAACACGCGACAACCTGCCGTCACACCTGACCTCGTCCAGAAATTGGCCAAGGTTTCCCTCGCCGTGTAGGTTATTCTGCAGCTCGACTATGGCCGCAGCCTCCCCGCAGTACTCCCATATCCGCTCATGGAATAACTTCACGGCGCGGCGAACGGCGCGCACGGCCCCGGACATTACCCCGCCTCCGGCGGGCATCTCTAGTCGAGGATCGGCTAGCCCGGCAACATGTTCACAGCCGCGGAGGCGCAGGAGCGCGCATATCAGACACGACGCCACGTAGGCGCAGTGGTTGCCAAAGGTCGTCGCGGCACCGCGTGCAATGTCGGCCGCGCCTCCAATCCACTGAAGAGACCGCGACAGGTCCTCAGGCCCGAAGGAGCGTGCTGGCACTTCGGCGATGAGCCCCTTAAAGGTGTCTTCCAGGGCCAACATAGCGTCCCAAGCAGCTACTGAAGCGTCGCCCAAGGCTCGATCCCGCTCCGCTAGAGCGGCGGCAAGCTCGTTGTTCTCCCTCACCAACGCAGCGATTTGTTGCAGTAAGCCGTCTCGCTCTGCTACAGCTTCCTGCCGCGCCGCCTCTGCGGCTGACGCCTGGGCCGCGGCAACGAATTCCTCGGCGTGCGACTTAGGCAGACCGCGCCCCCGCAGCTTCGCGCAGCGCCGCTTCGGCGGTCTGCAGCCTAACCCGTAGCGCCCTTTCCTCCCGGGCGTAAACTGTTTGCAACGCCTGGGCCAGCACGAGGGTCTGCGCGACGAAGGGGGTCAGCACGCTTTCATACGGCCATAAGTGGTCCTAAGGTCATGTACTTACCCTCACTCCCGATACCTCCAGTGCGTCCCCAAGACGCCCCGTCCCGTAGGTCAGCAACGTTTGCTGGCCAATGCTGGCGGCCGCGTCATCCGCAATCCCACGCCATGCCCTCAGCGCCTCCGATGGAGGAACAAAGTCTGCTGGGCTCGGGCGCGCGGTGGCCGCGCTGCCAGCATTGAGGCCCCCACATCTCGAAGGCTGCCCGTCCTCCGGGATGAGTATCGCTGCAAGAAAAGATATCGGTCTAAGTCTCATAAGAAGCGCTGCCAAGGTAGGCCAAGGTAGCTTACCCTCGGTGGTGGACGGTGGGCTTCGCGTAAGCGCCTCCTCAGCCTCGGACGGGTTGGCAGCAGTACCAACCCCCGTGGACAGCGTCGGCTCCTGGATTGGTGGAGCCTTCGCACGGGGACCCGAAGCCGGCGGCTCCCGCGCCACGGTCGCCACGACTTGAGGAGCTAGAGAATCGCGAGGCACAGGGGCTTTGGTGTGTGAGTCGGCGTCCCATAGGCTCCTAATGCCGGTCGCTACGACAAACCCCCTCGAAGTCTGGTGAAGGGGGGATCGCAGGCGTGGCCGCTTCGCTTGAGGATGAGAGGGTCCCGCCCTAGTAACCACCGCAGAAGGGGCCTCCACAGTAGCAACGCTCGCAGACGGGGCCCCCGCGACCGCAACGCTTGCGGGCGGAGGCTCCACCCTCATAAGCTCCGCGGAGGGCATCTCAGTCTCGACCGCTACCGTCGACGGAGGCCCCGCCGCACTTACCCCCGCAGTGGGCAACCCCAGCACCGTTGTGGACGCGGACAAGGGCTCCGCCCTGGTGCCGCTGGCCAACACCGGGTCTGCCTCGGCGACCATCGTGGGCGTCGAGACTTCCCCCTCCTAATAGCCCACGCAGCACTCTCCGTCCCTGGCGCCGCCCAAGGCATCTTCGCCCCCGGCGTCCGCGCCCTCCTCCAGATCCGAGCCGGCATACTTCGCCGAATCCGATTTCGCTTTCGCTTCTTCGACAGAGGCGGCCGCAGCCGTCGCACCGGGCGCGGTCGCAGTAGTTCGGGCCCTCCTGCGGGACGGCACTTTCATTCCTGCGGCACCGTCGCCTTGATGTTGCAGGACCGGAGGGGCGCGTTCCGGCACGCGAAGGCCCATAGCCTCGCACGCGCGGTTTACCCGCCCTAGCCCCGCCTCCGCAATCGCGGCCGCGCGCTTCTTGTGCTCCTTGGTGGTATATGGCCCAAGGAACATGCGCGCTGCTCGCTCCGCGTCCTCCAGGCGAATTCCTGTGCAGGTCGGGGGGCACGATTAGACGCAACGCAGTACGCGTGAAGGAAAGGAAGCGCATTGTCGAGGCTTACGAGGACCAGAGGGCACCGGCAGTGAGCAAATGGACGGGAGGACGTTGTCATCCCGAGGTTCCCCGGCGGCGAGGCGCCACTCATGGACGAGCGGTGCCACGCCGTACATTATGTACTCCTCGGCGAGGTCGCGCATGTTGAAGCGGGCGGTGACCCCCACAAGCCTCTGCGCCCTCCGCCGATCTTCGGCGTCGAGCGTTAGGCTGGGCGAGGTCTTGAAGGCAATCGGTCGGCCCGTACACTCGAGGCCGCTACCACTCGGTACACGGTGATAGAACCATCGTCTCATCCAGCCGGACTCCCATTTTCCTCGAGTCGAGTTCGCTGGGAAGAGCTGCCCACATGACGACTGCAGGATGAAGTTGACGCTGCCGAAGTTCGACAACACCCCGCCCTTCCGCTCCTTCGGTTGGCACCGGGCTTCGTGCAAATATACGAACAGTGAAGCACTGGGCCAACACGCTTCCGAGCGCAGGGCCCAGCTGTACACGGTAAGGCGAGCCACCGCATTCGGAGTCAGCTGTGACAACTCCAGCTTGAAGGTCTGCAGCACATCCCCAACAATCGCAGCGGACGGGATGCGAAGCCCGGCTTCGAAGTAGGCGACGAAGATGATCGCCTCCGACTTCTCAGGGCGCGGCTCCGTCTCCTCATCGGCGGGCAGCCGCACCGCTTGGCGGTCCGATAGCCTCCCCTCGCGCAACAGTGACCGGATCGTGTCCTCCGTCACGAGCGTACGGCCTAAGTCGCCGGAATACGGACCCTCCTTCTTCGCCGCCCACCACTTGTCTGCCGCTGCCGGATCGCGTTCCTCGAGCGTGTATTTCACCTCAAGCGGCGAGGACCGCCGGTGGATGGCGTAGCCGCCCATCTGAGCATGCTCGTCGCAACTCGCCATTGGTGTCCACGGGGTACTCGACGGCGAAAAGGAGCGCAGGAGCAAGAGGAGCAAATATAGGAGGCGGCGTGAACAACCAGAAAGCGTATGCAGGAGGCGCAGGCACAGTACCACGGGGGGTATTTAAAGACCCCTCGCCTGCCCATATTCAAAGCCGAAGCGTCGCGATGGCACGCGTAGGCCACATATGACCGTGGTAGTACAGTGTCCTGTCACCGCACGACGCGCCACGAGCGTTCCACCGCGTGTTGGTCAGCGCAGGGAATAAATGCAGGTTGCACAATTTGACACAGCTTCCGGCGCGTGTCGGCGTGGTTCTTCGGACCCACTAACCGCAACAGTCCAAGCGGGACCTTCGCCCCTGTAGCGAGGCCCTGACCCGACTCCGACCGCACTTATGCGAAGGGACAACGCTGCGAAGGCACCGGAAGCCGCTCCGACCCCAAGACATGCCACCCCGCCACATGATTGCGCCCGCGGGAATAATGACAACAGCGCCATACAGAGACCCCGGCCTACAACCCGACCTATCGGGGCAACCAACCAGCAGGCCTCTTCGGCCCGCGCAACTCCAGATGGGCAGGCCCCCGCTCTAGCGGGGGACTCCGGCCACTTAACCCGATTTCGCCCGGAGACAGCTTGCTTCCGGCCCGGCCCTAGGACTGCGCGGGGGTGCGTCAATGTAAAGTCACGAGTCAATCAACCCCAGCGGCAACGACATCAAGATCTCCGCTCCAGAGGAGACGCTTCGACTTCGAGGAGCGGGCTCGTGCGCAAGGACTTGCCCGTCGGTATTCCCCGTGTATGGTAAAGGCGGAGGCCACGTCACGTCAAGTTTTGGCTTGTTCTCATAAACAGGCCACCTTCAGTGCACCAACATTCTTGGAAAAGTAATGTTGAGGGGCCTAATCAGAGAACCCGACCAAAGGTGGGCCTATCTATGAGAACAGGGCAAACCTTGTCGCCATATGCAGAAACGTAGCATGAAAGCAACAAGTGTGTACAGTTGCCGGTAGCAGACGCCAACCGAGCTCCCAAGAAAAATAGGCCTCCATCAGTACATCAACATCCCCCAAGCCATGTAATGCTGCTACGGAATGTGGATGCACTGAAGGGGCCCATTTTAGGGAAGCAGCACCTATTTGAGCGCACAATGCAGGTACAATGCCGCCCTAGTGCGATATATATACCCCATCAGCAGGGGAGCCCAATCGACAGAAGTCCAACCGGCAGGAGTCCAACCGGCGGAGGAGCGTCGCAGCATCGTACCACCGCGACGCTTCAGGACCTGCGCCGCTTCAAGCACATCTCGCCACGTGGACCGCCAGAAGTAAGGAACGTCGCAACATGGTATGGCCACGACGCCTAAGTCTCGTGCCGCGTCAGCCAGGCCTCACTAGGCAGGCCGGCGGTCACTCAGCGTCAGGGGCACTCGGCATCCGACTCCGCCAACACCTCCGACTTGGCCAGGGCAACCGCCAACCCCGCAAAATCGGAGGCGACTTCGACCTCGCTTCCGACCCCTACGCCAACGTCGGACCCCTCGGTCTCTACGTCGACTCCGACCTCGACCTTCACCCTGAACGGCAACCTCGACCCCACTACAGTTGGACCGTGGGGGCGGCGAAGGCCTCACCAAGCCGCCCGGCGCCATACCTTCGCGACAGGACAAACCCTACACCAAGAAGCAAGGCTTTGACGGACGTTGAAAAGCCTCACAGGCCGCAGGGACGGAGGGGGCCAAAGGGCTCGGTAGCATGGCTTCGGCCCGTGAAGCCCTTCACCATGAGAGGCTCCTGTTGTAGGGGTGGCCCCCACCTAAGCCCAGCAAGCCTGTTAGAGGAATGTAAGGCCCAAAATGGGACATGTATAATGACATAAGTACCCCTAAGGGGAACACTCAGATGTAAGGGTATAATGGTAAAAGTACTCATGTGGACATATATATACAACACAGGCCATGGGAGAAGCCCTAAGCCATTACTCACCTAACTCTCCACTACCATACTCTCTCTCTGTTTGGTCTGTAACCACAACAATAATCATCAAGGACTACCGTCAGTACTAAAGGTTGACTCCGAAGATACAGTGCTAGCAGGTACAGTTAAGAATTTCTTTGCCATGTTGGACACCACCGGGAACCTATGAGCATTCAACCTCTACCAATCTAGCAATTCAAAACTTGTGTCTGCTAAAGGATGATTCGATTCATCCAGATAGATAAGTAATTCTGATTTAGATGGTTTCGTAGAACTAGATCACAGAAATGTCTGGAACTCACTTGAAACTGAGGCTAATGAGCCACTAGTTTCCATAGTTGAAGAGGACTCGGCCCTGCTATTGGCAGCTTTGGTGTGCCGATGCTGCATCTCATATGTGGCATACATATCAAACAATTCAGCACGGATTTCAATCTCCTCATTAATGGCTTTGGAGGATTCAAATATCTGATCAAAACACCAACTAACAAGCCTCATCAATACATTAAACTAAATGTGCTCTACCATCTTAAATGGATACTCATGAATAATTATCATCTTTGCAATTAATCTATGGGTTTCCTCATGGTCATATTCAGTAGGAGTAACAAGAGGTAAACTTGATCCCTTAGGATCATAGTTGAGTGTAACTTGAGCCTTTTGCTTCCCACTTTGTTTAAATAGGGGGCACACTTTGGAATGTGCCTTTTTAGATGTGAAGTGGCTCTCCCAAGCTTGTAAGAGAACAGTCCATAACAAAACTAACACTTGGCCTTCATCTCAGTCACCTCTTTCTCCTTCTTGGATGGGACATTCACCACCTTGAATAGCTTCCAACAATCCGAATGCTTTCCTCTACTCTTCTTGGTAGGAGACACTGCAATTCCCTTCTTCCTTTTCACTCTTCTGTTGCTACCGTCATCTTCCACCACGACTGCTACCGTATCACAAGCTGCTCCAATTGCTCACCCGGCAACTGTACAAAATTAGAAACTTCAATTAAAAAATAATAGAGAAAGTACTTATACTGCATACATCACAACTAACCGTACTACAATATTCAGGCATCAACATATCCATTTTTGTTGCTAATGCAGTATCAAGTTACTTAAGTGTTATGCAATGTCTGTTTGATATTTAATCCCATATTCACTTCTTTGTACATATTTTTTAGATTAGTAGGTCACAACATCATCTTGAGAATGAAACAATCTAGTGATGGCATTCAGACGAAACAATGTTGTCCATTAGACAAGCATCCCACAAGTACCTAAAGCACACATGTCTCCAATTCCAATCATAGATAATGGCTAAAACAAAAATCACATAATATAGATTACCATAACAAGTTCGTAAAATTTAAAAGATGGATGGTATAATGTTGTCTACATCACAAAATTGGAGGACATGCAGTTTTGTTTCTCTCCAACTGTGATGTGCTTTGCAAGTAAACATACATAGTCAACAATCAACATCTAAGATACACTCTCCAATCTCCATTAATCTCTCAAGGACATGGGTTGAGGAGCTGCTTTACCGAGGCTGCCGGGGTTGAAGCTGCTTTGGCACTGCAAGGTGGCCGTTGACAGGGGTTGGGGAGGCGGTTCACCACTGGGATTGATGCGGAGGTGGAGCCGGAGCCGGACCTGGAGGACCTCCTTCCTCAGCGGTTCTTTGACTTCATGCTGGCCTATGCATGCCGCTTCATATGCCATATGCTAATGAGAGGCCGACGGCGAGGGGAGGTGCGGCACTGCGGCGGCAGTGCTGTGCGGTTGGTGCCAGCGCTTTCTACGGTTGAGATTTGACGGAAGGCGATGGCCAATAGGAAGGGGGTGGAGGCTGTGGCGAGGAGGAGGGGAGGGGCCGGCTTTGGCAGATGGTGACTGTGTAGTGCGGCACCACTTCGGCGGTGGTGGATTTTCTAGAGTTAAGACGAGAAGGGGAATTAGAGATGGCAGACGGGAGTGTGTCGGGCTTGTCGGCACTCAGCAGGGGGATGTGGATAAGTGGATTGAGTATTTGAGATGGGCCGGAGTCTCGGAGATGCAAGTGGATAGACGAGCCAACCGAGCCAGCCGTCTGACCGAGCGTCTGACTGCAATTCTCTTAGACGATCGTCTGACCGAGCCAGCCGAGTGGCTCGTGAGCTAGCTCAGGCTTGGCTCATTAAGAAACCAAGCTCAACCCCTGGCTCAGGTCGGCTCGTAAATGCCACAAGTCAAGCCAAGCTGAGCCGAGCCAGCTCGCGAGCCACAAGCTTTTTGTCCACCCCTAATCGCCGGAGCAATTGAGGGTGGGTGGCTCACCTCGGGTACCGGTGCTTTCGAATGGAGGGGCTCGGGGGTTTAAATAGCATAAGGAAGGTGGTTTGGCATAGGATACAGGTCATGGTGGCGGCGATAGGTGGCAGGGGTTGGGAAGGCGTGGGAGGGCGCGGCGCGGCTGGCGGTGCAGATGTTTGGTGCTTCCTCGGGCACGACATTGCAGCAGTCAAAAGCTAAGGTTTGGTGCTTCCTCGGGCACGACATTGTGTTAGTCAAAAGCTAAGGGGAATGTCAGGTCAGCTATGAGAGGGTGAGAGCAGAGAGGTCGGTGAGATGGTGAGCGGCGAGGAGGCGAGGTGGCCATGGTGCTTGTTCAAGAGAGATGGTGGATGCGTATGAAGGCTAAAAGCGTCAGGAGCGGTGGTCAAATATTGCGTCTTAGGGTGGCTGGCCGTGAGAGGAAGCAGTGAGGCGGCGGTGGCAAAGTCCAGCCTGGGAGCTGTGGTGCAAGCCAAGGGAAATTAATGAGGTGTCAGAGGGCTCAGGGAAAGATGGTACGATTGACTGACTAGGTTGCTACAATAATTAGCAGAGGATCAAGAGAGAGGCAGTGGTAAAAATTTGCGGTAGTGCATCGTCCTCCGATATTTGTCGAACAGTAAATAGTGGCAACAACTAGGGCTTGGTATAAGTGGACTGAGGAGGGGCAGGAATAGTGAGGGAAGGCGCCAAGGAGTGAAGGTGCGAAATTTGGTAAGGATTCACGTGAAACCAAAGATTCGATGAAATTCAAATTGTTTTCAAAATTTAGGTTGTTTCAGCATACACATCTCTTCTCTCCTTTAAGTAGCTGCCTCACAAATAACACGTCCGTGCGGTCGCTCGTCGCTCGATCTTGCTAGCGCGCGACCACCGCGAGGAAGCATTATCGTAAAACTAACCCAACCAGCACTGATGCAAGAGACTGCGGAGTCTGCCGTGTGATCTATCCATCCAGTCGAATGTTTCGAACGCAATGCGGTTGAATTAATCGCAAACATCTACCTTTGGAGAATTAGTAAAACTGATTGCCCCAGAAAATGTATCGAGGAAGCAGAGCTTAATTAACTTTTAGTGCACTGTACTAATCTGTTTTACCACTTCTACCGAAGATAGTATTTCACATCAGTATCCTTGGAGAATTAGTAAGTTTCAAATGCAATCACATCTCACATTAGTTTTTGGCCACATATGTAGACCTAGCTTTCACACGAGCTCTTCTAGACTCCAACCTGAATGGCATGAAGTGATTTAAGTTAGCAATCAAAATTCAGGGGGGGATACGGGACTAATAGTATATCCTAGCTCCTAAGCTTGATTCTATTCAATTTAGGCGCATCATATTCATGCCTGCATGAGTACTATAGATATCCACGCATGCATGTATCATGTATGCAAGCAGTCCACGATGCTCCGGCTCGCCGTCTGCTGCGGCGGCGACTGCAAATTTGGGCGTGCTGCTGGAAGCGCGCGCGCACGGGACGGATGCTTGGTGCGACGAGGCATGAGGAATGTGCGAAGACAAGACGAGGCTGTTGTTCTGGTGCGCTTCTGTAATAAGTACATTTGTCCGAGGATCGTTCCAACAACAGTTGAGATGGCCGAGTTGGTCTAAGGCGCCAGATTAAGGTTCTGGTCCGAAAGGGCGTGGGTTCAAATCCCACTCTCAACACACTATCCTTCTTTTTCGCATTTACCTGTATTTTTATGTCATGGATAAGTCAATGGTTGTGCAGGAAAATGTTGATGATATTTCCGGCTAAAATTGTTGATGATCTTTTTTCTGTGACCAACTGGAAATCCCTTTTTGTTTGTTTCTTCCACACAAATGCTGTGAAACACCCTGCTCTAGCACAGTGGCGGACTCAGGAATAAAATGTAGCTAGGGCAAACTTCGTAGCGTGAAGCAAACAATATTATCCAAAAGCAAAATAATCCATGATGAAACTACATTGCAATTACACTAATAAAAGTATATGACACAAAATGAAAGCAACAACTACAATTCTTATATAAACATGTATAGATAACGGTAGGATATTGATAAATACCTCACTAATGAAGCTTAAATCTGTAGTTGTAGATGAGCTGTAGAATAAGCAACCTATCAATTGTGAAAGATCGATAGATCAGTAGTGTCATAATTTGATAATAAAAAAATAAAAGATGTAATAACAAGAGAAGACAAAAGACATACCACTAAATAACTAAGTACGAAAAAGAGAACGAAGCATTTTCATTCTCCGAGATTTAATGTCTCGAAATTTTTTCTTGATTTTTTCACGATTAAGTCCTTTGAATATTTCTCACTCGATATAGCACACCATCAAGTCCAACTGTTTAGAAAGTGCACCTGCAAAAATAGCAGAGAACCTCTTCACTTACAATTGTACAAAGGCCACTACAATTCTCAGTCCAACAGATGAACATATCTAGGCGACTGATCTAATATAGGAACTGATGAACATGCATCTTAAACAAAGCTAAGGCATCCAACTGATCTAATATAGGAACTGATCTAATTAAAGCCATGGGCTTAGTTGATCTATATAAGAACTGATCTGATATAAGCAAAGGCATCTTAAACAAAGCCCAGGGCTCGGTTGATCCATATAAGAGCTGATCTAATTAAAGCTCCATAGTCATAACCAACTGAAATTATGTGCTTGTACTCTGGGCCTGCCTGATTTTAAAACAATTTAGCACACTGCACTGCAGGCTGTGATCCAGCTCCCACTATCGGCTGTCCAACATGCGTCAATGCATTATGTAGGAGTGGCCAACCGAGCATTTCTGCTGTGGCATTTATTCATCAACTCTCCTTCCTTGTTGAATCGACCCATTTTAGTAACTAGTAAGTACACCAACAATTGGCCAATATGAGTGATTATTGGTCGCACTGCAGTCACTCGACTCCATTAGTCCATTGCAAGTAGAATTTCTTTGGCCTCATCAATTCTTCTTTCATCACATAGAGCTTTTATGATTTTATCAGTGTCTGTGTATTGTATGACATGTATGTGTAGCTATCCGGAAGGACCGAAACTACACCAGATCTCACTCAAAATGACATTAAAAATATTTCAAGCTTTTATCTACCTTTTTCATCCTGCAGAATCTCGTAATGGGAGCATTGAATCGAAGGAAATCAAGGAATATGCATCTGGAGGCTGCGCCACCACGACGCTGCACCGCTCCCGCTGGCCACCGCACCGCCTTGCAAGGCTAGGGTTAGGATTGGCTCTTAGCTGCTCCTCTCCTCTCGCCAGTCACCTCTTAGCCTCTCGTGGACGGACGGGATTTGGGAAAACTTCAGAGTTAAGGCTTGGGCTCCACTGTCGTGGCTGCGTTGCGAGAGGACTCAGGAGGCTTCATGCCTTCACCACTTCAGTCCATCCATTGGTCCATTGGGCGAGACGCCTCCACCCACTCCTGGGCTGTCGCCAAACTCCCACCGTCCCACGAGGCCATGACGGCACAACAACAGGACGCACTGCTTGGCATGGTCGCTTGACACCAGCAGCAGACGTCACAACAACAAGACGCACTGCTTGGCATGGTCACTTGACACCAGCAGCACACCGGCTCTGGAGCACCACCGGGGGGTGGGGGCGTCCGCCAGCGACTGAGCTCGGGCGGCCGCCCGACCTCGCCTGAAGGGCGGGTCCGCCACTGCTCTAGCAGCACCTGTCACAAACCTTGCACCTCTGTAACTTAGAATTTTCGTTTTATCCTCTAATTAAAAAAATAACCAACATGTGATCAGGAGAGAAACCATCTTTTGGTGGTTAACGGAGTTGTGGGAGCATAACCCATCCACCAGGATTCAATCTATTTCTATTTTACCTATGTTTACGTATAAGCGAATGCGTCTCAGTGTAAAAATAGGCACACAAGGTCATTGATTTATTCACGACCTCCGCACTCCTAGTGGTGCAACTACACACACGATATATCAAGCAACCTGCGATATTAATGTACTGTCGTGTTTAGCCGTTTTTCCAATGTCAATCCTTTTCCCGAGCAAGTATGACATAGGAATTGGATTTTCTTTTTTAAGAGAAAACATAGAGCATGAACGTTGTTTGTTGGAAATTCCAGGAAGGCCCTCCCAACGCACTAAATAGTGTTTGTAGCAGCTGCAATTGCGGTAGCAGAGTATCAGCGCTACTGAGGAGAACTTTGCGTCCACTATTGCGGTTGTTAGGTCGATATAGCGGGCCAGTGTTTGCTCCAACACTCCGATATAGCGGATGACCTGATATCGTGATTGCATGAACCATTTGATCGCTACGTGTGTGTTAGGCCTAGATTGAGATAAGTTTAGGATGAGGTCCAACCCTCGATGTGTTTCTCCAAACTAGTGGTGGCCTGTATCGACTTTGAGTTTACAAGTCACTTGGGTAATATCTTATGAAAGAATATATTGCTAGAGAGCTGAGTAGAGGTAGCAGCAATGTCACTCTTTTTCCTCTGTTGAGTAGTAGCTATCATATTGTTGGTGTTGACCAGTTGGGCCTGGGGCATGCATGCAAATATGCAATGCAACCTGGAGCAACTGTCTTTGAGACACATCTCTACACATTTTTGGATGAGAAATTGGGAACTTGCATGCTACTCAAGAATCTAGGATATATATGTTTAGGTTATTGTCATGAATCATGACACAACACACATGAGAAACTCAAGATTGTTAGTGTTTTTAGATTCTGCTATTGGAATATATCGTTCGCTTTTTAGATTCTTCTATTGGAATTGGTGTTGACCAGTTGGGCCTGGGGCATGCATGCAAATATGCAATGCAACCTAGAGCAACTGTCTTTGAGACACATCTCTACACATTTTTGGATGATAAATTGGGAACTTGCATGCTACTCAAGAATCTAGGATATATATGTTTAGGTTATTGTCATGAATCATGATACACACACACATGACAAACTCAAGATTGTTAGTGTTTTTAGATTCTGCTATTGGAATATATTGTTCGCTTTTTAGATTCTTCTGTTGGAATATATCGTTCGCATTCCGCTATGTGGACATCAATCTGTTACTACCCCGCTATTCACTATTTAGTACCTTGGGCCCTCCTACCGGAAGGAAGAATCCTTGGAGTGATGGGCCTTGGGCCAGCACCATCACACACAGAAAATGCATATTTAGTGAGCCTCGGTCCACACGAATTGCTCTTTCTCTTTGATTCTGAGCAATTGCCCCCAGCTCCTCAACCGGCCAGCTGTGTTGGAGATGAACCTTCTTAGGAATTAATCTTCCCAATCAGCCTTTGCAATTCTTTTTTGTTTCTCGGGGGTGAGGCCTGGATGATTGCTTTCTTTGGCCTTATTCTCGTTGATCTCAATCCCCTTCTGATGGACTAAGAATCCGAGAAAGTTACCAGCCGAGACACCAAAGGCGCATTTCAAAGGATGAATTGGAAACTTATACTGCCTCATTCTCTCGAACGCTTTCCTCAGGTTCTGGAGATGTTGTTCCTCGGATTGAGCCATAATAACAATATCATCAATGTACACCTCCAATTCTCGGCCTACCATACCCTTGAATATGCAATTCAGAGTCCTCCGGTATGTGGCTCCTGCATTCTTGAGACCGCATTACTCTCCACTCATAGGCACCAACTGGACCAGGGCATCTAAATGCAGTCTTGTTAATATCTTCTTCGGCGATTGGCACCTGGTTATATCCTGAGTGGGCATCCAAGAGGCTCAATACACAAGTTACAAGCTGTCGAATCTACCAGTAGGTCAGCTATCGGCATTGGATACTCGTCCTTTGGAGTGGCAAGATTCAAGTTTCTGAAGTCAACACATAACCGCTGACTTGCCATTCTTTTTAATCACTGGTACAATATTGGACAACCATTCTTTGTATTGGGCTTCCCTTATGAACTTGGTGTTGTAAATATTGTGGTATAAACATATATTTAGATTTAATTCCAGCAAATTTAATAAAGACGCAGGCATGATATAAAAAGCATATAAATAACTTAACCAACATATAAACATATGAACCTTTTAAGTCATTGAAATGAAAACATATGCCCATATATATCATGTAAGAGTTTAAAATCAGTATATCCATATGTAAATAATGTATATTATTCCAACTGAATGCTGATACCAATATAACATGTATGACCAAATTGAGCATGTTAACAGGATTTTGAATGACATATATTACTCTCAGAAGGCTAGTTGCACAAGACTCATTCTTGGGCATCTCCACCATGGCAAATATTAATCTTGATTATATATGACAGTTATAGATTAGATCTTGAGCTTAAATTAAATCTTGCTATCAAAAGAGGCTAACAGATCATGAACACAACTTGCTGAGCAATGTGAAAGATCCCAAATCAATCTAACTTTCAGCTATCATAAATTTTATTGATTAGACAGAGTTCGGTAGTTTAGCAAAAGAGACCGAAAACAATCACAGACCACAGAAATAAGGTAACACGGTGAGCAAAAGGTAGCATATAGCAATCCTTCAATGATCAGAGCAAATAATAGCAAGCCAGTAGTAAGCTCAAGATCAATCTACAATCACGTTCATATATAATTTTAGCAATATGTCATTTCATCATTGAGAAATCTAACCCTCAAAACTTCTTTGCAAATTCTAATTAGAGATTAACCACAGATATCTGATATAGATCAAGCAAAGAAAGTCAGCAGCTGAAAAACTCACAAAGCAAGTAATACTTGAAATCACCGAGAAGAAATCAGAGCAAGGCATGCCATAAAGCATTGTCCCAGAAAACCTAGCACCCTCCTATGCTGCAGTGAGAGGGCGAGGCGTTCGGAGATACAATGCCCCATTGCTGGTGGGACACACCAGAGCTGACAAAGCCAAGGTCAAGGAGACGCCGTACAAGAACAAGAGAAGCACCGGCCAAGTGTGTCTCTCCGCTGAGCACCAGGGACCTCAAATTACCACCAAGGCCAGCAATTGCCAACGAAGAGAAGGTCCCAAAGACCAAAACCAGTGCCAAATCAAGAAGAAGAAGAAAGAATGGAAGAGATAGTGCTCACGTTTTTTTTGATTCATCTCACGGATGAAGGTGGCCTTCTTAAATAGCTGAGAGCAAAAGAGGAAGGGGATATCGGCTTGGTGGCGTTAACAACCGGAGCCGAGGCACCCAGGCCACAAACGTTGCCAGCACCCCTCACCTTCTGCTGAAGCCGCTGCCGCCGCCTTTCCTGGGAGATCGGATCTGGCGAGAGAACTGCACGTCGTTGAAGTCGCCGCCGCTCCCACGGAGAGTAGACTTGGCATTCCCCTTTCTTCCTTTTTTTTAATTGTGAAATTACCAAAATGCCCCTGAAATTTCAACACTTGGCTAACTCGAGGAGTTGGAAATGAAGACCGGTTCAAAGAATCATTGGTGTGCTTTCCACGAGCGCCTTTTAGGATAGATAAGGCAGATGCCAAATGTTTTAGAGAAGAAGCCGTGTTTTCGGTGGATGCAGTGAAAACACCTCTTTCAGCATTATCCTTTTCACATACATAATTCATAAATGGTCCAAAGAAAGCCATTGATAAAGGTCCCTCTTTGAAGGCGGCCTATTTGCTCTGGTTCAGAAAGCATTATTCCCTTTTTTCACAGGCTCCGATGAACCTAGGCAACGGCATACGAGTTAGCATCTACGGTTAGCTACAGGAAATCTAAAAAAAAAAAAGTACTAAATTACCAACGTTTTGGCTATGGTGGATTAAACATCTACCTTTTGTCTAAGATTTAGCTTCTCCATTTTAGTTCGTTATATTTTAGATATAGGAAGGCTATGCAAATCCTACCATGGTGGATCTTTTTTCCACTTCTTCATATATATATATATATATATATATATACATATATATATATATATATACATATATATATATATATACATATATATACATATACATATATATATATATACATATACATATATATATATATATATATACATATACATATATATACATATACATATATATATACATATATACATATATATATATATATACATATAAACATATATACATATACATATACATATACATATACATATATACATATACATATACATATACATATACATATACATATACATACATATATATATATATATATATATATATATATATATATATATATATATGATAGAGTCCGATCACTCAGGTCTTTCGTTCGCAGTCCCTACTAATGCCTTTTTCTTGAGTCTCATTCTGTCAAACTATCAACTCCCTTTACAACAGGAACGACGAATTTGTTACGAACACTAACGCAAACAACATATTTATGTGCATCACATTCGTTGACGATTGCTACTTCTTCTCTCGTTATGCACCATTGGGTACGACTCAGGCTTTCCATACTCAGGTATTTATGCTTCCATGTATTGATGTTGGAAATGTGGATAATATTTTAATTCCAAATTTTACTAGAAGGTAAATATCATAAATAACTAATGATGTGTAAAGCAGTGCTAACAATAGGCACATCATTGTACTTCAAAACTATATAGAAACAGAATTAAGAAAATGGGCCTTACTCAAATGGGCCAATTTCTAACAATCCCCTACCAATTCTAAGGTAAGAAGTAAAAAGATGTCAAAGATATTGTGCTGAAGTACTGTTAATATACCAGTCTTTTAGTGTAAGTCCCGTACGGGTTGAATTTGTACCTATAATGAAAATATTCATCTTCTCATAGCTGATGAATGGACTATGCCTTGAATTCACAGCTTTTCGTGATTAGAGTTCACTTGAAATCTCAACTAGTGCTAGGTTGCCATGAACCATGCCTAAATGGAGCATTATATGGTCATGCTCCCTTATCTGCTCATGAGCTTTTTGGAGAATGCCCCATTCTCGTGAACTGCGATCACACAGTTAAGCTCAAGTAGGTGTATTCTTTTTAGGTATCCTGCAAGCTAATATATTTTCTCTTGTGGACAACAGAATACATTAAGACTTTATGTCAACCTTCCATATAATCAAAAGTACATTGTTTATTAGGATATGGGTACAATGAATATGTACTCTCTTGTTACAACATCAACTTATTTTTCCTATTACCTAAGTCACGGGATCTCCGATCAAGAAGATATGGGTTACCATTGTGATGTAATTCAGATGGGCCTCAATCCCATATTCATAGAAGCAATGGAAATCGCTTTTCCGTGCTAACCCCTTTGTAAAAGGATCTGTCAGATTTTTCTCAGTATGAATATAGTTCACAACAATTACTCTAGAGTTTCTCAGTTTTCTGACAAATTTAAACCTACGCTTCACATGTCTAGAGGACTTCATATTATTCTTTGTATTTGTGACTTTGGCCAATATTGTTTGGTTATCACAGTACATCAGGATTACAGATATTGGTTTCTCAACCAATGGCAAGTCCAGTAGAAGCTCTCTCAGCCATTCAGCCTCAACAGTGGCTGTGTCAAGTGCTATAAATTCTGCTTTCATGGTTGGCCTCGTCAATATGGTCTGTTTGCAAGACCTCAATGAAACTACAATATCAACTAAAGTAAACACATAATCACTTGTAACTTTGATCTCATCTGCATCAGAGATCCAATTAGAGTCACTGTAACCTTCTAATACAGAAGAGTATCAAGTATAATGTATTTCAAAAGATATTGTGCCCCTCAAGTAGCGCAAAATACATAAGTGACCTAATAATTTATAATTAGCCAAAGTCTTCTTCATGTACTCTCTATCTATATTCAAAGAGTGGTGAGAACTCCATCTTATAAATTGGTTTCCTCATCTTGTCTTAGCAATGTGGTACTAAACCATACATACTTTAGAATTAAGGAAATGAGCTTTACTCAAATAGGCTAATTTCTAACGATTGGTCCCTCTTTACGGCTTCGTAATAATAGAAAAGGGTAAATCCATATTGGTGGGTGCTTCTTCTAGTTCTACGCACTTTTTAAGAAACTCATTCTGTGCTAGTAAACCCATATTAGGCTTTTTCTCTTTGACTCAATAACACATGGAGCCATTACTATTTTCAATCACACCCATTGGTAGGAAATAAAGAAATAGGAGTACGAAAGACGAGTTGAAATGAAACTGACGGAGCCCAGCCAGCGAGCGTAAGAACGAGCCTGCAACTACGGGCGTGTTTGGTTCCCTGCACCCGCCTTAACCAGGCTGGGGAGGTGCAAGTTACCTGTGTTTGGTTGCCTAGGTATTTGCTTCGGCCAGGCCCCGCTCGTGCAAAATGACCCCCTCGGCCAGGCTTCGTGGAAACGCAGAAATCTGGCGTTTCTCCCCGGCCTGGCTCTCGCGCTACAGCCGCGGACGCGCGCGCGGGGCGAAATCTGGCCGCGGGAGATGGCGCGAACTCGCTAGGGTTCGCTCCCCCTTTCGCGCCACTCACCGCGTATATATCCCCCTCCCCCGCCGCCATCCCCTCGGTTCGCTCCCCGTCGACTCCGGAAGTAGGTCATCCACCTTCGAACCCTCGGTCTCCTCTTCTTTGTGCTCTTGTTTACTGATTCATGGCGAGCTGATCCTTCCCCTCTCTGGCTCGTTGTCTTCGAGGTGCTCTGGATCTAAGTCTGGATCTCGCCTCAGGCTCACCAGATCTGAGTTCTTGGTTGCCAATCAGGTACGGATCCAACTTGTTGTGCGTTCTTTGTGTTTTTTTGGTCTCTTCTCTTGATCTCGTAACCCTAATGCTTGGTGATGACACCATCACTCACCTTTTGTAGCAATCTCGCCTCAGGCTCACCAGATCTGAGTTCTTGGTTGCCAATCAGGTACGGATCCAACTTGTTCTCCGTTCTTTGTGTTTTTTTTGGTCTCTTCTCTTGATCTTGTAACCCTAATGATGGTGATGACACCATCACTCACCTTTTGTAGAACTGTCGCCTCAGGCTCACCAGATCTGAGTTCTTGGTTGGCAATCAGGCACGGATCCAACTTGTTCTGCGTTCTTTGTGTTTTTTTGGTCTCTTCTCTTGATCTCGTAACCCTAATGCTTGGTGATGACACCATCACTCACCTTTTGTAGCAATCTCGCCTCAGGCTCACCAGATCTGAGTTCTTGGTTGCCAATCAGGTACGGATCCAACTTGTTCTCCGTGCTTTGTGTTTTTTTTTGGTCTCTTCTCTTGATCTCGTAACCCTAATGATGGTGATGACACCATCACTCACCTTTTGTAGGACTGTCACCTCAGGCTCACCAGATCTGAGTTCTTGGTTGGCAATCAGGCACAGATCCAACTTGTTCTGCGTTCTTTGTGTTCGGTACATATGAGACATCCCATCCCCTCTCTCGTCCCCACTTTCAATGATGATGGCTATTATAGTCTGAGCATATGTCCAAGTCTATGATGATGGCTATTATAATCTGAGCATTTTGTCCATTGCACTCAAATGTTGTGGTCCTGTTATTTTGTAGAAAAATTATGCTGTTCTTGAGTTCGTAGTTACTCAGTCCTGTCAAATACCTTTCTTTGTATAGATGGATTTGCAAGAGAAGAGACGCTTGCTTTTTGCTCGGGCTGCCGCTCTTATCACAGCCATGTACGCATTCATTTTTACTAGGTTTAGACTGCATCATTGTTCACGGCCTCAGCTCACTTATGGGTCACTTAGCAAGATGGATGAAGAGAGCCAAAAAATCTGGACTTGATTTACAACTGTAATGATGTAGAGTGTGTAAAGATGCTTCGCATGAGAAGGGCTCCCTTTTTCCGGCTATGCAGTTTGCTTAGGGAAAGACATTTGCTCAGAGACACCATACATAGTTGTGTAGAAGAGCAAGTTGCAATGTTCCTTCATATAGTCGGCCATAACCAACGATTTAGTGTGATACATCAAAACTGGAGGAGGTCTGTAGAGACAGTCCGCCGCCATTTCAAAGAGGTGTTGTACGCTATTGGTGAACTTAGACAAGAGATGATTAGACCTCCATCTAATGAGACACCAGCTAAGATTAGCAATAGCCCAAGATGGTATCCATACTTTAAGGTAAATAACTTGTCATTTAGTTTATAGGATGTGGTTGCATGCCTGGGTGCATATCAAGTAACAATGAAATGTTGGGTGCCATGTAGGACTGTGTGGGGGCAATAGATGGAACTCATATTTATGCTAAAGTCCCAGCCAAGATCCAAGCTGCATTTAGGGGTAGGAAGCACTACCCCACACAAAATGTGCTAGCCGCAGTTGACTTTGATTTGAAATTTACATATGTCTTGGCTGGTTGGGAGGGATCAGCACATGATGCCACCATTCTTGCTGATGCACTAGACCGAGAGGATGGGTTAAGGGTTGAACCAGGTAACTAAATAAACTGGTTACACAAATAAAACATGTAAATTCAGAGGCATGAACCTAATGCATGTCCATATTTGATGTAGGCAAATTCTACTTAGTAGATGCGGGATACGCATGTCGGCCTGGATTCCTTCCTCCTTATCGTGGCACTAGATACCATCTGAGAGAGTACGGTGGTAGGAACTACCCAACCAACCTAAGAGAGTTGTTTAATTTGAGGCACTCAAGTCTGAGAGTAACTGTTGAAAGGGCTTTTGGTGCTTTGAAGAATCGTTTTCGCATCATTGATAACAAACCTTTCCATCCATTCAGTACACAAGTCAAGTTAGTTCTTGCTTGCTGCATACTGCATAATTGGATTCTTGGGCATGGGGTTGATGAGGTAGTTCCAGCTGAGTTTTCTTGGGTGCCAAACAACTCTGAAAGTCAGGCCCAAGGAACTCAGGTGGATGACAATGCTGCTTGGGCTCTTACTAGGGATGAATGGGCTAATCACATGTGGGCTAATAGGGGTTCCTCTCACATTTAGTTTGTTTTCCTGTGTTTGGTGAGGAAGCACTGATGGTTGCATATGGGCATCTGCTGGACAATAAGGCCTTGGGTTCTGCATTTGTGCACATGTCTGACTCCCATCGTGTGCTGTGGCTGAGGACCTTCCTGGCTAGTCACTAACTATATGTTAGTGGTGGCTTCTTTTGTGCATAATTTGCTCCTTTTGGCTAGTCACCAAACTTTTTGTGCAGTTCACCTGATCCTGCTTTCTTACTGACACTAACATATAGTTAGTGACTTCAATGTGCCACTAATACTAAACCTTGATGTTGTTAACCTAAACTGAGCATGGGCCTGTTTGCCTATGACTAGATGATTTGATTCTGAGCATATGCCTCAAGCCACTGATGTTGTTTTTTGAATTCTGAGCATGTATGCCTCAAGCCAGTGATGTTGTTTTCTTAATTCTGAGCATGTATGCCTCAAGCCACTGATGTTGTGTTTTTTTTAAAACTGAGCATATTTTGCCTCAAGCCACTGATGTTGTTTTTTGAATTCTGAGCATATGCCTCCAGCCAGTGATGTGTTTCTTAATTCTGAGCATGTACAATGTTGGCTTTGGTTCTGTTTTTTCAACCAGCTGAGCATATACCTCCAGCCAGTGATGTTTTCTTAATTCTGAGCATGTACAAGAAGGTATGGTTTTTTCAGCCCTTTTCTCTAATGAAATTATGCAGCCATATCTCTTTTCTGACTTTTTTTTTATGAAACTATGTATTCAAGTTATGTGGATTCAATGCAATGGTTAGATGACATTAAAGTCCTTGAGATGATTGTTGACAAGTTTAGCTCATCAGTAACAATGTTTTGATGAAACTATGTATTCAAGTTATGTGGATTTCTGAATGAAAGCTGCTTTGGCTCTTAGAATAGGATTCTTCAGATCTGATTTGGAGCCCAAGTTTTTCTCTGCGAAAAATTATATGTCACTGGAACTTGAGACTTGGGTCACATGACTTTTTACAGACACATCAAACATGGTATGCTGTATGCCATATGAGAAGCCTTGACTGTTAATGTTCAAATACACACAGCCAGCTTTATTGGGTTAGCAATACCAAGTGCCTTAGGGCCTGAGGCCTGAACCCCTCCATAACTGTGAAGATACTCTTATTATTCTTTGCTGTTGAAGATACTCTTATTATTCTTTGCTGTAGGAAGAGTTGGTTTTTTCTTTGCTGTTGAAGTTACTCTTATTATTCATTCTAATTCATGGTTCATGCTTTTATTGTCAGCCTCTATGTCCTGGTACGTAGTGCATGCTGGCCGCAAAACATGTGTGTTTTCCACATGGGAGGCATGCCACGAGCAAGTAATCGGCTTCAAAGGAGCTTGCTATAGGAAATATAAGACAAGAGAAGAAGCCTTTACGGCATTCAATGGTGCACAACTTCAAAAAAAAATACAGCCTGGACCAAAGGACATGGCTTTAGTAGAGCCTGGAGTACCTAAAATTAAGATGGGAGGTTACAAATGGAAAGACATTGTTATTTTAGTGGAGGGTGCAATAATATTAGTTCAGACTTTAGTGATCCTAATTTTGCTTTCCAAATCGGTGTAATATGCAATGCAAACAAACTTGTATGCTACAATATGTTCTTGTATCCTAGTCAGCCATGCAGCTTGTATGCAGGCAACCAAACAAGGTTCATGCAGCTTTTTATTTTGAATATGATGCAAATGCATGCAACCAAACACCAGCTGCTTCTGTTCTGGCTGCAACGAGCCAAGTAACCAAACACGCCCTACTTGCATGCACTAAGCCTGGCCAACGGTGACCTGGCTGACTCGTGCGAGCCAGGCTGGGTTGAGAAGGTAACCAAACACGCCCTACCTAGCGAGCCGGAATCGAACCATCGCTTGATCAATAGCAGAAGGCCCGCACGCACGGGATCTCCTCGCGATCGATCCGACGGCGCAGACCCTCTCGCCTCTCCGCTATAAAACCCGCCCCAAACCTAAACCTCCTCCGCTTTCTGCCCACGCCGCCGCCACCGCCTCCTCGTCGCCCGTTCCGGAGCCCGAGCAAACCCTAGCCTCTTCCACCATGGTACGGCGATCTTCCGTCCTTTTCATCCGATCCCCCCGCGTTTCTTGCTCCGATTGTTGTTGAATTTGGGGTTCTGATCTGTGTGATTCATTTTTGTCTTGCCTGGTGGTGGTGGTGGCGGCGGCGGCGGCGGTGCAGGTGCTCCAGAACGACATTGACCTGCTGAACCCGCCAGCGGAGCTTGAGAAGCTCAAGCACAAGAAGAAGCGCCTCGTCCAGTCGCCCAACTCATTCTTCATGGTAAAATTCCCTAGAAATCTTTGCATCTCTGTGCTTGCTTTCTTTGTTGGAACGATGCGCGTATGTTTAGTTCCGTGTAGTGGCCACTATGGTGTGTTGCAAACTGCGGGGCTTGCGGATGCCTGAAATTCCGGTCAGATTTTAGCCAAGGACAGTGCTATCAGAACCGGTTCATGGTTATTGCGTGACAGATCGCACTTGTCGTCAGGGGTTTAGTTCTGTCGATGAGTGAGCTTGTATAGGTGTGGGCGTTTTCAGGTTTTCGGGAGGGATTAGAATCGAATTTGCATGGTAAGCAAACCTTAACGCTGGTATAACTTTGTTGGGAAGAACATGTTATGCTGTGATTGGAATCGTTTCTGTGGATCCAAGAAATCAAATCACTTCCTGAATGTTGCAATAGAGCTTAGTGACAAGCATTTTTAGGGACGTTATATATTGCCTGTGCATCTAATGGCTAGCTTGTGCGCAGCAATATCTTCATGATTGCACTGATTATACTAAAATTTGGAATTGCTCTATGTGTTTGGTTGATATATTGTGGGTTCTAATGGTGATGTTATCTGTTGCAGGATGTCAAGTGCCAGGGCTGCTTCAACATGTAATATTTCTTCATTTTTTGTGCTTTTAAGTGATGTCCTTTTTTCGTAAAGTAGACTGCTGGGTGTAGGCATTTTGCTATTGCTTGGCCTTTTCCATGTTGTATTATTTCGAAATATGATCATGCTGTGCCTAAAAAGATGATGCTACTGTTGTTATAGCTGTTTTGAGGTTGATTTAACATACGTGGACAGTTTATTCTACTGCTCTTTGTTTATAATTTGGTTCTGTTATTGCATCTGCATGTGTTACCTAGATGATAGGTTGACTAAACAGATGTGATTTTAAAAATACAGTTTATTGTGCATACATTGTATTTCCCCTAGTTTTTATTGATGGCTGACCTGGCATCATTGTCATTGGGAATAGGGGTGTAATCGGGTCGGATTTGGACGGATATTGCTTAAACTGTATCCTAACCCACATTTTCTTTTCTCCGGATTCGGAGTTGGATATGGTAAGGCCGGATACAGATATGAAATTGGAATATTTGGAGTTTCGAATACGGTACTGTCAGGACGGATATATAACGGTTTCAGATCGGAAGCGGATAATATAGGTGGATAACACGGACGTACAAAAAGGAACATTTTGTGACAAACTGAGAATACACGGTAGCGGCAGTGTGAAATAGAAAATTGTGCCTTGAAAATGTTAAACAGCACTTTGGCTTCACTATTGCTGTTGAAGTGGTCACAAACAGGCTGAAAAATGGAAATTGGCAAGGGCAACATAATTAAGACAAAAAAGCTTCAAATGAATAAATATGAACAATCACTGAAAATAAACTGTGCAATAATTTATCGAAAACAACATAGGTATCCAATGACAAACAAGTCGATACAATATTGCATTAACAGTTTAACACCACACAAGATTGATACAACAGCAAAATCATTCCAATTCATTTTGCCAGGATACATCAAAATTAGGGAGAAATGGTGCCGACAAAGAGATACAGAAGTTGTTTAATTTAAGTATGGG
The DNA here is from genome assembly GCA_017311315.1 of Dendrocalamus latiflorus. Lineage (NCBI taxonomy): Eukaryota > Viridiplantae > Streptophyta > Magnoliopsida > Poales > Poaceae > Dendrocalamus > Dendrocalamus latiflorus. Next base: position 18,639,086 of record CM029638.1, on the reverse strand, counting down.
ATTTGAAGGACATATGTATTAGCATTTGCTAGCACACTTGGATGAAGCAAGTGACTTAAACATGTTGATTCATATTGACATTACACCCTACCAAAATTGTTTAATACTAACAGTAAGTGCAGTAACATTTCTGAAACTATGTTGGGATGTTCTGCCAATAATTCCACTTGCCTACCTTGTCAATGTTGGGATGGTATATTTTGGTGAGAAACCTGACCTGCATCAGCAACAGTCAAAGAAAGATGTCTGTCAGCACGCCTTACACAACACAGTAACAACATATAGCAAAGTACAAAATTACAAATAGAATAGCTGTAACTACTTAGGTTAGATGACATTAATCCTAAAACAGGCATGTTGATATCCACAGAGTATAAGAATCAACGGCTAGGAGTTGACAACTAATATTCAGCATTACCCCTTATTTAACATGATGACTATTAGTACTTGTCTGAAATATCACGTGTCAAGACACTTCCATATAACACTTCCAAATAAGGCAAGTGTTGAGCTGTAAAGTGGAAAAAAAAACAAAAAAAAACAAATCTAGCATGAATACAACAACTATTAACAAAATGCTACTATTGATTTTTCCCATAAAAAGTATAGTGACATTATTTCAGGTCACTAGGGTACTATGCAAATCAAAGAACAGAGTATGTCAAGAAAAAACACTGACACCACCTAAAAAAAAGATAAAAACATAGACAAACATGAAGCAAAGTTGAAGCAAAGCAAGAAGGTTCACTTGAAATTACATTCCAACTTTGCTTCACAGTGTAATTTTGGTTATTGAAACAACTGTGCAGCATAGTTTTTCATCAGTAACAGAAATAAATTGCTGAGTTCAGTTACCTACAAACATAATTGTATGAAAGAGACAGTTATGACTTATAACAAAAGGATATGTCGGCTCATCCCACTCCCCGGTCTTAACATGATAACATCATTACAACTAGGAAATAAACCATAATTAGCAGCACGGATGTTACCGTTACGGCCAAACACATACAACATGGAAACATAAATGTCCAACTAATAATTTGGTAAACCAACATTAACTGATTCTCAATCAAGAAATTACTTTTGGAGCAGCCATTACATATTCCTCAGGTAAGAAAAGTTCAAGCTTGAAATCTCCACCTGTCCAATACATAGCAGAAGGAACAATATCAGGAGACCAGATGCCAGATGAATAAGCAAAAGAATGTTCCACCCAATAAAAAATGTCTAATATTAAACAGGGATGCCATATATTACCTAAACTAACACACTTCCGATTAGCCGTATATAGTACTATTCAACAATATGAAAACAACTTGTTATTTATACAAATTAATTATCAACAAACCAGGCTTATCAAGGCGTCGCTTAGGCGACGCTTAAGCGTCGTCTAAGCGGTAAGGCGCTCCCAGGAGGCAAGGCGTCGCCCACGCCTTGCCGTGTCCGCCGTCGCCGCAGTGGATCCGCCGTCGCCGCTGTCGGATCCACTGCCTCCGCCGTCGCCGCAGCCGGATCCGCCGTTGCCGCCGCCGAATCCGCCGTCGCCGCCGCCAGATCCACTACCTCCGCGGCTCCGCCGGCTCCGGTCTCTTCCGCGGTTGCCGCTTGGGGGCCGTGGAGCGTGGCGGCAAGAAGAGGGAGCGGAGCCATCGAGGGGAGGAGGCGGAGGCGCGGAGCCACCGAGGGGAGGAAGCGGAGGCGCGGAGCCACCGAGGGGAGGAAGCGGGAGAAGGGAGAGGCCGAGGGGGAGGCGGATCCGCCGAGGAGAGGGAGCGAGCGAGGCGGCAAGAGCTGCGCGAGAGATGAGTGAGCGAGAGATGGGAGAGCTCTGCTGTCTGCTCGGATGCAGCAACGGCCGACGAGGCGACGAGTGCTGTGTATGCTAGGGTAACGGGTTAAAAAGGATGGAGCGATGGATATGTTTGGTATTTTTGCAATTTACTCTCTAGATTTCTATAAAATTGCAATTAGATCCTTTTAGGTCCTTCATCCTCTTTGGATTTCTTCCAATTTACTCCTTCAGAACTCAGTTTTTCTTCGCCTTACGATATGTATAAGGCGTCGTCTCACGTCTTACCGCTTAAAAGGTGTGAGGGGGGTGGATCGCCTTACCTCGCCTTACCGCCTTAATAACCTTGCAACAAACTAATCAAACAACATCCAAGACCAGAACACTAATAACATATGCTGAAATCCACCAAAATTCTATGGGAAAAATTCCTAAAAAAAGCAGGCACCTGGTTCGCTGAGCAGCCACTGCGTCTCATGCACAGATCCAAATTCCAAACAGATTAGGCACCACAAACAAATTGATCAAGAGAAAAGGTATACATCGAGTGAGAGACGGCGATAGATCTGGGAGGGAGGAGCGAGCGGTCAGATCGCGAGGCGCACCTTGATGATCCGGCGCGGGAGGTTGCTGTTGGCCATGGAATCGGGCTGGAGCTACCAGGGCTCACGGGGAGGGGTTGGAGATGCCTCAAGCTTCGTGCGGCGATGGAGGAGACAATTGGAGGCGACTCGCGAGCTCACCGCCGTTGGTGACTAGGTCTGGCCGTCTGCTCTCCACCGCTCTTAGGCTCTTGGCGGATATCCACCTAGATATTTACCAGATTTACTGAATACCAAGCTATTCGGTTGGATATCTGTGATACCGAATTCACTACCGAATCCGCCTACAACTATCCGGATACCGTATCGAATCCGGTCGGATACCTATCCAGCTTACCGAATTCGATACCAACCAGTTTTGGTACCGGGTCGGTCAGGAATAACCCGACCGTTTGCACCCCTAATTGGGACTCATGGTTCAATATCATGCCTTAATGAATTACCAGTCTCTTGTCCTTACAAAGCTGTACTTTCCTGTCTTGACCAGACATTACTTTCCAATCATGCATTGTCTCAATTTTCATTGTTACTGGATCTATTTGGAGTACTGATTACTAGGACAAGAATCAATTTGCCTCAAGTCCTGTTGCATGATGCTTGTTGCTTGTAATTTAACACGTCTCCCTCATTTTATGCCCTACCGAGTTTCATGGTGGATGCACTGAACTGAGCTCTTTGATTGCAGCACTACTGTGTTCAGCCACTCCCAGACCGTTGTGGTCTGCCCGGGCTGCCAAACCGTGCTCTGCCAGCCCACGGGCGGAAAGGCCAGGCTAACCGAGGGATGCTCCTTCCGCCGCAAGGGCGACTAGATGAAAGCTATCCAAAAGCAAGGCACTTGATCAAAGTTTGTTAGTTTTGCAGGATGTGGTCTGGAAATTTTGCAATGTCCGCAAAGTGAACATGTTTGGCAATGTAATCTCTCGCTGGAGTTCTTTTATGACACTTGTCAGTTTGTCTGGAGAGCAAGATCAGAACTTATAATCAGGTGTAGCGGTATTTAAACCGTACGTTTGGCTTCAATGAATCGCTATTCCTGATGATGTTGGTTGCCCTGTCTGTCATATGAATGTTGACTGCTTATGTTTGAACTGGGTTATAATGTTATATACTATTCAAGCCGTCGCGTCCCTTGTCTTTTCACTTGATATATCTGCGTGTGTTGTTGGTGTTTTCTGTGCTTGAACAGGGTGAACCCTCTGTTGTGCGATGCGTCAGATTAGCTTAGCTTACTTCATTCCTGCAAGTAGTATGGATGTTTGATCTCAAGCCTTGACGCCCTTTGAATCTTTTTTTTCTACTTTATCGACACTTTGCGTCGGTTACGAGTCTTTTCCTTTCAGCTTCTAAAAATTGTTTTTAACAGTAACTAGCTTTTTGCTTGTAGGAGACATTGCAGTGACTATTTATATTAGCTAAAATCGTATGCTAGTCTTTATCTCTTTGTACTGCTCTCTTTTGGTTGCAGCAAAAAAACCATAAGAAGCTAAAAAGAATGGTCCGGTGTTGGTGGTTTGTTGCTGCGCTGCATGCTCTGTGTTACATTTTGAGTGTTTGATTTACCAATCTACTTGAATTTGTTGATCTAGTTAAATTTGTTTGGGACGTCATGGAAGATTGGAAGGTAAGAATGCATTGCGCTGATATTGTGCATTTGTGCATGAAGAGTAACGAGTCATGCCCGTCAATTCAGTACTTCAGTGCACTTCGAACGACTTTTGGTTAATTTCTACGGGTTGGAAGGACCCAGACCCTGAAGAATGTGAATGCGCATACGACTGTCATGCATGCTACACAGCTGACATCGACGTTCGTGTCGTTGCTGACATCTGCAGATTTTCAAGAAGAGTTTGTAAACTGCTGAAAACTTTTTTTGTCTCCTGATTAGCTGTGCGTTCTATTCAGCTTCTCCAGAAGCAGATCTTTGGGGAAAAGAACACAAGCCCATTCACTCCAACTGGAGACGTCTGAACTCGGCACCTGCAGAAATGCAGAGCATGAACACAAGCCAAGACTTCGCGTCAAGAAGCAAAGTTGTACTATAATAAGTACATGGTTCCTGTGTGAACTAATCGATGCCAGTAAATTAAATCAGTACTCAAAGACAACTCGGAAAACAATGTGCGAGAGGGACACGAAGAAAAGTCTCGAAAGGCCCAGATCTTTATCTGTACTACTACGCGTATGCCGTATGGAACGGGACGATTGATCTTCGCATGCCTCCAGACGTCAAGACAGCTTACGTACCAATGGAGGTCGCCGTCGTCGTCTTCTCTGGCTTTGCGGCTGTCCGTGACTGACGCTGTCCTTGTTGCTTCAACTTGTCGCTTTAGGGTGACTAGCTAAATGTCTATACGTTGCTATGAATTTTTAAAATAAAGTTATGAATGGTAAAAATTTTTAGAATATGCATACAAACATGTTCTAAAAGTTTTTAAATCCATAATAACATACGGACATTCAGCTAGTGCAGGTCAATTGTCAAAAGGCAAGAGGAATCAGGGGCATAATTCAAATGATGATAAGTTAATTTTTATCAGTTTCTAACTATATAAATTTCACAGATTTACATCACCAAAAAGATAAGGTATATAAAAAATTATACAATCCAAGCAGGAGGGGAGGGAGGCGAGAGAGGCCGGTAGAAAAGGAGGTGGGAGATGGTAACTGTTGGTAGAAGTGGAGAGGAGGGGTAGTTAGATATGAGAGAGAGGGATGTTAGATAGATAGTCAAAATTTCAGTATTCAGATCGAATGGTTGAGAAAAGAGAAAGGAGAATGCACTAACTACCAACTCAAACTTATTAAATAGTAAAGATAAAGATTAAACAGTTTAAACTAGGACCTGTAAATTAACCCCCTTTTGTTTGTTTGTCTAAACTGTAAGATATGGCACGGAGCGTTGATTTGTATGGGCGTGATTGGACGTTCTAGATGTCGGTTAATCTGCTTTTTTAGATGGAAAAATCTTGGATCCTAGCTACGATGCGTGACAGATCAGAGGTTAATACTGCTAGTGTTACGATAGAAATTTCTCAAGAGGGTAAGGAAACACAAGCACGATGTGTCCCTTCGGATATCTTATGCTAACCATTTTTGCCCGTTTTTCGAGTCCAACAAACTTTTCCTTTGAAAGTTTTCTCGAGATCCAGCTTAATTCTGTCAACAAACGAAGTACGATTGTCTACTTGCTCTCTTAATTTAACCAACCATTTCCATTGATGCAACACTTTGTGTTACCTTTATCATCGCTTTCTGGAGTGGAGTTCATCAAGGAAATTTCCGGGAAATTTCCTCGAGTAGCTAGTGACGAGAACACTCCCAATCGCTAAAAGAAGCAAAGTTGAAAGAACTCTGCTGATGGAACAAAGGTACCGTTCTTTTTTCAGTTTTTGCTTCTATTTTTTGCTTTTCTATAATAACTAGTTTTTAAATATAATATCTTTTTAAGATGGGGTTTACTAGTTAATTGTAATATATACTGTATCGACTTCATTTATATCCGCAAAAACTGCACGTGAGTTTCTGTTACTCTGTAATCTCTCATATAAACAGCCCAAAAATCATAAGCCGCAACTAAAATCCATAAGCAGCAACAAAAAAGAACAGACCCAAAAATGCGCCTCCTTTGATAAAAGAGACGATTCCGGGCACAACTAAAGCGCATTTGTCACGAAGTCTACAGAGGGGTGGCAAGCAAGATGCAAATGCAACAAGTGGTGTCAAAGCTGCGCCCAACGCAAAAGCAGTAGAAAGCTTGGAAAAGAAAGAGGAAGCCTAATTCTGACTCGCTCTTTAGTTTTTTACAGATGCATATGTACACCCTATTTGGAGCATGGGATTTTCCCCCCTGAATTCTATGGAGATTGAGCTGATTCATGTGAAAATGCTGCGAAATTCCTGTGTTCTAATGCAGAAAATGAAAAAAATGTAGAAATAGGAAAAACATAGGAATTGGATGTCGGTGGTGATAATTTGGGCTTTTTTGCTGGCTTATGGTTGAAAAGTACTGTAGTTGGCTGAAAAAACACTGTAGCTGACAGAGTCTTATTTAGCATAATTAAATTTAAAAAAAATTAAAAAATATGTTTGCCCATTGCGTATAATACAAACAAATACGAGAAAAAAAGAACCGGCAAGAAAGCTCAACAAAAAGCCAAAAGTTCAGAAAAAGATGAAATTTATGAATAGTGAAAAATAAGCCGGAAGCCAGAAGCTGAAGCCGAAACAATCACACCCGTCATCTGTCTTGAAATCCTATAGGAATTGAAAACACAGGAATCTTCAAAAGAGGTGTTGGATGCTCCGTAGGGAAAATGCAGGAACTTTAGAGGAAAATGTCTCTTCGAAGGGAGAGAGACACATTGTGCATTGGACTTCTCAAAGGAATTCTTCACATCGGGTTTGAGCAAATGTTTTGAATCCTCCAAAAAGTGGAGGAAAGGAAAGAATCCAATAGGACCTCTTTGGTTTGTAGGAATTTTGTATGAAAAGTGGAGGATTTCAATTCCTATGAAATTTGGTACTATTCACCCCTTTGAAATGGAGGATTGGGGCATACAATAAATGGTGAAAATTTTTCTTTAGCATGATTCCATAGGAAAACCATAGGGATTCAAACATCCATCTAGACCTCTTTTTTTCTTTCCTATACGAAGACCGAGGCAAATCAAGCTATGTAGCTGCAAGTGATCATAATTTGAGCACAACTTGAGTAAGATTACTCTATTTTATGCTTTCTTTGAGTAACAAGATGATGCAGCTCTAGTTGCTGGAGGCAGAGGACGTGGACACGGCAGGAATAGATCCCGGGGGAGGACGCGAATAAAAAAAGGCTGATTCGTATGTTTATCCTATTCGTGTGTTCCAAACATCTCATCTTGCACAAGTATTCGTATTATATTCTTATGTTTTTTCATTCCTACGTTCCAAAGAAGCCCTAACACTACATCCCAAAGGGGTGAATAGGAAATTTTTCCGTAGGAATACAATCCAATGAAATTCCTTCAAAAATTCTACGTTCCAAACAAGCCAAAGTTGGTAATTTATCATACATGCTTTTATTGTTTCGCTCCATTTTAAGATTGGAAGCGAGGCTGTACTTTCTGTTGGAAATGTGGGCAATATTTTAATTCCAAGTTTTATTAGGAGACAGAAATAATAAACTAATGATGCAAAACTCACAACCAACAGCAAGCTACTCATCATACTTCACAAATTAAGAAGGAAAACAATATAGTAACAAAGTTGAACGTGCGCACGAACGACTTACTTGTTAGCCTGATGAAGAACAGGAAGCCGCGCAGGCTTGACGCAGTGCAGAACGAAGGTGTCGCAGTGCAGTGAGCGGTCGCGCAGATGCGCTGCCCAGAAACCTTATTGCCGCCCCCGTGCAGGTCTTCACGGCAGCAACGGTTCGGAGATACCGCTCCTCTTCTTCGCGGTGCACGCCGGGAAGAAGAGTCGACGAGGTTCAGACGGCGCAGCACAACAGCACACAAAAGTTTTGGAGGAAGAGAATGGAGGCAGTCAGGTTCACACACCATACTCTGGACGTCTCCAGGTATACATATAGACAGACTAGTAACTGAAATGATTAAAACAGCCATTTACCCACTGGTAACTGACACATTCAACCAGTCAGTTACTGTCTGTCATCAAACCCAATAAAGCCTCATTCAAATGTTTGAATCTCATTCAAACAGAGAGATAGTGATGCAGGATTCAGCAAAAATAGAGATAGACTTGGTCTGCCAAGTGACGCGCCACGTCACGGCACGGTCGCGCGTCGCAAGTCACAAGTCACGCGATTTTCACGCGAAAATACGCGGATACGCGCGCGTGCGTGCGCGCGTGTGTGACTAGACAGATCCATCCTCATATCATCTCTTTCCATATTCAAGGAGTGGGGAGGATTCCACCTTATAAATTGGTCTTCCTCCCCCTACCTTAGCAATATGGTACTAACCATGCATGCTTTGGGATTCGTGAAAATAGGCCTCGCTCATTGGGCCATTTTCTAACAATCCCCCACCAATTCCAAAGCAGAATTAGAAGTCAAAGATATTGTGCTGAAGTACTGTTAATATACCAGTCTTTTAGTGTAAGTCCCGTACGGGTTGAACTTGCACCTAGAATGACAAGATTCATCTTCTCACAGCTGATGAATGGACTATGCCTTGAATTCACAGCTTTTTGTGATCAGATTTCACTTGAAATCTCAACTAGTACTAGGCTGCCAATGAACCACGCCTAAACGGAGCGTTATATGGTCATGCTCCCTTATCTGCTCATGAGCTTTCTAGAGAATGCCCCGTTCTCGTGAACTGCGACCACACAGTTAGGCTCAAGTAGGTGTATTCTTTCTAGGTATCCTGCAGGCTAATACCTTTTCCTTATTTAGACAACAGAATACATTAAGGCTTTATGCCAACCTTCCATACAGTTGAAAGTACATTTTTATTAGGACATGGGTACAATAAATATGTACTCTCTTGTTACAACATCAATTTGTTTTTCCCATTGCCTAAGTCACGGGATCTCCGATCAAGAAGGTATGGGTTACCATTGTGATGTAACTTAAATGGGCCTCATTCCCATGTCCATAGATGCAACGGAAATCGCTTTCCGTGCTAACCCCTTTGTAAAAGGGTCTGCCAGATTTTTCTCAGTGTGAATATAGTTCACAGCAATCACTCCGGAGTTTCTTAGTTTTCTGACAGATTTAAGTCTACGCTTCACATGTCTAGAGGACTTCATATTATCCTTTGTACTTGTGACTTTGGCCAACACTGTTTGATTATCACAGTACATTAGGATTGCAGGTATTGGTTTCTCAACCAATGGCAAGTCCAATAGAAGCTCTCTCAGCCATTCAGCCTCAACTGTGGCTGTATCAAGTGCTACAAGTTCTGCTTCCATGGTTGACCTCGTCAATATGGTCTGTTTGCAAGACCTCCATGAAACTGCAGCACCAGCTAAAGTGAATACATAACCACTTGTAGCTTTGATCTCATCCGCATCAGAGATCCAATTGGAGTCACTGTATCCTTCTAAAACAGAAGGATGTCCAGTATAATGTATTCCAAAAGATGTTGTGCCTCTCAAGTAGCGCAACACTCTTTCAAGTGCCTCCCAGTGATCATCTCCTGGGTTAGAAGTAAACCGACTTAATTTGCTCACAGCAAATGAAATGTCAGGTCTTGTGGCACCAGCTAAATACATTAGTGACCCAATAATTTGTGAATATCTTAATTGATCTTTTCCTAACCCCTGGTTCTTTCGAAGCTTAATGCTCGCATCATAGGGTGTTGGTGAAACTTTACAGTTTTCAAAACCAAACCGGCTTAATATTTTCTCAGCATAATGGGATTGATTCAAAGTAATCTCATCCTTACTTTTGATTAATTTAATATTCAGAATAACATCTGCCTCTCCCAAGTCTTTCATATCAAAACACCGAGATAAGAAAGATTTGACCTCGTTAATTAAGGCAGTATTTGTTCCAAATATAAGTATGTCATCTACATACAGACATAAGATAACTCCTTGACCCCCACCATAACGATAATACACACATTTATCAGCTTCATTCACAATAAAGCCAGCGGATGTTAAAGTTTTGTCAAACTTTTCGTGCCATTGTTTTGGTGCTTGTTTTAGACCATACAAAGATTTCAATAATCTGCATACTTTATTTTCCTGTCCAGAAATCACAAAACCATCCGGTTGATCCATATAGATTTCTTCCTCCAACTCTCCATTAAGGAAAGCTGTCTTCACGTCCATTTGATGAACATGTAGACCATAGGAAGATGCTAACGCAAGGAGCACTCTGATGGTAGTTAATCTGGCGACAGGAGAATAGGTATCAAAGAAATCTTCTCCCTCTTTCTGGGTGTAACCCTTGGCCACAAGTCTTGCCTTGTACTTCTCAATTGTTCCATCAGGCCTTAGTTTCTTTTTAAAGATCCACTTACATCCTACAGGTTTACACCCGATAGGACGATCCGTGATCTCCCAAGTCCCATTAGCCATGATAGAATCCATCTCGCTACGGACTGCCTCTTTCCAATACTCAGCATCATGAGATGCATAAGCCTCTGAAAGAGTCTTTGGCACATCATCCACGAGGTATACAATAAAGTCGTCACCAAAGGTTTTCTCAACCTTTTGTCTCTTGCTCCTGCGAGGAGCTTCTGCGACTAGATTGTTATCCTCCTCAGGGATATCACATATTGGTTCAGAAATGGTGGGAAGTTCAGAAGTTTGATTATTCTCATTTTCAATATTATCAGTTTGAACATTCTCTGTTTGTGAAGTACTGCCTGCTGTTCTCATAGGAAAGATATTCTCAAAGAATGAAGCATCTCTAGACTCCATTATTGTATTAGCAATAATCTCAGGAGTTTCTGATTTAACTACTAAAAATCTATAGGCCGTGCTGTTTTGTGCATATCCTAGAAAAATACAATCGACTGTTTTTGATCCAAGTTTTCTCTTTTTCTGCAATGGTATATTGACTTTTGCCAAACACCCCCAAGTTCGCAGAAAATTAATATTAGGTTTTCTCCCCTTCCATCCCTCATACGGAGTAATCTCACTCTTTTTATTGATTACTCTGTTTAGGACGAAAGTTGCTGTTAAAATAGCTTCCCCCCACCATGCCTTAGGCATACCGGCACTCTCTAACATGGCATTAACCAAATCTGTCAGTGTCCGGTTTTTCCTCTCAGCTACCCCGTTTGATTGGGGTGAATATGGTGGTGTAAATTCATGGACTATTCCATGCTCAGAACAGAATTGGGAGAATTCATGAGAGACATACTCTCCTCCACGATCAGACCTTAATCTTTTTATTTTCTTTTCTAGTTGGTTCTCAACCTCGGCCTTATAAGTTTTAAAGTAGTTTAAAGCTTCATCTTTAGTTTTCAGCAAATACACATAGCAGTAGCGTGTTGCATCATCAATAAAAGTTAGAAAATATCTTTTGCCTCCTTTTGTCAATAATCCATTCATTTCACACAAATCTGAATGAATAAGATCTAAAGGTGCCAAGTCCTTTTCATCCTCTAATCCCTTAAAAGGTTTTCGAGGTTGCTTTGCTTGCACACATGACTGGCACTTTGATCCTTTGACAATTTCACATTTTGGAATTAAATCTAATCTGGACATTCTAGCAATACTATCAAAACCAATATGACAGAAACGAGAATGCCAAATATTTGCCTCACATTTATTTGAACCAGTTGCAATATTCAAATTATAACAAGACTCTAAGATACTTAGGCGGAACAAGCCTCCGCTCTCATAGCCTTTACCAACAAATTTTCCGAACTTAGACATTACAATTTTATTTGACTCAAAAACTAGCTTATAACCATCCCTGCATAGGAGAGAACCACTAGCGAGATTCTTCTTTATTGTAGGCGCATGCTGTACGTTCTTCAAGTGGACAATCTTCCCTGAAGTAAGCTTCAGATCCACCGTGCCAACACCAAGAACAGAAGCATGCGACCCGTTTCCCATTAGGACGGAGGAAGCCCCTGCTGCCTGATAAGAGGAAAACAAGGAAATATCAGAACATACGTGAACATTAGCTCCAGTATCAACCCACCAATCAGTGGATTGACAAGCTGAAAAGACAACAGGTGAATTACCATACCCTCCTGAAGTCGAGGCCTCGCCTATGGTCACGTTAACAACCTTCTTCTTAGGCTGTTCACCATCTCTGATTTTGCGGAAACGACAGTCCTTCGCCATATGACCGTCTTTACCGCACACAAAGCAGGTGATGCCCTTCAAATCCTTTTTCTCAGTTTTCTTCTTAAAACTAGTTGTCTTGTTCGGTTTGTTGGATTTGTACTTCTTAGCAACAGTCTTTCTCTGTATGACATTTGCATTGTTCTGGCCAGATGTGCTAGGTGCATCTTTTGCTCTTGCTTTTTCTTCCACATCGAGGGCTGCAATGAGATCCTCAACAGAAATCTCTTCCCTCTTATGTTTCAAGCTAGTAGCAAAATCCCGCCAAGAGGCAGGGAGTTTAGCAACAATGCCCGCAGCCACAAACTTTGGAGGCAATGCACAGCCCAAGTGCGCAATCTCACCGACTAGTAGCTGGAGGTCATGAGCTTGTCCAACTATGGACTTAGCCTCATCCATGCTAAAGTCGAAAAATTGCTCACATATGTAGAGCCAGCGACCTGCCTCTGCCTCTGCATATTTTTGCTCTAGTGCATCCCACAACTCTGTGGCGGACTTGCAGTCCATGTACACATCATAGAGCTGATCTGCCAGAACAGTCAGAATGCAGCCAAGAGCAGTATTATTCGCAGCCTCAAACTGCATGTACTGCTCAATCGTAAATGGATACTGTGGGTGGATAACCCACCACAGTCCCAAAGACATGAGCCAAAACTTGACTCTAGTCTGCCATCTACGGAAATTCTGACCAGAAAACCTCTCAGGTTTCATCGCATCAGAAGCATTAGCCATTTCTGTATTGCAACAAAATTCACAATAAGGTTTCTGGAATGTTGGAAATGTGGGCAATATTTTAATTCCAAGTTTTATTAGGAGACAGAAATAATAAACTAATGATGCAAAACTCACAACCAACAGCAAGCTACTCATCATACTTCACAAATTAAGAAGGAAAACAATATAGTAACAAAGTTGAACGTGCGCACGAACGACTTACTTGTTAGCCTGATGAAGAACAGGAAGCCGCGCAGGCTTGACGCAGTGCAGAACGAAGGTGTCGCAGTGCAGTGAGCGGTCGCGCAGATGCGCTGCCCAGAAACCTTATTGCCGCCCCCGTGCAGGTCTTCACGGCAGCAACGGTTCGGAGATACCGCTCCTCTTCTTCGCGGTGCACGCCGGGAAGAAGAGTCGACGAGGTTCAGACGGCGCAGCACAACAGCACACAAAAGTTTTGGAGGAAGAGAATGGAGGCAGTCAGGTTCACACACCATACTCTGGACGTCTCCAGGTATACATATAGACAGACTAGTAACTGAAATGATTAAAACAGCCATTTACCCACTGGTAACTGACACATTCAACCAGTCAGTTACTGTCTGTCATCAAACCCAATAAAGCCTCATTCAAATGTTTGAATCTCATTCAAACAGAGAGATAGTGATGCAGGATTCAGCAAAAATAGAGATAGACTTGGTCTGCCAAGTGACGCGCCACGTCACGGCACGGTCGCGCGTCGCAAGTCACAAGTCACGCGATTTTCACGCGAAAATACGCGGATACGCGCGCGTGCGTGCGCGCGTGTGTGACTAGACAGATCCATCCTCATATCATCTCTTTCCATATTCAAGGAGTGGGGAGGATTCCACCTTATAAATTGGTCTTCCTCCCCCTACCTTAGCAATATGGTACTAACCATGCATGCTTTGGGATTCGTGAAAATAGGCCTCGCTCATTGGGCCATTTTCTAACACTTTCAAAGTCATAAGCGGAAAGGAAATACCGTTACAAAATGTCATATTGTCATCTCTGAAGAGATGGTAATTAACAAAATGTCAACTTGTGATTTTAAAAGTACAGTTAGAAATTTAGAATTCAGAAGTAAACATGTGAAAGTTACAGTGTTCTCTCATGAGCAGAGAGGACGTGTCTTCATGATCCTGAATGAGACGCGAACTTTGGATTCATGAGACATTCGTCTGGTTGTTGTTGTTACCATTTACGTTACGCATAGAGCCAATGTCACAACTTGAATGCAATGCTACTTGTTGATAGTTTACTCAGCTGTTCTCTATAATTACCTTTAGTCCAAACATCGCTTTCAAATCTACCAAAATATTTCGGTAGTCAAAAGAGAGGCAACCAAATAATGCATAATTTCAAGTTGTTTGCTATAAAAATGTGCTATCAAAACCTACATCAATGTGGATCTACCGATGTAGACTTCCACTGTACTTGCAAATAATTGATATGTTGAAATGCCCCCCCCCCCCCGGGTTAGCCTTAGCTGCTAACTTCGAGAATTAAATACAAAACTAACTGTATAATTAACAAAGAAATTACAAGACAATTCAATCTCTTAAAATGTGCAATAGTCCAAATCGCACTAAGAGCAATCAAGTAAGAAGATATAACCACAAACATCATTTTTTTTGAAATACGCCACTGAGCTCATAAATTACAAATCTCATACATCCGCAAACATACCATTGAGTTCACAAATTATACGTACATGTGCATACATACAAATGAATACAATGTATACAATTACAATTGACCAGATTCTTTGAGACCTTAGTTTAGGGCACGAGTCGGAGTAATTGATATTTAATACCTGCAGGAAGAACCGATGATCAGATACAGAAAAAGACCGAATAAACCAATGGAATAAAGCCAAAATGACCGTCAAAACTGTCTTTAGAATAATATAATGGACAATTCACTCATCAAGATACTAGACCGTCTTGAGCTAGTCGGCACCTCTCGCAGCTGTAGGGTTTCATTATTGGCATTAGAAATAAACCTAAATCATTCCTAAATTCCTTTTTACACTACCAGCCAACCCAACAAAAATGGGGCATGTTCTTTAATTGCTTCTAAAAGTGGCTTTTGGCTTTTGCTACAGTATTTAACTTTTAAACGGAGTATTTTATCAAGACAGGGTCTATAAGTTAATTGTAGTACACATTAAAAGTCCAATATCTGTATCAACCAAAATCACAAGCGAGTATCTCTCTCCGTAATCTCTGTTGCAAATAGCTAAAATTTAGCCAAAAGCCATAAGCCGCAGCCATATCAAAGAGGCCCATGGTTTACTAGAGTACCAGAGCACACACGGTTATGGTAAAAACTCCTACTGCACAACTCACTCAGAGCATAGGTAAAAGGGGATAGACGGTAACACTGCACATGACACTCTTACGACACTTAGGACAAGAGTGTCTCGTGCATTGAACCGTAGCATCGTAACCGAAGGCAGAGGAGCTCACGACGGTAATCAGTGTTATCGAGGGGACGGGGTGCTTCGATTTTGGGGAAGGAAGCAGGAATAAGGAGTGAATGAACTAGGAGTAGTAGGAAATGTCATCATTAGTGTTGGTTCTTAGAGTGAAATTGGGGGAAAGGGAGATGGCGAGTAATAAAAGGTAAGACGTGGGAGGAGACTGATGCTTGCCGTTCGATGCGGAGAAAATGGACGGGTGAGATCGAAATCCTATGAGAGATGCCGCGGATCGGTGATGTGGCATTATCATAGATGGTTCAGATTAAAAATCGTATGTGATGTGTGCTGACATCACAGATGGTTTTTAATCCTAACCGTCTGTGATAATTATATATCATAGACAGTTCTAGCCATCGCCAGTAATGTTGACGGTGATGTTTTTAAAACCGTCTGTGATAATTGCAACACTGACGGTTCTTTGGAACCATCTGTGATGAGGCGTCTAGTTTAGCTTTTTTTTTGTAGTAGTGAAAGGTTAAGGGCCGAGTTCTCATGAAATCGGTCAATTTGGAACTACAGTTGCCAGTATTCATCTGTTGGCCTGTGTAGATGGCTTGTAAGATGTGCATTTGTTGTGCCATGACTTGTGCCATGGTGGGGTCGATGGGTAGGGAAGGAAGGTTGACTCCTTGTCCATGGTCTGTCCCGCGACCTGCAAGTGGCACTCCCTGGTTGGCATTGACGTTGGCTTGCACCTCAAGATTGGTTTTAGGTTGGGCCCTATTGACTCTCTGGGTGGCCATCTATGGAGACTATTCCCTCTTGTCACTAAACTCTAGACAGGTGGGCTAATTGGCCCTTGTAAGCATGCAAAAATTCATCCAAATAAGAAAAATGATAAAGTAGAGTACAATACAAGGCTTATTATGGCCATAAGCCATTCATAATAAGGGGTTATATGGCTCAAGGTCATAGCACCTAGGCCATGCTAAGTCATGAGGGTACAATACAATACCAAATGTCCACAACGTCTACCATGGCTATAGTACAATACCATATTTGTTACAAGCCCATTGCCACTGTAGGGATGAGTGCTCACTACCTAAAATACTACTCCTGGTAAGCACTTTACTAGCCTACTCTACCTATTCCTCCACAAAGCTAGCTCTTGGATAGGCAGGACTGTAATCTAAAGAGTAGGAGTAGGAATGGTTGCCACTGAAGTTAGATGAGCCAGAACGGGAGTGAGAGAAGTTACGGCTATAGCCAAGGCGAGTCCATACAAGAGTGACAGTCACTGGTGGGCTAGGGAGCCACACGCTCTTGCAGGCAGTGACCCTCAAGCGAGGTTCACTAGCCTGGGGTCAGGGTGGAGAAGGATTAGTGGAGACAATGGCAAGTCCAGCGGATGCTGGGGCGTGTTTCACAGCTACAACTACTATCTGCTGAAGCTTGACGAGTGTGGCAGCCCTCTCCTTCTCCACCTCAGTGTGCGCCTTCTCGCACTTGATGAGCTGCTCATGAAGGGCTTCCACACGGTTATTGCTGGCGATCAAGAGTTGGTGGAGGTCAGCAGCAAGCAACCTCCCACAAAATCCATCCACATCTTCCCCAAATCCCCAACCCATTGCCACAAAGGAGAAGATGGAATAGAGTGAGCCACGGTAGCCAGACTAGAGGAAGGCGGCCGATCCAAAAGAGGGAGAGGGAAGAGGAAGGGCGAAGCTAGGAGGAGGAGAGAAGTAGAACCACCCGCATGCCAGGAGGGAAGTCCAGAACCCCCATCCCACCCTCATCGAGCCGACAGCGTTAACACAAGGTATCTTCACATTCCATTCCAATCATTGCCATCACCATCGTAGGACACATGCAAATGCAATCTCACATACACACGCACAACACTAGAGCAGTGGCATCCACACATATAGAATAGAGTAGTAGAAGAGGGGGAGCCAGGGGAGAGTAGAATATACTAGAGGGATAGCTAGCCATGGCATTGGTGGGCTCACCATTAGCCACCTCGTGCACCCGGCGACAACCTCATATTCCCGACACATGAGGGGATCCTGAGCCTCGTCATGGCATACCAAATCGAAGCACTCAAATCCACCACATAAACCTCAACAAACAAAGAAATCAAACCCCAAATTGGATATTATATCAAAACTAAAAGAAGATATTAAAAGTAAATCAAAGAGGGAAACGGGAGAGAGGGGGAGGAGTGCCGAATCCTGGCAACCAGGGCTAGGTCAACAGTGGCATAGCGCAGATCTACCCGGTGGAGAGCCGATGCGGTGGCCCAGAGACCGACGATAGCCAATCTCGACTGGAACCAGAGTAGGCGACGATGGGATAGAGGTGGGGGTAGGGACATGGTGGAAACACGAGAGGAAGAGAGAGGGGCCTGCACGGGGTGAGGATAATGACATCTCACCAAGAAGCTGACCACTTGCCGACCGAGAACCAGCGAAGGGGAGGAGTCGGTAGTAGGGAGTGGAGCAAACCGAGTGTGCGAGAGAGAGAGAGAGAGAGAGGGAGGGAGAGGGAGTGGAGCGAGCAGAGTGCGAAAGAGAGAGAAGCAATGTTCCCCTAGGCGGCCGCCTAGCCCGCCTAGGCGCTAGGCGCCAGCCTCCCGCCTTGGCCACCTAGCCGATTTTGCCCGCCTAGGTGCCCGCCTAGCCCGATTAGGCGCTAGGCGCTGGTCTGTCGCCCGACTAGTGCCTAGCGCCTAGGGGAACATTGGAGAGAAGCGATGGGATATATGGGCTGAGGCCTATTTGGTCAGCCAGGGGGGTAAAGGGTAGAAGGATACATGTATATGTATGGGTACGAAGGGTACAAGAATATATATAGGTACATATATACATGTATAACAACATATATAATTAATTAGTTAGTATCTAACTTGCAAAAACTGGGTATTGACTATTCTGAAATACTAAATCAGAATAATCTAACGTTAGTAAATAGCAACAAACATCGGTATAAGAGAAGATTTAATTATAAATACTGCAATCGATTTAATTGACCAAAGAATAGCCATAGGAACACCTCGTCACAATGTTTCTATGTCTGTGAATTAAACCTTAGCCTACACAATAAATGCAGTCAACAAACCGAATTCGAAGGAAGAATTTCACCAGAGCGCACCTAAGACTGGGACCTACTACCAAATCCTAGACAAATTATCTTCAGTTAAAACAAATTATTTACCTACTAAATTACTATTAGCCCTGTATAAAATGAAATTATGTTTAACTCAGATGAATGATATGTGAGAAATGAAAGGGGAATTGTAGACTCAACTAATGGAGTAGTTGACCTGCAATATAAGTAATCGATGGGTAAAGGGTGCCTTGGCTCAACCAACGACTAGTTCACAATCGGGTAAGTGTGGGGTGAGGGTAAGAGACAGTCCCAAACCAATGACTATGAATAACTGGGTGGAGGTATAATATACTGAAATAGAAGGAAACATTTTGTACAGTGATTTGGGAATCATATACAAGGAAATACGAAGATCCATTCGCAATAAGAATTAGAGTAGCTATAGATAAAGTTGTACAAGCATGTGTAGTACTATATAAACCATGAATTCATACATATCCCCTGGACCAAATGGCGGTTCTATTTTGTTATGCGAGTAATCAGTAAATTTCTAAAATAACAATAAGAAATTCTTTATCAACACAAAAATATTTATTTTCGAGATGATATGAGGTTAGATTGGATTCATTGGAATGATGATTCATGATCATAAAAGTGTATCTTTGCTATTAATGTTTGCTGAGTATCTTGTATTCACTCTTGCTATTATTCTCCCTTGTTTAGAGGTTAGCCAACCCGGGATTCCACTTGGTGTGGAGGATGTCTATCCAAAGGAATGTTATACCGAGTGAGAGTGAATTGATCTAAGTACGATCCGTATGAAGTGCATGTCGTATATGAGACATGGGGTGAGTAGAGAGTTGCTAGCAGCTCGTGCACAACACTTTAGGTATAAGATTACGATGTTATCTATTATTCTTAGTATATGTATAATTATTAGTTGGACTAATATTATTTCTATTAATGTTGTAATATTCAGGCTACTGTTTAGCCTTGTTAAAACCTTTATCCCTGCGTGGAAATAATGTTGTAATATTATGGATTTGTCTTTAATTATTGTTTTGCAGAAACACTCTGATAGGCTTATTATTGGATGAAACAACATTTTATCGAATAATAATCCATTAACTAGTGTTATTACCCTATAATAATGACACGGGCCACCACACATGTGGACACATGTTTGCATAATAATCCTAAGGGAGAGAAATTTTGCAACTGCACCTCCGCTAGTTCATGAGGTTTTTAAGGGATAATTGATTATATGCCACTACAATCGTTTCAGCTCTGAAAAATGGCACTGCAATCATGTTCCTTTGAAAAATACCACTCCAATGAAATACTCCTAAAAAATACTATTATTCTCAATACTAGCTGAATTTTAATGAATACACCTTCCATATTTCAATTATTTTTGTGTGGACAAAATACATATCAACATAAGAGAGGTGTATTCATATAAAATAGGCTTGTATTGATGCCATTATGATCAATACAAGCCGATTTTACATTAATACACCTTCCGTATTCCGATTTGTATTTTTTGTGTAGATAAATATCACTCCAATCATCTCATACTTGTATAAATACCATTATAATCAATAAAAACCCATTTTATATCAATAAAAATGAGATAGTATTGAGCATAATAGCATTTCCAGGAGTATTTCATGATTGGAGTGGTATTTTTCAAAGGAACACAATTGCAGTGGCATTTTTTAGAGCTGAGATGATTGCAGTGGCATATAATCAATTATCACTTTTTTCAAGGTGCTAGCTCATGAGTTTGTAACATTGCATGCATTTCTTTTTTCAAAAAAAAATCTTGAGAATTGTCATGGAGCAGGACAAGAAGTCCTTGATTCCTTGTAAGAAGCAGACAAAAATCGAACTCCTAAATAACAGTAGATGCAGAAGAACGGCTAGGGAATCGAATCACAGATTTTGAAATTTGCAAATGGACCTATTGAATTGATGTTGCAACATGTAATCTATGACAATGACCTTGACTCCCAAGGGCACCGGATGGGCACTGCATGTGATGAGCCAATGCATGTGGAGATGAGTACTCTGTCAAAAGAATTTGCAGCCATACACTCCTGATACGGCGAGACATGGGAATTGTCTTATTAGGCAAGACTTGACCTAATGGAGTCAACGTCTCATCTCAAGACCTGATTTCTCATCTCAAGACCTGATTAAAAGCTAAATCAAAAGGCAAGGCTACCCTAGTAATCTCCAGTTATTACCAGCAAAAGAAACGTTTGCTGGTAAATAAGCAGTCAAGTAAAAGCTTATTCAATTGCAGAGATTCATCTCCGCATAGACACATGTGAACATATTTCTACGAGAAATCTTGAGGTCTTTTAATTACAACTAGCGGAGGACTAGTATATTGGCTGGCAACTATAAGCAATCATGTACATGTATGGTGAGAATTATGAACATTAGTCGAGCCAAATGCATACGTTGGTGCCTACTGAGTACTGACTATGTTGATGCGATTATTTTGAGATGCCGGTTTGATTTCTATGATCTAAGCAGGTAAGAAATCATTGGTTTAGAGGTTGAAGTCTTGTCGTTTCATAAAAAAAAATCAGTACATACATACATACATACATACATACATACATACATACATACATACATACATACATACATACATACATACACTACTACAGAAAGTCTCATAGTAGATGCCTCATCACAGACGGTTTTGTGAAACCGTCTCTGATGAACACTATTACAGACGGTTGTAATTTGGAGGCCGTCTGTGGTATTTGTGACGGGAAAATGGATTATCACAGACGGTCGGTCTATATTAAGAACCGTCTGTGATAATGCCAGATTATCACAGACAGTTTTTAATAAAAAACCGTCTGTGATAAACTCGTTATCACAGACGGTTTTTAATTAAAAACCGTCTGTGATAATGGCTCTAAGGCATTTATTGCGCTGCTCAGACCGCATCTGTCTTCATTTCGATCCAGATCTAGCCACTGCTATGCACTTTTTCACTCGGGAGGAAGCTAGGCGATTTCAGGCCAGTTAATTTGGTGGGAAGAGGCAGAGATTGAGCTTTGAAGATTCAGACTTTCCTGGTTGCTCTAGATATGGTTAGTAATGAAATTTATTTTTTCTTTAATTGCATTACAATTTAGGTCTAAGTAATCCATGAGTGGTTATTGAAGATGGTTAATTTGCAAAATTGTTGGTTATATAATAGCTGTTGTGTTTGTAATATGAATTGAGCTAGCAAATTAAGTCTCAATATAATAAATGTGGCCGGTATATATGTAGTTATAATTAGTTAATCTAGATTTTAATACTAAGTTGTTATATATGTACGTAACGTAGGACCGAAGCTGGATGTATGCCGCGAGCCGTGTGAGTGAAGAGTACATTAATGGCGTTTCTGCTTTTATAAGAGCCGCCGAGGAGGATATGTTGAATAAGGGGGTGGAATATATGTGCTGTCCATGTACTGACTGCGAGAATTTGAAGATGTTTAAGAACCAAGGGCAAATTGAAGCACACTTGATTCGGAGGGGTTTCAAAAAGGATTATACGTGTTGGACCAGTCATGGCGAAGTGAATGATCATATGCCGCCAGATGACATCGCCGGTGAAGTGAATGATATGCCCCCGGATGACATCGCCGGTGAAGTGAATGACATGCCGCCGGCTGATGTCGATTGTGGCTCGGATTCGGATAGGTTGCACGATGATAATCTGGATCAG
Source organism: Dendrocalamus latiflorus (assembly GCA_017311315.1). NCBI lineage: Eukaryota > Viridiplantae > Streptophyta > Magnoliopsida > Poales > Poaceae > Dendrocalamus > Dendrocalamus latiflorus. The sequence goes on along the minus strand of CM029638.1, from coordinate 18,616,921 downwards.
ATGCTTCGCGATGTAGAAGAGAACTATGATGAGAGAGAGTATGTTAAATTCCGTGGCTTGATGGAGGACTCAGAGAAACCTTTGTACACGGGCTGCAAGTACACGAGGTTGTCGGCCGTGCTTGAACTGTTGAAATTGAAGGCAAGCAACGGTTGGTCCGACAAGAGTTTCACGGCGCTGCTAGGTCTTTTAGCGGACATGCTTCCGGAGGGAAATGAGTCGCCTAAAACCACGTATAAAGCCAAGAAGGTTCTTTGTCCGTTGGGAATGGAAGTAGAAAGAATACATGCATGCCCGAACGATTGTATCCTGTATCGTAAAGAAAATGCAAACATGCATGTATGTCCGGTGTGCAACGCATCCCGATACAAACGTAACAATCAATCAGATGATGGCGAGGGAACAGAGGCGAAGAAAGGACCTCCTGCTAAGGTGGCATGGTATTTTCCTATAATTCCCCGTTTGAAAAGGTTTTTTGCAAATCCAAAGGAGGCAAAACTGCTGCGTTGGCACTCGGAGGAGCGCAAGAAGGATGGAATGATAAGACACCTTGCTGATTCCGCGCAGTGGAGAAACATCGATAAGAGTTTTGCAGAGTTCGGTGCAGAACCAAGGAATATAAGGTTTGGACTGAGTACAGATGGAATGAATCCTTTCAGTAGCATGAGCAGCCGACATAGCACATGGCCCGTGACTCTCTGCATCTATAACCTTCCTCCTTGGTTGTGTATGAAGCGAAAGTACATTTTGCTGTCGATACTTATCCAAGGGCCAAAACAACCTGGGAATGATATCGATGTGTTCCTAGCACCATTGGTGGAAGATCTAAAAGTACTGTGGAACGAAGGGGTACAGGTATGGGATGCATACAAACGAGAGAACTTCACTCTGCGCTCCTTATTGTTCTGCACCATAAATGATTATCCTGCCCTTGGTAACCTATCGGGCCATAGTACAAAAGGTGCCAAAGCTTGTACTCACTGTTTAGATGGTACCGAGAGTGTGTGGCTGAGACACTCACGCAAAACCGTCTACATGCGTCACCGCCGGTTCCTTCGGAGGGCTCACCCATACCGCAAGATGAAGAAACAATTTGACGGAGAGAAGAAAGACGGTTCAGCTCCAAGGCATTTAAGGGGACACAAGGTTTATGATATGGTTAAGGATTTAGATGTTGTCCTCGGAAAGGGACGTAAATTGAGGGCTCATGAGAAGAACACCTAGAAGAAGAGATCAATATTTTGGGACTTACCTTATTGGGAGTACCTAGATGTTCGGCATTGCATCGACGTCATGCACGTAGAAAAGAATGTGTGCGACAGCTTGATTGGTCTCTTACTGAACATCCGTGATAAAACAAAGGACGATGTCAACGCACGGCTTGACTTGGCTGACATGGACATCAGGCCTGAGTTAGCACCGACATGCACTGATAATGGACGAACGTACCTTCCCCCTGCGTGTTACACTCTGTCCAAGGCTGAGAAAACAGAACTGTGCCAGTGCTTGCATGGTGTCAAAGTTCCGTCTGGTTACTCCGGCAACGTGAAGAAACTTGTTTCGATGCAAGATTTGAAGTTAAATGGCATGAAGTCTCATGATTGTCATGTGCTTGTGCTGATGACACAGATGCTCTCTATTGCAATTAGAAATATTTTGTCGATCAAAGTCCGAGAGACAATCATGAGGCTATGTTATTTCTTTAACACAATTGCTCAGAAGGTCATCGATCCCGAAGGACTAGATGCTCTGCAGGACGAGGTGGTGATGACTCTATGTCACCTTGAAATGTATTTCCCTCCTTCGTTTTTCGATATCATGGTCCATCTCATTGTTCACGTTGTGTGGGAGATAAAAATGTGCAGGCCCGTATTCCTACGTAGCATGTACCCATTTGAGAGGTTCATGGGAATTCTCAAGTCCTACTTACGCAATCGTTCTCGGCCAGAGGGCAGCATCGTCGAAGGTTATGCAAGCGAAGAGGTCATTGAGTTTTGTGTCGATTATATGGCTCAGATTCAACCGATAGGTGTCCCTCAATCTCGTCATGAGGGGAGGCTGAAGGGTCTCGGAACTATCGGAAGGAAAGCAATCACTCCAGATATGGACGCGTATACTCAAGCCCATTTCACGGTTCTGCAACACATGACTGAAGTGGCGCCTTATGTGGACCAGCACAAGGATGTGCTTCGGCAACAGAATCCAGAGCGGCCGGATGTTTGGATCATGAGGCAACACAACCGTTGGTTCAACCAATGGTTGAAGGAGCAAATCGCTAGGAGCTCGCCGAGTGAGACGCTGACATGGTTGGCAAAAGGGCCGACATTTACAGTTGTGACATGGCAAGGATATGACATAAATGGGTACACATTCTATACGCAGTCTCAGGATGTCAAGAGCACTAACCAGAACAGCGGTATCCGCATAGATGCATTCAGTACCGATGGGTCGAGAAACTCGTACTATGGCTTCATAGAAGAGATTTGGGAGCTCGACTATGTGGTTTTCAAGATCCCCTTATTTCGCTGCCGTTGGGTGCATCTCCCACAGGTGAAGGTTGACAAGTACGGTGTCACGACCGTGGACCTCCAACGTGTCGGGTACAAAGACGAACCATTCGTACTCGCCAATCAAGCTGTTCAAGTTTTCTATGTAACCGACCCGGCAAATAAGAAACGTCATGTAGTTCTTCATGAAAAAAGGAGAATTGTCGGAGTGGAGAATGTAGTGAACGAGGAGGAATACAATCAATTTGACGAGTTACCTCCTTTTGAAAATGGCATAAGGGTCGACGATGAACAACGCGACGAAACTAGTTACGTACACATTGATCATGATGAAGGGCTAATTTTTAAAGGAAATAAGCAAGTACAATAAGAATGTATATGTGAAAATGTGTGACAATTTTGAGATGTATATGTGAAAATATGTGATGTAGTCAATTTTGATATGTATATGTGAAAATGTGTGATGTAGTCAATTTTGAGATGTATATGCGAAAATATGTGACAAAATGTATATGTGTATTGGCATTTATGTATATGTGTGATGTATTTGAGAATGACAAAATGTATCAAGAAATACACTGTGTGAATGCAGCTGGTTGGTGTTGTATATGAATGCAGCTGTTTGGTGGTTGATATGAATGCAACTGTGTAGTTATTGGTGTTGTCTTAATAACAACAGCCGGCAAAGGCTTATCACAGACGGTTCTAAACTTAGAACCGTCTGTGATATCATATCACAGACGGTTCTAAGTTCAGAACCGTCTGTGATAATCTCCCTATATATACCCTCTCGCTAGGGTTTCCCGTGTGCGCTGCAGTTATTCGATCTAGATCTAAATCCTCCCCGAGCCCTCGCCGGCCGCCTCCCAGACGAAGACGTCGCCGCAGCCTACTCCTCCTCCATCGCCGCCTCCCCGAGCCCGTCGCCTCCTCCTCCTCCGTCGCCGCCACCTCCTCCTCCTCCGTCGCCGCCTCCCCGAGCCCGTCGCCTCCTCCTCCTCCGTCGCCGCCGCCTCCTCCTGCGTCGCCGCCTCCTCCTCCTCCGTCGTCGTCGCCTCCTCCTCCTCCTCCATCGCCACCGCCGCCTCCTCCTGCGTCGCCGGCTCCTCCTCCTGCGTCGCCGCCTCCTCCTCCTCCGTCACCAAAACCCTAAGGTCATCAAATCCCTCCCCGAGCTTCATGCTTACTGTTAGGGTTTAGGGTTGATGCTTGATGCTTCATACTTAGTGTTAGGGTTTAGGGCTTACTGTTAGTTGCTTACTGTTATGTATATGGTTAGTTGCATTCATGTATATACTTACTGTTATGGTATATGCTTACTATATATTCAAGTTTGTTATGCTTACTGTTATGGTTAGTTGCTTAGTTGCATTCATGTATATTCAAGTTTGTTAATCTTCTATATACTGAGATTGCATGTGGGATTTACAGTTGCTCGATGATGATAAATTCATATACTGAGATTGGTTCATTCGGTCTTTGAGCTCTAATAGCTGTCGGTTCATGCAGTTTTCAGGTTATAGCATGTTATTAAATTGATCTGTTAGGATTTAATCTTGACAAGTTAAAAGACTGAATTATTGGGCAAAGTTAACTTGTATGGTCTTGATCTGTATGAATACTGCTGTCTGAATATATGCATGCTGAATATATCTTGATCTTGAGATTGTAGAGTTTGTATCTAGAGCTCAAAATATTGAATTCATTATTTGGCATAACCAATCAAGGAAGAGTATATGATTTAGTAGCGGGACGGCCAAGATTAATCTTGTGCAACCCTACAATTTGAGAGCACAAATTAACCAATCATGGAAGAGTATATGATCAAAGGGCATGAAGCAAGTAACGCATTCTAGTGTATCCGGTTCAATGACCTTAAAACACTAGTTTGTGTGATTTGCTTCATAGAACTTTGTTTAGAGACCTTGTAGTAATAGTATATGCCACTTAGACCTTCAATGTCTTTGTTTTTACAAAAACCGTCTGTGCTACGAGACTATCACAGACGGTTTTTTTATAAACAACCATCTATGATACTCGTCTATCACAGACGGTTAGTAATAAAGACCGTCTGTAATGTGAGTTAGTAGGTGCTAAGATAGGCACATCACCCCCTCCCTTCTCCCCCTCCCCTCTACTCCTCTCCTCTCTTCTAATTCAATATGATCACTTTCTTATCTTATCTTAATAGACCCACAAAATGAGCAACATGTCACCTGCGCATAAAGAAATCTTGCGATTGTTGCAAAAGATACATTGACCATTTGGGTGGAAAGATGAACTGTTTCGTCAGGCGCATGACTGCCGATTCGAAGCATAGCATAGCATCCGAGGCACATCCGAGGCCTGCTGCTGTGTCTTGAGGAATGCCGATTCTATTATTGATGCTTGTTGCTTCATATATATGCCACATAGACCTTCAAAGGGCATGAAGCAAGTAACACATTCTAGTGTATCTTGTTCAATGAACCGGATACACTAGTTTGTGTTATTTGCTTCATAGAACTTTGTTTAGAGACCTTGTAGTAATAGTATATGCCACATAGACCTTCAAGGGGCATGAAGCAAGTAACACATTCTAGTGTATCTTGTTCAATGAACCGGATACACTAGTTTGTGTCATTTGCTTCATATACCTTTGTTTAGAGACCTTGTAGTAATAGTATATGCCACATAGGCCTTCAAGGGGCGTGAAGCAAGTGACACACTCCAGGCAAACAATTCAAGGCAATTTTATTACAAAAGTTCAAAAAAAAAGACATTCCCAGATTCTTCGGTGAGCAGCCGACATAGCCGACTTCTTCGCTGAGCGACTATCCACCTGCTTCTTCCCACTTCTTTTCTTCATCTCTGGTCTCTGGGATCATTCGAGGGAACAAGGGAGAATGATATGCTCTCCGTTGCCCTGGGAAACAAGGAGCATCTGGGTCGTACGAGAGGCCTTGGGCTTTACGTTCCTTGGAAACATGGTTTCCAAGATGACTCCGGAATGTATCGGCGTAGGAAGAGAAACAAAGCCGAGCGTGACGCACAGCTACGAGAAGAGATCAAGGAATCTCTTAGAGAGGAGCTAATGGGTGAGCTGGCTGGTGTAATCAGAGATGAAGTGCGGAAACAAACTGAAAGTCAGCAGGCTGCTACCGCCGCTCCTGTGCTAGCTAGCCTGCACAACCGTCCGAGTAGCTGCGCGTCCAATCCGACGCAAACCCAGTCCAAATTTCCTGTGGACGTCATCCTGGTAATAATTACTACCTCTCGAATGCTTGCTCCATTGGTAGGCCTATTCGAGTAGCTAATTTTGTATCGTTATGTAGGAGCCTACGAAGTGCAGGCTCCAAGTGAGATATGGCTCCATTCCCTTGTACGCTGCTTGGGGCCAGGCATATTCGTCTGGTATCGGGGCCATGGTGCACGGTCAAGCTTTAGCGCCAGGCTTCGCAAAAGTTAATGTGGATGGTGTGTATGTCAATTTTTAGGTGGTCCCGCTACCGAAGCCCCCCGACGACGAGATCGTGACTCTAGGACAGGCCATTGGAACATTCATCCAGTGGCCCAAAAGCGATATCTCCCTGGAGGCTTCTTCACCGGTGGCAGGACCAGAAGTGCAGTGCGAACCACAGCAACATGCACTGGTGCCATCTCCACACGGGCAGTGCGAACCAGAGCTACCTGCACCGGTGCTATCTCCACGGGTGCTATTCTCGCCAAAGCAACTTGCACCGTCTGTACCATTACAGTCGACTACCACGAAGTTGACCGACAGTCGAGGCAGTGGCCATGGCAAATCAAAGACGAAGGATGATGACGATATCCCGTACCTGCCATTGGCCTGCAAATTCGTGCTAGGAGAGCCGATGATATTCCCGCAAGAGCACCTCTTAAAGCTAGGACTTGGTTGCCAAAGATTCCACGCTTGGTATATGGAAGAGTCCAATAGGCCAGAGGCAGAACGGAACATTTCGTGCACGAAGCTCACGAATGTGTCTTCGCGGTGACCTTTGACGATATATTTGAACTTTTCACGCTCAACGCTCTCGACGCCTCACTCGTTCGATGCTGGACACTGTAAGTCTGTACAATCACAGTCTCTATTCACGTAATACCGATATATGTCATAATTTGTTGCTTTTCTGTGTATATATATAGATTCATGCTGACCGAAGCTAGATCATCGAAATCACCAATTGGTTTCCTGGACCCACGCTTAGTCGCCATTGATACCATCAACGAGGATGCATCCTTCGTCGAGAACTATATTACAAAAGCACTGCTGGCTCACCAAGATAAGGAATTTGTTCTTATGCCATACAATGAGCACTTCCATTGGATTTTAATTGTAATTATACCAAAATGGAACAAGGCTATATACCTTGATTATCTAAGAAAGAACAAATCCAAGTACAAAGCTATCGCCGAAATACTCGATAGGTAAGTACATTGTACATTGTACTCTTTCTTTCCTTCCGAATGACTAATCTAACTTTTCGAATAACGAAGGTCGTTCGTCACATACGTTCAACAAACACGTGGCTCGACGACAGCTGCCAAGCCCTTGAAACATGATCGCAATTTTCGGGTATTAGCTAGCTACACATTAATTAATCATATACAACACTTAGTAGTAATGCCACTTGATTTAACACATTCTATTTTTTGCAGTGCCACCAGCAGTAGCCGGGCAACACGTGTGGATACTATGTGTGCCACCATATGAGACTACTCCTCGATTCCACCAAGATCACCAATTCTAAGGTTTGTCAATCTTCCCACATTTATTTCATACATGTCAGGTTTTATATGTGTGCGCGTTGATATTCCTATCGACAGGCTGCGCCCATCTCTACATCTGCATTGGAACAGGCGGACTTAGCAAAAATTCGAGGAGAGTTCATTTGGTTTTTGTGGACTAAAGTCATAAGATCAGATGGAGAGTTCCACTGCGTAGAATGATTTTTTATTGCTCTTATCACTCTGTAATTGTGAATTTGTAAATGGATATTTTATTTCATTTCAATTAATTCATTTGCGAAATGGCTGCCTTATGTTTGTGAATGAAATGTGATGTGAATTGGATATTTTATGTTTGTCAAATGAATTGAGATGTGAATTGTATGTATATATATACTTGTTTATCTGCTTGTTTCAGAGGGCATGGCTAGCATTTCCTGAGGCTAGCCAATAAACAGAAATAGATTTAGGGGTAGAAAAGAACATCACAGACGGTTTTTAGTTACAAGCCGTCTGTGATATTGATATATCACAGACGGTTAACTAAAAACCGTCTGTGATAATCATATATCACAGACGGTTTTCAACTAAAAACCGTCTGTGATATTGATATATCACAGACGGTTGTCGAACCGTCTATGATAACCTGGATTATCACTGATCCATAAATTCAGACGGTTCAGAAAACCGTCTGTGATGACGTTTTTGAACCGTCTGTGATGTCATTTTCTGTAGTAGTGATACATACATACATACATACAAACATATATATATATATATATATATATATATATATATATATATATATATATATTATCCGTGGAGCCGGGTATCCAACCCGAAAATAGTGGGTTTGGATGGCATTTTCTATCCATGGATAGTTCGGGGCGGGTACCCGATAAGAGTTCGAGTTGGATTTGGAGGGCAAACCCTACCCATGGATATCCATGGATACCCGAAGTGTGTATGACATGTGGGCCCTTCCACCTACTATATAAGTAAAAATGGGGGTGAGTGAAACCCTAACCCACCCAATCCCACCCAGCCGCCACAACTAGTGGCGCGTCCGTGCAGCCTTCTCCCCGCCCACGCCGTCCCCTTGCGCCGCCCACGCCGTCGGCCGTCCCCTTGCGCCGCGTGGGCCGCGCGCACGCCCTGCCGGCCATCCCCACGTGGCGTCGGGCTCCACTACCGGCCTTCCCCACTGCCAGCCACCCCCTGCCGGCCATCCCCACGCGGCGTTGGGCTCCACTGCCGGCCTTCCCCACCGTCCCCACTGCCGTTCGCCCCTTCTCCGGCCTCCCAACTCGCAGATCGAAGATGACACGCAGTGGTTCACGAAGGTGATTTTTGTCTTGCATTTGGTCATGATTTTGGACATTCATTTGGTGATTTTTTACTGTTGATTTTTTTACACAGGCAAAACAATCGTAGCTCTAGTGGGATGTCTACTCCGGGCAACAGTTCATCACAGGCAGGACCAAATTCCATTGTGGCTCCAAACACAGCTGAACAACTATCATCACAAGGTACCGAGTCTGAACCAATAGCAGTAGAGGAAGAGGTAGATGTTGAGCCTGCACATGCTGGTTCTAAGAGAAAACTTAGATCTGCTGTTTGGAATGAATTTAAACTGATAAAAATAGGGGGTGATTGGAAAGCTGAGTGTATGTGGTGCAAATACAAACTTGTGGGGGAGTCAAAACATGGAACTTCGCACTTATCTTCTCACTTGAAAACTTGTGCAGCTCGACATGAACCAATTGGTCCAAAACAGTCCAAGTTGAGATTGACAAGTAGTGAGGATGGGAAGGTTAATTTTGAGAATTATGTTTTTGACCAGGAAGTTGCTAGGAAAGAACTTGCTTTAATGATTTGTGTTCATGAGTACCCATTAACCATGGTAGACCATATTGGTTTTCGAAGATTTTGTTCTGCATTACAGCCAATGTTTAAGGTGGTGTCAAGAAATACTATTAGAAAGGATATCTTGGACATGTATGAAGTACAAAAGAACATGATGGTAAAATACTTTGCAAATTTCTCAAACCGAGTTGCAATCACTACGGACATGTGGACTGCTGGCTATCAAAAGAGAGGGTACATGGCAGTGACTGGACATTTTATTGATGCTTCTTGGAACCTAAAGAGCATCCTTTTGAGGTAATACCATTTTTTATTTGATTATTGTCCATCTGATTAGCTCTACATGGCTGATTGGCTCTCTTGCCATTTCAGGTTCATTTATGTGCCAACTCCACACACAGGTGCAGTTATATGTGATGCTCTATATGAATGTCTTGTTGATTGGCTCCTTGAGAGGAAGATATCCACATTGACTTTGGACAATTGCTCCACCAATGACAATCTTGTCGGTCTTTTGAAAGATAAGTTGGACAAAAATTGTCTTATGTCTCAAGGTTCCTACTTACATATGCGTTGTTGTGCACATATATTGAATCTGATTGTGAAAGATGGTCTAGATATTCTAGAAAAGCGTATTGAAAGGATTCGAGATAGTGTTGCATTTTGGTCAGCCACGCCCAAAAGACATGAGAGGTTCGATAAGATGTGTCGTCTTATGAACGTTGAGTGTACTAGAAGGCTGTCTCTTGATTGCAAAACTAGATGGAATTCAACATACATAATGCTAAGCATTGCAATACATTACAAAGATGTTTTTGATCGTCTAGCACTACGTGAAACAGGATTTACTTGTCCTGAAACAGAGGATTGGGTTTTTGCTAAGGAGGTTTGTGATAGGCTAAAGATGTTCTATGATTTAACAGAGTTATTTTCGGGCACTAGATATGTTACAACCAACCTGTTCTTTCCCAAAATCTGTGGCATACGCTTAGCAATTAGGAAATGGCAATCTAGCAATATTCAAATTATAGAAGAGATGTCTGAAGCAATGATGCAAAAGTTTGAGAAATATTGGAACGATGTCCATGGTCTCATGGCTGTAGCAACTGTCCTAGATCCAAGGTACAAACTTCACATGCTTCAGGCTCTTTTTGGGTCCCTTTATGGAGTAGAGCATGCACATTCTGAAGGTACAAAAATTAGGAAATTAATGTATGAGTTGGTGGTGGAATATCAAGATGCTCCTGAGGGGGTTGGTACATCACAAGTTTCTAACTCTGCAGCCCAAAACCAGTGTCAAGATGAAGTTTTTGACATCTTTGATTAGTATATGTCATCACAGCCAGCTCTTTGTACTTCTAATGTGCATACAGAATTAGACTTGTACTTAGATGAGCCTCCCTTGCCTAGAACACAAGAGCTTGACATCATTAATTGGTGGAAGTTTGGAGAAATTAAGTATCCAACTCTACAAAAGATTGCTCATGATATTTTGGCTATCCCTATAACAACTGTTGCATCTAAATCAGCCTTCAGTACTAGTGGGCGAATTCTTAGTCCACATCGTAGCCGACTTGCACCAAAAATGGCTGAAGCCCTTATGTGCATGCAAGCTTGGTCTCGTGCAGACATGTTAGGTAATTTACTGCTCTAATCTTGTATTTTGTTTATGCACTTAAGTTCTAATCACTTTTCCAAACTATCTGATTATTACTCTATAATAATAGGAGACATCAATTCCAACTTCTTTGCTTATGAAGGTTGGATGCAGGCTGAAGAAAAAGCTATGGTACACATTTCAGTTTTGTATGTCCATTAATCAATTTTTGACTTGCACTTTAATTCTTATGCTTTTCATTTCTAGGATGATGACTCCGTTGTCACTGATGCATAAGTGCTTGCAAATGGAGACAGAGATGCATGAGATGAGCAAATGGAGACATTATGTATGCTTGATGTTGTCACTTATGTATGCCTTGATGTACTTTATCTAAGACTTTAAGTTGTGATGTATGCCTTGATGTACTTTATCTAAGACTTTAAGTTGTGATGTGAACTTCAAACTTTGATGAGTAGTATGTGCTATGTCCTGTAAGGCTGTAATAAGAATACTTGTGCCACAGTTTGGTATTGTGATGTACTAATTGCTTAATTGCCTGCTTGAATGCTTGATAAGTTGATTTTTGTCCTTTTTTTTTGGATATCCATTGGATATCGGGTATCCGCGGGTTTCGGGCGCGGGGCTCCTATTCGCCCCGAAAGTTATTTCGGGCGCGGGTTTGGATAGTACTTTCGGGTTTTGGATTCGGGGGGGGGGGGGGAAGAGGAGAACCCGGAGATATTCAACCCGTTGCCATTCCTACGCGTCGTTATCCACAGAAACTTGGTATAACGATCGATCTGTCTATTACTCGTAGCGTGTTCCACTTCCATGTGCAATCTCTATTTCTCGTTCTGTATATTCATCTGATCTTTTAATGAGTATTAGCTAGTTATCTGGGTTATTTGATTAATATGTTTCTATCCTCTGTTATCGCAGCTTCACATCGATCAGCACACTAAATCGATCACCGTCTTTTATTTGACTGGTTGCTACAGTAGTGGTGATTACAAAATGCAATTAATCCCAACGCAAAATTCAGGTTCAACACATATTCTTTTTTTTTTGGTAAGATTCAGTGCTATATTTCCTGTATACGTTTTCACGTATGTGTACTATTCTAGACTTTGCTCAATAGAGATTCCTATTCTAGACTTTGCTCGTATGTGTACAAAAATTCACATTGCTAATTAATTGTAGGCTGGAGAATTTGGCAGCCCTCATCTTGTATGTAAGAATATTGTATGTAAGAATGTAAGAACATGTTTTGCTGAGTGAGCACAACGATTTTAGTTTCGTCTGACACTTTATTATGTTAGGAGGCATGGAATATATAGCCGATGAGAGCGTTGTAGGAGGCATGGAATCTGTGGCCGATGAGAGCGTGGCATTGGGATTGCCAAGAGAAGAAAATCTTGATACACAATCTATCGCTCAAATTAGTTCACCTCCCCACCAATTAATTCATTGTGGTACCCCGAAAAAGAGCGGCATCACTCCATTCGTAGTAAGTATCATGTTGTATGCATGTGTTGTACTCCATATGTCAATCCATCATGCTTCACACATAATCTTTGCATTGCAGGGTTCTTCTTATACACCTTGTGTTGACGCAACTATGAAGCCATATGAAGGGATGGTTTTTGATGACTTGGAAGCTGCGGAGGAATTCTACAAGACATATGCACATTCAGCCGGATTTGGAGTCCGTGTTGGTCCACATACGGTTATCAATGGTGTCATGAGATGGAAGCGATGGATGTGTTCTAGACAAAGTTTCCGATCTGAGAAATATAAGAACAATAACACGGAGTCAAAGAAAAGGAAATATGTTAGGAAGCTAAGTAGGTGTGGATGTGAGGCAATTCTAGCTGTCAAACGCACTGTCGACAATAAGTTTAGGGTGGAAATATTTATTGAATCTCATACACATGAGTTGGTATCACCTAGCAAACAACAGCTGATAAGGTCTAATAGGAAAGTAAATGAGAAGGTCAAGCATGCATTAATCACATGTCATAAAGGAGGCATCGGCACAAGCGGGGCATATAGATATCTCTGTATTAGTGAGGATGGATTTGAGAATGTAGGATGCACGAGGAGAGACTTGCAGAATTATCATAAAGAGTTGAGAAGTTGTATTAAGTCATCGGATGCTCAGATGTTTATTGACAACCTGAGTAAGAAGAATGATATAAATCCTTTATTTTACTTTGATTATGTTGTTGATGACAAGGGCAGATTGGTACATGCATTTTGGGCGGATAGTACATGTCGAAAGAATTATGTCCATTTTGGAGATCTTGTGTCATTTGATTCTACATATAACACCAACCATTATAATATGATCTTCACACCATTCACTGGAGTAAATCACCATAAGGCATGTGTCTTACTTGGGGCTGCACTACTAAGTAATGAGAAGACTGAGACATATATATGGTTGTTTCATACATTTTTGAAAGCAATGGGAGGATTGCACCTAGGCTCATCATAACTGATGAAGATACCGGAATGAAGGCTGCAATTTCCACTGTCTTCCCTACTAGCATGCATAGGTTATGCATGTGGCACATTTTGCAAAAGCTTCCAATGAAGGTACCACCACATTTGAGAGAAAACCCTTTATTGTACCAACGTGTTAAACTCATGTGTATGGGCCTAAGAAACTCCAGAGGAACTTGAGGAACAGTTTTCTTCCATTATTTCTGATTTTGGTTTGGAATCCAATGAGTGGTTGGCTACTCGGTACTGAATCCGTGCATCATGGGTACCCGCTCACTTCAAAGATATATTCTTGGCGGGAATCCTTAGAACCACTTCTAGGTCAGAGAGTTCGAACTCTTTCTTCAATCGGTTTATTAGATTCAAAAATACTTTAGTGGAGTTTTGGATCAGATTTGTTAATGCAGTGAAAGAACAACGTCAGAATGAGTTGGAAGCTGACAATGCCACGTTACACACAATGCCTGTGTTGCAGACTACTTGGGTAATAGAGAAGCATGGAAGTGAGGTCTTCACGTTTGCTGTGTTCACTGACTTTCAGAAAGAAGTGTGTGCTGCTCGGGAGCATTGTAATGTGGAGAACATGGAAACCGTAGGACAGTACAAAATCTCAATAGTCAGTGATGGCTCAAACAAGGTAAGAGAGGTACACTCTAACCTTACAACAAAAGATGCCAAATGCTCCTGCATGTTCTTCGAGTCATTTGGAATCCCTTGCCGCCATATTATTCGTGTGTTGCAAAGTCCATCACTTAAGGAGCTACCAAACCCATTTGTGTTGAAGAGGTGGACCAAAATGGTAACTAAGGAGGATGTCTTTGATGGAAAAGGCAATTTGTTACAAGAAAAACTGAAGAGTGCAATAGAAATAACTAAAGACAAGTTGGCATCAGAAATACATATGAACATGGAGGAATTAATTCACCGTGCTAGAGGAACAGATGAGGGCTTAAAATTTCTTAGTGATCAGTTTGTCAAATTTAGGGAAGAAGTGACTCCTCTGATTCCTGAGAATGTGGTAAGTAAGACTGAAGAGATTGAAGCATTTGCAGGCTGTCCCATCCCTAAGGAAGTCAACATAAAGCCACCAAATGATGTTAACTCTAAGGGTAGATGCAAGAGAATAAAGCCGGGGCAGAATAAAAATGACAATGTTGAGAACAAAACAAAGGTGCCACGCTTGTGTAGGTCATGCAAGGAGATTGTGTACCATGACAGCCGTAATTGCCCTTTGAGGACGACAACACATTGACCACATTCTTAAGGTTGTACATCTTCTTAACAAAAATATTTGTCATATTTCCCTGACTCGTATCCTTTTTCTGATTTACATTTTCTAACCATGCAGTTTCCAATTTGTGCTGGAATGCAAGGAAGTCGTGGAGAAGTCACCATTCTCAGCTAGAACCTTTCTACAATAGCTATATCACCTGAAAGAAAGAGACTGTGTGCAGCAGTGAACAATTAATTAGCTAGAGTAGAGTGCTTATTATCTCCATGAAGTGTATTAGAAGTGTACCTATAAAGATTGTTCAGTTACTGCACAAGAGTTCCTATAAAGATTGTTTGCCATGCATTTAGTATCTCCATGAAGTGTATTAGAAGATTATTTGAATTTCCTGTAAAATGGACTTGAACTGCCTGTATCTCCATGCATTTCCTGTTGGATGAAGTGGATCAGTTTCCTTCAGGATGCACTTTCCCAGAATGTTTCACAACATATGTATCATGTTTCACAACATATGTTCTCAAATTGTTTCACAACACATGTTCTCAGAATGTTTCACAACATATAGTATCATGCACTTTCCCAGAATGTTTCACAACATATGCTCTCACAACATGTGTGCAGAAAACATGATTCATAGTTTCTCCCAGTTTCTCTCCATTCGACAAAACATGCATCTTCTTACAAACAATCATCACAAGACAAAACATGATACATAGTTTCTCCCAGTTTCTCTCCATTCGACAAAACATGCATCTTCTTGCAAACAATCATCACAAGACAAAACATGATACATAGTTTCTCCCAGTTTCTCTCCATTCGACAAAACATGCATCACAATCTGTCTCAAGCTTTCACACCAAATAATTCTCAGGTTTCATCAACAAATTCATTCAACAAACAATTTCACGATTTCAACAAACAATTTCACAATTTCGGGGAGGCCGGCAGCTCGGGGAGGACGGCGGCGTGCGGGGAAGGAGCTCGGGGAGGAGGCCGGGTCGGACGGCGTTGACGCGCGGGGAGGAGGCTAGGCGGTGGAGGGGCTCGGGGAGAGGCCGGCTCCGACGGCTCGGGGAGGGCGGCGGCGCGCGGGGAAGGAGCACGGGGAGGAGGCTAGGCGGCGGCGGGGCTCGGGGAGGCCGGCTCCGACGGCTCGGGGAGGGCGGCGACGCGCGGGGAAGGAGCACGGGGAGGAGGCTAGGCGGCGGCGGGGCTCGGGGAGGCCGGCTCCGACGGCTCGGGGAGGGCGGCGACGCGCGGGGAAGGACGGTTGCGAACGGAGGGAGGCCCGCCGCCCCTTTTGCCTAACCCTAACCCTAGCGCGCCGGTTTCGTCTCTGGCTGGCTGGCTGCGGGTGCGAGTGGGAGGCGGGGGGAAAACGGCGCGATGCTGGAAAAAAAAGACAGGGATGCGGGGGGTTTTTTGCAAATTGCATAAGTGAGTTGAGGCATCCCACCTTCGCAGATCCGGGCCGTAGGAGACATATCTAACGTTATATATATATATATATATATATATTTTATATATATATATATGTATATATATATATATGTATATATATATATATTCTCTTAGTATGTGCTAAAAAATCTACTCTGCATATCATAGTTATGGATCTAATAACAAGGAGTCCAGAGTTTTGCAAAGTGCCTCACCATGTCTCGAAAATTATGCATGAACAAGCTACTCTGCATATCATAGATCTTTTAATGGAGAAATTCCAAATATTTATGACTAAAACAATAGCAAAGAATACAAACATAAACAATAGCATTCATATGAAGTTATAGTTGATTCATCTAACTAATAATGGACGGTTAGAGCACGTACCGACAGAAGGGAGGTTGCGTACGAATACCAACTCCCTTCCTAATCTTGCATTGGTGTGTGCGCTGGTGGGGGCGTGAGTTTGAGGTATATTTTAGGAAATCTGGGTCTAGGCCTATAAGTCTAATTTATTGTAAGTATTTTTTTATTTAGTCTATAAATAGGGGATACATATCATTGTAGCTTATATTTGAGAAGAAGAAAAAAATAAAGAAAGAAAGAAGTTTTCCTCCTATCTCTATGTTCAATCTTATATTTTTCTTGTATTATTCTGTGATTGATCTATCTCTCTTGCTTAGGAGGAAACGTTCAAACTCTAGCGATGATTCCTCAACACGTTATCAGCACGTTCACTCCGGTGGATCGAAAGGTAATCGTCGAAGCACTCGTAGATTGAATTGTCTATCTAGATCACTTTAAATTCTACAAAAAATTTCGCTTTCTAGATTATTTTCTACAGTGCAAATCTGCCCTAATATATCGCGAGCAAACTTGAAGTCGTAGCCACAATATCAATCGGTAAATTACATGAAAGAGTAGATGTTGATTGCATTGTAATTTGAAAAAAAGAAGAAATTTGCATATGGTCGAAAGCGCCGCTGGCTGTTGTGCCGCCAGTGCGCATCACTCGAACGCAACCGCACCACCGGCCGTCGTGCTGCCTGTACGCGTTGCCTAAACGTGACCGAAGACGAGCCGCCTGTCGCACCACCTGCACATGGCCGACCGATGCTGCCGTGCGCCACTCCTGACCCAAAGTCGCACGCATCATTGCCACTCGCCCTGCACAGCGCGTAGCCATCGCACGGCCCCAAGCGGACCACCATGCACCGACACCGTTGCACGGCCCGGAGGCGGAGCCGCCGAACATCACCGCTCCTAAGCGCCGCCGGCTCGAGAACCGCCCTCATGCATCGCTGGCCGCCCGCATGAGCCGCTGCTGCCTCGTGCCCTACACAGTGTAGCGCCGCTGCCACCTGCCTCCAGCATGAGGCATGGGCCACCGCCACATAGCGCGTCGTTGCCAGCCGAAGAATCATCACCGGCCGAAGAAGGGTGGCAAAGGGCAACATAAAACCCACTTTGCTTTCGTTGAGGGGGAGAATTCTAAGCAGCTGTCTGCACCAATAGAGGTTGACTCCACTCCTACAGCAGCACCCCCACTTGACATTGCAACTGCCGCCACCATGATTTCCCAGAAAGAACATCTCACCCCTGAGAAGATAGCAACCAAAGTCTCTGATTTCTTTGCAGATTCAATATAATGCACAGAATGCATTTAGACTTTAGTTGTTATTCATTTTATGCGTGAAAGGAATAAGTTGGATTTTGCTCAAACAATTTATTTTCTCATGATGGTTGGATGATATTAATTCATTCATTTATTCAATTAATAATGGCATGATATGTTCTGATATTTATGTGTTGATTGTCTCCTAATACATATTAATAAAGTACTTTATATTAGAATACGTGTGACGCCCTATGGAAGAAGTGTGCTTAGCTAACAGCCGCACAATGAATACCATCTTGAGAGAGACAAGATTCTTTCAATCGATTAGTAAGAATGCTGGCAGCTTTACAACAATTGCCGATAGCGATGCTTGTATAATAGGCTCAAGAAGAGCCACAATTATACTCCCAATGGGCACAACATTGGTCATCCAAGAAACCTTATTGTGCCCAGAATTGATTAGAACTCTCCTAAATTGCAAGGATATACGCGCTAATGGTTTCCATATTAAAACTGAAGAAGACTATGGTAAGAAATACCTGCTCATTACAAAGTGTGAAGTAAATAGAAAAAGGATATTAGAAAGACTTTCTTCATTTGAGACTGGTCTATACTACACTAATATTAAGGCACCCGTAGCCTATACTGCCCCGAAAACAATATTTAAAAGCTATGAACTCTTTTGTCTCTAGCATAATAGATTAGGGCACCTAGGTCTTAGGATGATGTGAAATATAATTAATAATTCACAGGGACATAATATCGATATACAAAATTTTTCGAATCAAGAAAATTTTGTGTGTCCCGCATGTACCACCAAAAAATTAATTACTAGACCTTCTTCTTTGAAAGTGAAAGATGAAGACCCTACATTCTTGAAGCGCATCCAAGGAGATATTGCGGTCCTATACAGCCACTGTTAGGGCCATTTAAATATTTTATGGTGCTCATCGATGCTTTCTCAAAATGGTTGTACGTATGTTTATTATGTATGAGAAATCATACTTTTACAAAACTGATCTCGTAGATAATTTAAATTAAAAAATTCCCTTATCATCATATAAAGCCCATCAGAATGGACAACGCTAGAGAATTTATTTTAAAAGCATTTGATGATTATTGCATAGTAATGGGAATTAAAGTTGAGCACTCTATATCGCATATCCACACCCAGAATGGACTAGCAGAAGCATTAATTAAGAGAATTAAATTTATTGCCCAATTGCTTTTGCAGAATTTTAATTTACCAACTACATGTTGGGCATGCAACAACTCTCACCAACTTTAGACCATCGACATATAACATCCATTCATCTATGCAACTAGCGCAAAAGTCAACATCGAAATTTTCTAATCTCCGTAGGTTTAAGTGCAAGGTTTATGTACCTATACCCCCTCCACAATATACTGCAATGGGCCCTATCCGAAAGTCTGGGATATACGTTAGTTATGAGACAACATCTGTAATCAGGTATTTGGACCCCATGACAGGAGATTTGCAAACAGCCTATTTTGCTGATAGTATATTTGATGAGGAAAGTTTCCTGACTTTGGTGGGAGGAATTCATGCACATGATCCGTGCACTAGTGAAGCAAATAGAGAAGTCCAGAAGATTATTAATTTGCAAGCATTAGCAAACCAACTATCTGACCACTTCAGTGATTTAAAGAGTGTAACTAAGTCACATGTGCCTGCACGCAATGCATCGGAGATGGTTGAAATACCAAAAAATTGAAGGTATCCTTAATCCCATCCAGATGCCTCGTAATGAAAGGACGAGAACTCCGGCCCCTCGAATCCAAAGTAATCGAGGACGCCTGGTGAAAAAGGATAAGAAGGATTTGACATAGCTAATCACTGAAGTTCCTCAGAACCAGAAGGAGAGCCAGTTGAGACCTGACAACAGTATGACACCTTCAAGGAAAGGCATACCGGATTTGAACATTCCCATGGAGGGAGAAACTAACATGAATGTGTGCACACACATCAGAGCTTAAAAACTAAAGAGACTTACCCCGCAACTGAAAGGAGCGGTGAGCAAGTAGAAGCAATAAAAGAATCAACCCATGATGAAATAACTATAAACTATGTGCACATGGGAGAATTTATGAATATGACAACAGCTAATGTTGATATTTATTTTTGCAAAGAAAATTACCACAATCATCGATCTTGATCCAGAGCCTGCATCACTTGTTGAATGCAAGAAAAGATCAGATTAGGAGGATTGAAAAAGGGCAACAGGCTGAATTATTATCTTTGAACAAAAATAGGTGTTTGGGCCTACAAGCCGCATGCCTCCGCATGAGCATCCCGTAGGGCATAAGTGGTATTTGTTCGAAAAAGAAATGAGAAAAATAAAGTTATAAGATATAAAGCAAGACTTGTTGCACAAGGTTTCACTCAATGACCAGAAGTTAATTATGAAGAAACCTATTCACCGGTCATAAGTGGTATTACCTTTAGATACTTTATCTCAATGGCAGTAAATCTGAATTTAGAAATGAAATTGATGGCTGTGGTAACTACATATTTTTATAGAAACTTAGATTCGGACATTTAAATGAAGGTGCATGAATGTATCCCTGTCCCGAACCAAGACAAAGCAAATAGAAACCTTTATAGTGTGAAACTCAGGAATTTACTGTATGGACTTAAGTAATCAGGCAGAATGTGGTATAATCGCTTAAGTGACTTTCTATGCAAGAAAGACTACACGAACAATGAGAATTGTCCCTGTGTATTTATACGACGATCCTAGAATAGATTTTGTATAATCTTAGTATATATAGATGATTTGAATATCATCGGAACCTTGGAAGTTATAAAGGAGACGAGTTCTTACCTGGAGTCAAAATTTGAAATGAAAGATTTGGGTAAAACCAAATATTGTTTAGGTTTGCAGCTTGAGCATGCCCCTGAAGGGATATTAGTACATCAGTCCGCATACATTCAAAAGGTGTTAGAAAGGTTCAGCTTTGAAAAGGTGTACCCATCAAAAGTATCGATGGTCAGGAGATCTTTACAACAAAATAAGGATCTGTACCGACCTAAGGAAGAGGGGGAGGAAGTCTTGGGACTGAAATTCTCATACTTAGGTGCAATAGGAACACTTGTGTATTTAGCAAACTGCACTAGACTGGACGTTGCATTTGTCATAAATCTATTAGTAAGGTATAGTTCAGAACCTATCAAAAGGCATTGGCAAAAAATAAAGGATACCTTCAAGGAAGCAAAGACCTTAGACTGTTCTACAAGAAGAATCAGGACCTGAATATGACTGGCTATATAGATGCCGGATACCTATCAGACCCGCATACAGCTAGGTCACAAATAGTTTGTAGATTCCTGTGTGGTGGAACTGCAATTTTATTGAAATTGTCTAAGAAAAGTCTTGTATCAACTTCAACAAACCACTCAAAAACTATAGCACTGTACGAAACCGCACGAGAATATGCTTGGCTTTGACAAATGATTCACCACATCCAGCAGTCATGTGGATTGAATATCGTCCAAGCTCCCATAATTATCTATGAAGATAATGCAGCTTATGTTGCACAAGTGTAGACGGGTTACGTGAAGAGTCATCTCACAAAGCATATCAACCCCAAATTCTTCTATGTTCATGAATTACAAAAGATGGATGAAATTAAGATACTGCATACTAAGTTTTGTGAAAATCTTATAGATTTATTCACTAAGTCATTTCTAGCATCTAACTTTGAAAGGTATATACGTGAAATTAAAATGATGAGACTTAAAGAAGTGTAGAACTTAGGGAGAGATTCTTCTCGAGCTCACTATTAAACTTGATCATGAAGATCAAGTATCCAAAGAATAAATCCTGCAGATTAAATGAAATTAGGTGAATTGTACTCTTTTTCCCTTGACGAGTTTTCATGAAATTTCTCGGCCAATATTTTTAATATGACAATTCGTACAACACAACATAACATATATCATGTACTCTTTTTTTAAATTTTTTCTACTGGGTTTTTATGGAGCTTTGATGAGGCATGAATGCGTCGGATGAGTGTCCAAGGAGGAGTGTTGGAAAATTAAACCTGGGCCTGCAAGCCTGGCCCATTGGTGGGCACCCTCCACTTAGTCTATAAATAGAGGGTCCCATACCATTTTAACTTGCACTTGAGAAGAAAGAAAAGAGTTCTTCCCCTATCTTTTTGTTCAATTCTGTATTTTTTTTGTATTACTATGTGATTGATCCATCTCTCGTTTTTAGGAGGAATCGCTTTCTTACTTAGGAGGAATCGCTCGGACTGAACTCGCTAACGATGGTTCCTCAAAAGTATGTTGCCAATGAGAACAGACACTAACTAGTTGTAGTAAGTTGTCTAAAAGAAACAAAGATAAACCAGACGAAATTGCCTTATGAACTTAGCGTCCAAAAGGTGAGTGTTGCCAGGTGTATCTAAGAATCTAAGTCTTTTCGGCTTTCCGTCGATTTTTTACTTTAACCTTTTTAATAATTATTATTTATTAGACTAATAAACTATAGTAAAAAAATTATAAGTCATATTTTTAAAAAAAACATACGTAGACTTGTACCACCTTTAAAAATCCAAGATTATCCTGTCAACTCTAGGTTGATGGACTCGTAGACGGAAGCATGCAAATGTCTTTTCAAATGCGAACGCTAAGTAAAAGCGGGAAACATGTTATCTCGGGGCCATAAAAGTAGAGTCAAACAGTAGAACATAGTGGCAAAACCGCAGAGTAGTTCAGTGCAAACCGTATCAAAGTACTACCTTTTATTGTAGCGATTTACGAAGCATGCTGCCGAATTGGTTCTTATCCCTTGTTTCAAAATCCAAGGGCTCAGATCTACTTGAAGGCAATTTACTGTGCTTCTATGCCTGGTAGAGGATACGAATCTGGAAGAATTAGCTATACCTGACATGCATCTTTTACGAATACATACTAGTGCTTCATGTATTTGCAATTTGAATGTTTCCAACGGTATAGTATTTCACTAAGTTTTATCAAATTTCGCTTTCCCTCCTCCCCTGTTGCTCCCTCCCCACCTTCTTACCTGATGCCGACAGCAGCTTCACATCCCTTCTCCGCCTCCCCCACCCCTCCTCCCCCATTAGCTGCCGGTAGTGACCTCACCACCTCGCACGCCGTTGTCTCCCCCTCTCCGTTGCCTCCATCTCGCCCAACTTAATATTCAGTGCACCACCCTCTGCCACCACCCAATGCCCTCCGCCATCGTCTCCCTGACTTTCCTCTACATCCGAGGTGTGTGGTAAACCCGTTGGTGGCCGTGGCACCACCACTCCTCTTACCAGAGCTCGAGAACATGAGGTAGAGGGAGCTGGAGCGCTATAGCGAGGGGCAGGGCCGTGCCGTGAAATTTAGAGGCCCTGTACAAAGCTCTAAGCGAGGCGGATTCTTTGTTTTGACATTGAGTTAACTCCTCAATTCTTTGTTTCTTCTTACGTTTTTGGGAACCGGATTCATATTTTCTAAATCGATTTGCAGAAGACATGGCTTCAAAAGATGAAAAGAACAAAATTAAAATTATACAAACAGTTCTAGACTTTCATACGAAGGATTTAATTAGTACAATACAATTATAATTGAAAAAAAAACGAATACCTGCACTGGACGACGAGTCGACGACGAATCACGAATGGAGTCCGCCGTCCGCGCTGGTTGCGGCGAGGTTGGCGGAAGATGGCTGGCGACTGGCGGGCGGCGAGCCGGCGAGAGCCGAGAGTCACGCAAGAAATACGAACCGCTGTCCGCGCTGCGGCGCTGGTTGCGGCGAGGTTTCCGTGCATGCCTCACGCGGCGGTCACGCCTCACGCGGCGCCTCACCTCACGTCCGACGTCCGTGCGCGTGCATGCGGAAAGACGGAAAGTCCGTGCCTCACGCCTCACCCTCACGTCCGTCGGTCCGTGCCTCACGCCTCGGAAAGTCCCGGAGGTTCTCGGCGGCGGAATACGAAGCGGTATTGACGTATTGTACAAGCGCGTCTCTCCGCAGAATACGAAGCGGCACGGAGCCACGGAACACGTAGATTTTTGGAGGCCCTGAAAAATCGGAGGCCCTGTACAAGCGCACGGCCTGCACGCCCATGGGCCCGGCCCTGGCGAGGGGCATACCATCGAGGCTGGAACTCGAGCAGTGGCGGAACCAGGGGGCTAGCAGGGGCCGTGGCCCCCCAACACAGCAAATTTTTTTTAATACCCCTGTAAATATTTCAGTGCACAGCACAGTAAATCATCAATTCATCCATTTTTGATCATAATATTGTGATTTTTCGTTATGAATACTAACTACATATATAAAAACATTGAAAAAACCGTTGAGACAAACACTTGATGTATATATTTATCACACTTATGAGGTGTCATCATGTTTACCCGGCCCCCCTTAATCAAAATCTCTGGTTCCGCCACTGAGCTCGAGTGCAACCGATCAACCTTGCCCCGCCAGGGAATGATCATATTCGACGGTGCCACTGTCAGGGATGGCAAAACGCGACGACGTTGTGACCGTAGACAACGGATCCGAGGCAGGGGCGGATCTACAGTGGGTCAAGGGTGTTCAGCTGAACACCCAAAATTTTTGACAAAAAATCTAGTATATGTAGGGTATATTACATGTATATATATATAACTGGGTATGTTTATGAGTTTATACTGCCCAGCCCGACCGGCGAGGCGGCGACCGCCCGAGGGAGTCCGTTCCGCGCGCGCGCGTCCGAGGCCCGAGGGAAAGCCAGCCCATCCCGAGCGAATCCACGCGCCTGCGGCCTACGGCCTGCTCCCCCGACCCTCGAACCCCCGGTCCCCGACCCCATTCGGCGTTTCCCCAATTCCCCCGACCCCCGAACCCCCAAACCCCTGGTCCCCAACCCCATTTCCCGAAGGCCGAACCCTAATCGGCTCCAGCCCTCCGCGCCGCCGCTCGCCGGCTCCGCCCCTCCAGTCTCCGCCGCTCCGGCTCTCCGCTCCGCCGGGCGCCGGATTCCAGATCTGGCCATCCGGCCCTCAGCTCCGCCGGCACCTCGACGGCTCGACGGCGGGCCCGACCGCGACACCGCACGCCCGCACCGCGTCATCACCCGGCTCTTCGGCGTCTCCGCTCCGCCGTTCCAGCCGACCGGCCTCCTCTCCGCGCGACCGCGCCTCGCCGCCTCCGCCAGTGAGTACTTGAGCTCATGAGCTGTTGAGTGTTGAGATGATGTATTGCAGATTGGTAGTAATCAGTATTGATGTTGATTGACTAATTGTTGAGTTAGGGTTCCTGAAAATTGAATTGCAGTATTGTCTATTGATGCCTCGGCCAGTGAGTACTTGAGCTGTTGAGCATGATGTATTGCTATTGCAGTATTGATGTTGATGTTGAACTGCTATTGCAGTAATCAGTATGGACTATGGATGTTGATTGTTGAATTGTTGAGCAATGAGCATGATGATGACTGAATCGGTTGAGAAAATGGCAGTTTAGACTGGTGATTGGTGAATGGTGAATTGGTGATGTCTCAATGTCTCATTGTATCAAGATTACATTTTTAGATGAAATGTTGAATTATTGTTGAATTTCAGAATCTGAAATGTTGACTTTAGATGTCTCAATAATGGTGATGTGTTGAAAAATGAAAATGAGAATGAGCAATGCTTTTATAGTTAATTTGTGAACTTTTGTAGCCATGTTACATTTTTTCCAAGCCATGAAGCATCGCCGAGTTAATTTGTGAACTTTTGTAATTGTTTTGTAATTTTTCTATATTATTTGACATGTTATCCTTAGTATGAACAATTGTATATTAATTATCACTACTGTAGATCTTTATGTTTTGTACTGTAAAATATTTTTACAACTTTGAACATCTATTCTAAAATTCATGCGTCCGCCACTGATCGGAGGGCAGTAGGCTCGATATTGGTCAATGGTGAAGCTTGCTTCCGCTGTAGGACAACCCGATCTGGCAGCGGTGGCCCCCATCGACGTGAGTAAGGACGAGAAGAGAGAGATTGAGAGAGAAAAGCCGAGTGAGAGATTGAATGATAGGGAGCTATACCATCGTTTTTAAGTAAAACGATATTCGGTTATTTAGTTTTTCTCTTTCAGTTAACGCTAGTCTATGCCATCGGCTACATACATAGCCATAGTAGCATCCGTCCGATCAAGATCCAACGGCACTAGAATGATCCATCCCCATGCTAGTAAACCCCAGCCGCACTTACCGCAGTGCCCCTGCAGTTCACACATACATTCCATCTATAAATCCCCCGTCCATCGCCACTCCCGGAACGAACCCAATCAGACACAAGAAGAGAGCACCCCTCTTCGTTGCCTCGATTTCAATCATAGGCCGGCTCGAGGTGCCGCGCGTTTCAACGGAGCACGGCTTGTTTACTAGTATTCCCTCCTCCCTCCCAAATCATTACAGATTCCTTTTCGAAGAATCGAGCTATGCCAAGCCTAGTTGTTTTTGTCTGGTTGGGCGGTGCTGTGCGTTAATGGCGGTTGACCTCCTCTTCTGCCCCCCTCCTCCTCGCGCCTTTAAATTGGGCGGGAAGAAGCGTCCGTGGTGAGAGGCGCGAAGCAGAGCCCATCTCTCGTCTCCTCTCGCCATTTCTTGGTGCTTTAGGGTTCTGAGTGATCGATCGAGCCATCAAGACCCGTGTGTTTCTTGGCCTCTCCCTAGTTCTCGACCTGCTCTGTTCTTGGATTTTCTTGGTGTCCATCTCCAACTCTCCATAAGCATCATCATCATCATCATCAGTTGCTGCTGCTTATACTTCTTGCCATTTCTGAGGTGATTAACTCTTCCCGTGATGCTTTGTGCTTTGCATTTTGCAAGATTTTGTTTTCGTTTGATATGCCGCTTTTCTCTCTTCTCACATGTCCCGGCTTGCTTTGTTTGCTTGGTGCAGCAATGGCGTCGGAGATGCTTCTTGCGAGGAAGGGCAGGCTCAAGCAGCGCTACGACAACGAGTACCGGCTCGTCGCAGGGTGAGTTCGTATATATTCCACTTAGCTAGCTTAGCTTCCAATGCTCATCTCAATGGAGTATACTAGCAGCTCTGCACCTCTGTTTCAAATGAAATCCATTTCTTGTTCCAAGCTGTTCCTGTGCTGATGAGTTGTGTCATCTTGTACTTTTGAGCAGATGCGTGCCGTACCGTGTGGACAAAAAGGGGCAGCTTGAGGTGCTCATGATCTCCACACCAAATAGGAATGATCTGGTGTTCCCAAAGGTAACAACCACTAACGGCAAGACCATGAGCTCAGCTTCAGTTCAACTCAAATTCGTCTGCGACGTAATCAAGACTGGTAGTAGCATACTAGCATGTGCTGGTTGAATGATCAACTGCTCTTGTCAGGGTGGCTGGGAGGACGACGAGGACGTCTACGAGGCGGCGTGCCGCGAGGCGCTGGAGGAGGCCGGATTGAAGGGCAACATCAATGTAATTCACCTTCCTTTGATCAACCTACTATCTATACATCTACTCCCTTCTCTCTTCTGTACATATGTTATTCTTAATTTCATAAAGAACTTTTAATTGAGAGCTGAACTACAAGCCATGAAGTAGATGTGTTTGTCACCCATGAAACAGGCCTAATCTTGATCAATCTTGAATTTTTTAATAGACTACGCGACGACACGTCAGGCGTGTAGCATATTCATGTGTGCTGAATGGAAATAGGCTAGTGGCCGATGACTTCTGTTCATCGGTTGTGCTAGATGCTTCGAGTGTTTTCAGCAATCTTGCTAGCCCGTCTGAAAGGTACGTGCTTGATCGCGACGGCGCCTGTCTGCGTCGTTACGTGGGGAAACACGGACCTGGCAAGTAACCAGCGTAGTTTCAAGATTTTCTGTCCTTCATCCGCTGTGTCACTCGAAACCCTGTGGATGATAGAGCTGATGGTGCAAGATACTTCTCTCAGTAAGCTGAATTGACCTCTACAGACCTGTAAGGGTACTTAAGTACAGAGATCGGTGATTGATAGCGAAAGGGACGGGGAAATTTCTCTATTGACAAATTTTGCCGGGAGCATTTGGTGGGTCATAACCAACAGGAGATAAGACATGGGCTGTTGACCTATTGACTTAATAAAACTGTAGAACATGAGTTAAAGATAAGCATACCAATTGCACAATGTGGTGCTCTCTTTCCCGAAAATTATACTTTGTTTTCTAGTTGGGGAGCCCTTGGTGTGAATCATTGCTTCTTTCATTCGTCTTTGGTTGGTTTGTCGTCAGAAGACTTTGTCCCTGGGAACGATTTTTCAGAGATCTGGGTCAACAGATTGCTATCATTTTATCTTGTGTGTGCATGTGGCGTGTCTCCAGTTTGCCCAACACCAATCTAAAATAATCTGCTGTCGGTGATGTATTTGTATTAAATTGTTAGCGAGTTCTTTTTTATGAATTACCTGGTGCTACTATTTTCTGGTGCCTGAAGAAGTCACTGATGATTGTTTCCTGTTTTATTATTCAGAGAAGCTCACTGGGAATCTGGGTGTTCAGGAGCAAGAGCAGCCAGAACAGCGATAGCCCCAGGGGCGCCTGCAAAGGCTACATCTTCGCGCTCGAGGTCACCGAGGAGCTCGAGTGCTGGCCGGAGCAGGAGACCCATGGCAGACAGTGGGTGAGACATACTGTTCATCACATGTCAAAGCTTCACCTATGTGTCATTTCAATGCCATTTGCTAGCTCAGAGCTAACAGTTGCTATTCAAAACAGGTCTCCCCATCGGATGCATACCAGCTCTGCCGGTACGAATGGATGCGCGAGGCGCTGACGGCGTTGCTGGAGCGTTTGTCCGTGATGCAGCCGGTGGTTAACCCTGCACCAGAGCTGAATGAGCACACCGGCATGTACATGATGCTGAAAGCGGCGACCGCGGATCGAGCCTTGGCGCTTTGCTGATTCTTGTTACGCGGATGACTGACGAGTACATTTTAGCTGCCACTACCTGATGACAAACTCAGAAGTCAGAATCATCTGATGATCTTTTCCTGCATCTTCTTTTTGTCGTTCTAATTAGTGGGCTTTCTTTTTAGTGCATCTGCCAATGCTTTCTAATAACAATGGTGTCTGCGAAGCCGTCGTCTGGAGCCTCGGTCACAGCCATTTCCTGAACTTGGTATTGGTTGGCCTCTGTTCAGTGCTGAGAGCCCTGACATATGGAGGCCATGTTCAGCTTGTAAGATCAATCCAGTGGCTGTTACTGGGGCCCCACTGTAATCTCTTTGTTCTGTAAGGTGAAACTCTTAGGTCCACCTAAGTTCTCTCCTGTAAATGTTTTACTTTGTGCTCTTAAATGAATTTCCTGAAGTAAATGAATAACTGTGAATAGAGTTTTCTTACTCTTCGCAGTTCATCTTTTACTGTCTTGTTGTTGTCCTTGTTAATGTTGGTACAAATGTAGGATTACAAATCGTCCATCCATCGTTATGGTTCCTGCGTGCTGGCTCTTCAATGTTCGAAGTTTCCTTCTCATTTTGCGCTCTGTCTCTCTCTCAATATAATATCATACACCTATGTCCATTCTGCTCTACTTTAAATTTTCTATATTTGAGATAAATTTGAGTGTGTAGGACCGATACCGATAATTAGAGGTAGATGAATAATTTGTAACATCCCACCTATCTTCTGGGCCTAGAGTGCTACCATCATTGCATAATAATACAACTTTTAAACATCTGCTAAACAATTTAAGCAAACTCTACTTCTTCATGAAGCAGCGACCACTTACACTATACCATTTTTAAGCAACTATTCTAACTTACTAGTGGAGTTAAACATACTAACAAAAGCTGGTTAAGTGACGTGCTGCAAGAATGTGAAGATATTCATGTGCTACAACTGCCTGTGCATGTCGTCCTCGACAGTCACCTAAAAAAACAACAAAGCAAGGGTAAATCAAAAAACTCAGCAAGCACATAAAGAACGATAAACACTACCAAAATATGAAAGCAATTTAACCAACCATAACATACTCCGCATGCATTGTCATGTTTATATCATCATTCTCTTGTTTCCACATTAACCATAACATACTCCACATGCATTTTCATGTTCCAACATTACCATATCATCAATGCAATGCAACACTGCTCTACATGCACATTTGCTCATCACATTGCATATACCGGTATTGCCGAGTAAACACCCGTCGATGTTCACCCAAAATCTTGGACCCGTCCATATTGGCACAGGGATCTCTCCACTCCCATGGAGGTCTACCAAAGTAGGTCTTACTCAAGAGCGCTCCGGGTTAGTCAACTAGCTTTACACGAAGCTAGAGACTTTCTCACCACCCTAACTCTTAAGTGCACATGATGCAAATGTAGATGCTCATTGTCTTTGTCATTTTCATCAGCATTATCATTAATAGGGTGGCATCGCTGCTCACCCCATTCCATTACCATTGTCATCATTAAAATAAATATCATCATGTCACGTGAACATTGGAATTCCATATAAGCATCATCATATTCTACAAGCATCGCATACTTCATAAACTTTACGGTCTACCGCTCTACTATGCACTTGCCTGTTAACCAAGCGGAGCGAAAAGACGTGCGGACGGCGTCGACTCAGGACCTCCACTTGAACAAGCAATTAACCTGACTCAACACATTATATTGAAAGCAATGCTTAAGCAAGCGACGACAACTCTACATGCATAACCCGATCTTGGCAAAACAAAAAGGCCCGGGGTTAAGGACCCGTCGTGCAGGTACAAACACCCATTTTTTTCCTTTCTTTTTCTCCTCTTTTCTTTTCTTTTCTTTTCTTTCCCTTTTTTCTATTTCCTTTCTCTCTCTCTCTCTTTTCTTTTCTTTTATTTCTTTTTTCCTTCCCTTTCTTCTCTTTTTTCCTTCACTCGATTTGGCCGACCAGCCTTATCCCCTTCCTCCTTCCTCTCATTTCTCTCTCCCTCTCCATTGAGTTCGGCTGAACGGCCGGCTCCTCCCAGGCGACGCGCGGCCGAGCTCAGGCTCGCCGGCCCTGGGCTCACTGCCGACTGACCTCCGCACGCCTCCCCGCCTTCCCCCTTCTCCCTCTTGTTCAAGTGACGCCACCACCGCCGGGTTCATCGGCCATGGCACGACGACCAGAAGCTCAGCTCCGGCTCCTCCGTCGCCCCCGCCTTCTCCTCACTCCTCCCCTCTCACAGATCCAGCGACACTTTCCTCAGTTCCGGCCGGCCACGGTTGGATCTAGCCGCTCTCCAGCCAGCAGCTTGCTTGCGACGCCACTCCTCCGCCCCCCTTCGGCTCACTCGCCCTAGCTTGCAGCCGGCCGAGAGCCCCAGCACCTTCTCCCCCTCCACGCTACTCTTCCCCCTTCCTCGCCGCCAAGGTCTACCTCGGCTTATCTAAGGTACATCCCCTCCCTTCACCAACTTTCTACCCTCTGTGCTATGTGCGATGTGCCATGAACGAGCTAAAGGTATGGTGAGGGGACCAACCTAGGTGTCGGGCTAGCAAGTGGTCGTTGATAAAGGTCGTGGCGATGGCAAGGTTCGGGGTCCTTGGTGGTCGTGGATGACCTAAGTCTTCACGACCATCATCCTTGCTCCACCATCGTCCCCCTACTTCTCGAGCTCCTTACCTCCGGTCACTCTCTTCCTCATTGTCTCTGTGCGGTGTGGCTGCCTTCTGCTTGGCGGAGGCTTCTGCTTTGGCAGAGAAGGGAAAGGAGTAGGAGTAGGGTGGGTTGGCTTTCTTTGATGATTGACTTAAGAAGGGAGGCTTGCAGATAAATCTGTGGGCTGCAAGACAGAGGTGGCAGACATGCAGCTTGCCACCTTTCTTGAACATCTGGCAAATGCATGCAATAGGTAGGGGGTGCCCTATGGGCAAACTTCTGGCCAATTCTTTTTCTTCTTCTTTTTTTTGTGAAGCTAAGAATCTAGATTAAAATATTAAGACTGATCTATAGTTATCTAACCTTGATTGTAAATTTGTAATAGTTGGTGAGCTAAAATAAAAGTTATCTTTACTAATGGTATTACATGATTATTCAAACTTTTCCCTCTAACGATATTCAAAATCTTTACTCAAGTGACTACGAGAGTCACCAGGTTCGTATTGCACCAACTATGCTTTACAAAATAAGGCTAGATATCCTTCAGCACATGACTGGTCAGATCGCCATGGAAGGGCCAGTTTGACCATAGGGCTAACGGCAGTCTGACCGCTAGGGTCGATCAATCTGTAAGTCTAAGGATAGTTTGACTGGTCCACTGTTTCCAAACTTGAAAGTTTCTTAGAACAAAACTCAAATTTTGCATGAGACTTGTTCAAGGCATTAGAAACCTAAAACAATCAAGAATCACAAGATTCCTGGCTCAGGTTCACTAAAATGAAGAGAAGAACACCAAAACTCTAAAACTCAAATTACTTCTTGTTCGTAAGGATCTAAGGTATGAGGTCTTCCAGATTTATTCTCACATGTCCTAGTAAAGTAATTTAAGCAAGAGTTCAGGTAGAACTCCCACAAACATGAAATTAAGGCATGAGGTCTTCTAGATTTATTCTCACATGTCCTAATAAGGTAATTTAAGCAAGAGTTCAGGTAGAACTCCCACAAACATGAAATTAAGGCATGAGGTCTTCCAGATTTATTCTCACATATCCTAGTAAGGTAATTTAAGCAAGAGTTCAAGTAGAACTCACACAAACATAAAACCATAAATCTAGCTCAAGAACAAACGAAACCAATTAAGAATGCAAACAAGAATATGATTAAGACAAAACTTTGATCTATTTTCAGTAGAGAGTAAAGTTTAAATACTCATGAATGTTTACAAGGTGCAGCCCAAGCACCACTATTTTCTCTCTCAAGTTTTCTCTTTCACAACTAAATAAGTGGACAAGGTAGTAGAACAAAAACTTAAACCCTAGAATTCTTGGATCTAACACCTTCTCTCCTCCCTTTTAATAACCATAACAACCCTAATGGGTCTAACCCATTAAGACACTGGAGAAATTTGATAACCCTATTAAAATGGGTTTTACATACTCACATATGTTTCTTAAAGCGTTTACAAGAATCAACTCGCTAACACCTTATCGATTGGTTCACTTAGCAATTTCAGCTCTCTTTGACCTAAACCACTTTTTCTTTGCGCCTCTTCGCGCTGTAGTTTTGATCAAGGCACCAACCTAGTATTTAGCCAATTATCAAAATACTTCTGATGAAGCTTCCAGACACCATTCATTGACTCTGTCTTCACCTTCACTTCAAAGCATCTCCGTGTACTTTGACATATAGCCCTTGTGCTAAATGACAAGCCGTCACATTTTCACGCATTCAGTCTCCCCCAAACCATCTCTACGTGCATCAGTCTCGTCACTTGGTGCACCAAATATTCTATGTTCTTCCCACTTGAGCCACATAACCTCATTCGGGCTTACATGACCACT
Source organism: Dendrocalamus latiflorus (assembly GCA_017311315.1). Classification (NCBI taxonomy): domain Eukaryota; kingdom Viridiplantae; phylum Streptophyta; class Magnoliopsida; order Poales; family Poaceae; genus Dendrocalamus; species Dendrocalamus latiflorus. The sequence continues at coordinate 18,583,998 of CM029638.1, read as the reverse complement.
TGGACCTCAGCTTCCCTGGCTAATCCTAGTTCATTGCCATCGACCGCTAATGTTCTCCAAGCCACCTGTATATCCAAAGACCAAGCAACCATCTCGAGCATAGATTCCATGCACTTGACTCATATTAGTCAAAATTATGTATCATGCAACACCACACAACCAACCAATGCCACCCATACCATGCACATACTCATCCAACTCAAGATCCATTTTCACTATTCTCTGGTTGCACCCCACCAGTTTGACCGCATTCTCCATGGCTATCAGACCACCAGCCATTGGCGAGTCTGACCGCTTAAGTCCATCAAAAAAACACCCTCTATAGAATTTCGGCTAAACTCTATCTAGTTTTAGGTCCAGTTTCCAATTTTAATGACACCTAGTACAAACTCATCTCTAAACAAATCTACATAAGTGTTTAGTGTTCATTTTCCTAAAAGTTCATGGCTGATCTAACTGCTCGCCCCATGGCAGTCAGGCCATCAGCCGGTCTGACCACCTGAATCTTGACAACACAATCTGAAATATGAATTTTCTAGAATTTTTGTAAAATTCAAATTCAACTTAACCAAAGTGCTAATTTCTCATCATAAATATATTATAAACCTTCACATGGTCTCTCAGTGCATTTATTACTGAAAGTAAAGCTTCAGGGCTGATTCTTTTCAGCTTTTAAAATCTGCTTTTCGGCTTTTCTAAAGTGACTAACTTTCAAACAGAATGTCTTTTTAAGGTGCAGTCTAAAAGTTAACTGTAGTACACATTGTAGTGACTTCATTTATATCATCCAAAACCGCACTTGAATTTCTGTTATTCCGTACCCTCTTTCACGAACAGCGTAAAAGCCATAAGTCATAAATTGAAGCTAAAATGAAGAGACCCTCAGACTTCTAGAAGTTCATGTATAATCATATACTTTTAGATTACTGTTTTCAAACAACAGTTATCCAACGAGCCTTACGTTAGGGCAACAACAACAGTTATCCAACGAGCCTTACGTTAGTTGGGCAACTTACTAACCAACTCGGGCTTTGTACAGTGAAAAGGAGGATAATAATCAAAGAAACAAGAAAGGAATGAGTAAATTGCCTCCTGAATCCAGATTCTTGAGTTTGTTGGTGGGCTGGGCCGTCCCAATTGAACTGTACTCCAATCCAGAAACCACTAATACTGAGCTTGGCAATTTGATATCCTCTATCATTGCTAATTTGACATTGTCCAGGGCTTGAATATGTAAAACTAAGCCGGCCTGTCTGTCTTGCAGCCAAAAAACTGGTACCATTTCAACCTGAAAATGAATTCAGTACCCTGAATGTAGGACAGTATGTATTGGATTAGTGAAATTAGGCATGGCAAGTTGATTTCATCACTGCTAATTGTCAACTTGTTATGGTACAATGTTTGCTGCAGAAGTTTGTACATTTCACCTGAAATGACCTGACATCTGAGTTTAGTCTTGTGGATTTCTCCTAGATTTCAGACTTTTGTATATAAAAGAATAAGAACAACCATTGTAGCAAATGACATTGTGTTTTTCTACCTATTTTAGTGCAGAGAGCCATGCCTGCAGACGCCTTTGAATTCAGAGAAGGCGTACATGCAAATACTTACCGCATTTGTACTTGCATTCCATTATAGTCTCTAGGTTATTGACATGGTCCAGAGCTGGAGATCAGGGTAAGGTGACAGCCGGCACACCTGCCAGCCGAAAACCTTGTTCAGTTTTGCCTTTGGATCATGTCTCATGCTCTGAGTTTAGTCTTCAGACCTTTCAGAAGCCTTCTGGAAAGTTGTATACTAGAAACTGAAGTTTGTCGCTGTTCTTTATGCAAGAAGTAAAGAAGTTTTGCTCTTCATTTTCAAGAAAGTATGAACAATTATAACCATCCAGAGAGATACAACATTGACTTGGTCTCAAGTAGGATTGTAAAAAAAAGCTCGAGGCTCATAAGCTACTCGAGTTCGGCTTGCTCTAAACTCGATTTAAGCTCGCCTCAAACTCTAAATGAGCCAAGCTCGAGCTAAATCCCGAGCTCGCAAGCTTCAACGAGCCGAGCTTGAATAGCTCGTTAGGATTCAATTTAAACTTTAATATTGATGCATATTAACATTTACCGAGCTTTCTCGAGCCGAATTCGAGCTTTTCTATTGTTGAAAATCAGTACATGTTGAATTGTTTTTTACTGTTATCGAGCTTATTCTAACCGAACTCGAGCTTTCCTTATTGTTGAAAATTAATGCATATTAAATTTTTTTAATTGTTATTGAGCTTATTCGAGCTGAGTTCGAGCCTAGATACAGACTCAGACCCCAACTCAAGCTCGCTCAAACTCAGCTCGAGTTTCTACCGAGCTCGAACTTGGGAGGCCAGGCTCGCTCGAGCTTGGCTCATTTGCAGCACTAGCCTCAAGTCAGTTTATGCTAAGAAATCTGCCCGTAATTTGATAATGGGGAGGATACGCATGGTTGGGTGGCCCATAGTATTGATGTTGGATCGGAAACGGCGACAGATGGGGGGTGAATGTCGACTTTAAAACTTGCTCTCAAGAGGTACCCACTAATAAAACTATTTTCTTCAATAGTTATGAGAAGCTTGAGAAGAAAAATAGTTCATATACTCCTTGGGCTTTTAATACCAACTAGAAAAGAGAGCTAAACCCCAGACAACAAGGAAGAAACAAAACCACATCTGAAAATAACTGGAATCAGCAACTGGTGCAGCCGGCCGGTCTGACCGCCCATGGGGCCGGTCTGACCGCAGTTGGCCGGCCGGTCAGACCGGTTCTATAAGGCCGGTCAGACCGGTGTTATGAGCCCGGTCAGACCACCAAAGACCAGCCGGTCAGACCGCCCCTCGTTTTCAGAGCAGGCAAGGGACTGTATTTTCAGATAGCAAATTCAGAACTTCACACTACAATAAAATTTGAGATTCCTCTCTGAAAAGTTCAGTCCAGAACAGTAAGACTACCTCTCAAATAACAAGTAGAGCCCCAGGAACTAAGAAAAGCCAACTCAAGAGCAAGAATTAACAATCTTGGCTAAAAATAGAAAACTTACAGAGTGCTGCCCTCAAACTCAAATTGCCATCCAATCTCAGATTCTTTGACCACGAAACTCAAGGATTAGCAAGGGAATAGCCTTGTGACTCTAGACTCTGATTTGGGCACAATCTCTCAAGGGAAATCAAAAGAGACACCAAACCCTAGAAAAGGGAACGTGAACAGAGGAGTCCAAAATACAAAATCAGAAATCAAGAATGGGCTCTTGGGATTTTAACTGATCAAATGATCTTGAGGCATCATCCCAACATAGAGCAACCCATTTTGGTACCACTCAGCAAGAATCAAGCCCTAGAACACAAAAGTCCAAAAGCAACAGAGAGCAATAAAACGAAGCAGAGAACAAGAAATCAGCCAATCTCAAATAAAATCATCTTGGATTGATAATGAGGAAGAGAGATACATGATTACATAGAGTATCAACTCATACCATCCCTACAACTCCATACATGCTTGGAATCAAAGAGATAAGCTACATGCTTCTCAAGAACAACCAAGAACAAGGAGGCTACGGGAGACAACACACACAGAGCCAAGCCTCCTCTCCTGCTCTCAACAACCCATACCAACTAAAGCCACAAAGCAAAAGCCTTAACCCTTTCCCAAAGCCATCAAGACCATGCAGGAGACACCCTCCTTTTATAGCCTCGCACTAATGGGTTTGAGATTTGCTTTGCCCATTAAGCCACAACAACTCCAATACTTTAACCATAATCCGCTTCCTTTAGTGCAGCTTTGCGTATTCCCCCAAAACGCCCCTCCTGCACCTTCCGGGAAGCTTCCTCCTTTCTTGCCGCTCAAGCCTCGCAGCTACCTCGAGCCCTCGCCGTCTTCGGCACACCTCGACCGTTCTGACCTCGGCACCACCTGCGCCTAGTCTGGTCCTCGATGTCCTGCAGCCATCACAGACAAGAAACACATCACATAGCACCACTCGATAACATGTAATCAACAGAAGCATTAAGAGTAATCTTAAGCAAGTAAAAGCCCAAACCTGTCGTAACAAGAGACTAAGCATCCTAAGCCCATACGATCAAGTTTGACCAAGTCCGACCAAACCGATTGCACCACGCAATGATAAGGCACAAACCTCACAAACAAAACTCGACTTTCCTAAAACTGATGTCAATTACTCATCACACACTCGGGGTCACCTTCACATGGTCCATCAATTGAACTCACACTTTTGGTCATGAACCCCTAGTTGCTTTGCACTAGCTTTGTTTGTTCCTAGCATGACACTAGTAGGTCACAAAGTGGGGGCTATATTTCTTTGTGCTGGAGCTAGTGGATCTGCCTATGCCTTATGGAATCCAAGAATTTTGCAAATCCAAGGCGTGATTAATCATAAATGATAATAAACACTAACTCCCCTAATGGGTAAGTTCAATCCTTCCTTGTCTGCCCCTAACACTACAAGAAAACCCCCCTTTAGGCACGCTTTCATAGTAACGCACACTGAAATCGTCTCTACATGGACACATAAAGACGCTTCTTGACACGACTTTTTGAGCATATCAATGTGACATGACATTTGACACGCTTTCACCGTCAAAAGGCATCTAAAGACACTTTTTAACATGATATTGAAAGCGCCTCAAAATGACACGGTGTTAGACACGCTTTTAATCGTTAATAGCATCTAGACATGTTGTTAAGCGTATCATACAAGCGTCCATAGCCATCTAAAGATGCTTTTTGACATGATACTAAAAGCGTCTCAAAATGACACGGAGTTAGACACGCTTTAAATCATCAATAGCATCTAGACACGTTGCAAAGCGTAACAAACAACTATCTGCATACATATTAAAAATGTTTTTTGCTTTGATATTAGAAATATCTCAATATGACATGAAATTTCAGATACTTTTGACCATCCGTAGCATGTAGACACGTCGTAAAGCGTATCAAACAACCGGCATAGCCACTTCCAAATTTCCCGGTCATCCAAGGCATTCTCAACCGCGCCATCAGTCCATCACGTCTCCACATGGACATCCGCTGCAGCTAATTAAGTTACCAATATTAGTGTGTTGTTTTATTAAGTGTGATATTTTGTCTAATAAAATATCAGTTTATAAAGGAAAAAGGTTTCTTAGTGTGGTGGTTTGGCCCTTTATTGCAGCTTTATTTATGTTTTTAATTAATTTAATAGGTAGGTCTCTAGTTCGAGTCCAACTTAATGCAACATTTTTTTTATCTTTTTCAACTGTGGAATTATAAGAAACAAACAAAAACTAGGACCATGAGTCCAATCGAAGAGATTGAATTCATACGACCATTGTGAGTGGTAACCATCAACCTATAAACCAATTTGTGAAGGTCATTAGGAAACAAAATGCTAAAAACATTTATATGTGAATATCGTTAGGTGCAAAATGTTAAGATTTATTTAATACTTTAAAACCTCGTTAAAATCTATTAGTAGGATTGTATACACAACTTTATACGTTAGTACGGATCCAGAGTTTTGTTCGGTGTTAGCGGACAACAATACAGTAAAATAGGCATAACTTTTGCATACCAAAGGCTTATTACCTAGTTTGACTCCCAAAATTCGATCGTTTCATGCCTTTTTGAGCCTTGCAAGTTTCAACACCTGCATACTGCCCGTACTTGCGAACACGTAGGTAATTTATACCTGGCTCGGACATATATGTACCCTCATAAATTTAACCTAAGATGGCATAAAAGCACACTTCTGGCCTAGCTCAACTATCAAATCTATGACTATTAGACTTTTATTTGGTGAACTTTTGTTGCTACGTTGTTATTGTCGACATTTACGTACAGATATTTGTCGACATGTGATTTTGATTGTATGATATATTCTTGAGTTTTGTTGTCTGCAGCAGGTGTGCATTATGCGGTGGGTTAACCTTCAGGTATTTTTATCCGCACGGATATATGTATGGGTAAATAATTTTACCCGTATGTGGGTATGGGTATTGTTGCAGGTAGATTTATATCTTACGAACTGACTGTATAATTCAGCCTCTCAACAAGTTGCGAAGGATCTGTATGAAATCAAACTTCACCCTTCAACTTTGCAAAGGATCTGTATGAAATCAAACTTCACCCTTCAGCCTCTCAGCTTAGGTAGTATCTATGGTTCAAATTTTTATTGCTGTAAGTGTACTACCTTTTGTCCTGTCTCTGTTAGTTATTAGCATAATCAGATATTTGGTTAGCTAACTGTATAATATGTAAAATCCCAGTAGTATTATTTAAAAGTATTGGCCATTATATAATATGTAAAATCCCAATCACGTTATAATTTTTTATGATATCTCTACTACTTAAAAATTACAGTTGGTGGTGATCCGTTCTCCTCTATGCCCCAACTCGACCTGCGTTACCCCCTCCTCCCCCACGCCTCCACTCCCTCCACCTCCCGCGCGCATCCCCCCATCTCCTCCCCGCGCCTCCCCTCCCTCCGCCTCCCCCAACCTCCCCCGCACCTCCCCCGCGCCTCCCCTCCCTCCACCTCCCCTCCCTCCGCCTCCCCCTATCCTCCATCGCGCCTCCCCATCCTCACCCGACCCTAGGTCCCTAACCGGCATTCGGCAGACCGCGGACTCCAGGCTCTAGCCCTCCCCTCCACTCCCCTGCTCGGCATTCGGCAGACTGCAGACCTGCTCTCGGCGATCCGATCTGGTGATCCCCATCCTCCCCTCCCCTGCTCGGCTGCTCCCCATCCAGATCCGGCGATCCGAGATCCCCATCCTCCTCCTCGGCTGCTCCCCATCCAGATCCGGAGTCCTCCCCATCCAGATCCCCATCCAGCCATCCTCCCCAAAGAAGGTCCAAGGTCGGCCGTCAAGGTCAGCCATCTTGCCTCCAGGCCTGCTCCCCAAGAAACCCTAATTAGCACACATATTTTTACCTCACTACATTGCAAATTATAACTAACCAGAGTTAGCATTTCATCCCATTGTTGATAGAATGTAAATGAAGCACGATCAATTTAAGGTGTACTTTCCTGTCTATTCCGTCATTGTTTATCAAATATCATGTGAGTTTTCAATTCTAACTGCATTACAGATTTTGATTTTTCATCTAATAACCAGTACATAGCTTCATGCTCCATGGATAAAACTATGAGAGTATGGGAGATCTCTAAAGGCACTTGTATCAGGGTCGTATATGGAGTTTCTTCTCAGCTATGTATTTGCTTTCATCCTGTAAGTCCAAACTTAGCAGAATGCATGATTGTCTATCATTTTTGCTTCATTTCACCAATGCTCTTTGCCTGTATCTGCATTGCTAATAACTGTATGATAACTAGCATGAGTTATCTACTGTATCATATGTAAACCAGGTTTTCTTTTGAACACTTTGTTGCAGGTGAATAATACAGCTTTGGATTTGATCACACTGGTCAGCTTATTTTTGCTGGTGATGCACAGGTATCCAATAATTTAATTCGTCAACTAATGAAAGGAATTCGTAATGTTCATAATTTTCAATTGGTGCTTGAAATGTGCAGGGTTACATATATACTGTTAGCGTGAACTCTCACATAGGGTTGTTATGTAGAACTCACAAGAACAAGAGTTGTAAGAGCAAATATCCTATTACATCCATCTAATACCGCACCTTCTCTCTGGTAGCACGTTGTCCAGTACTTCTATCTTGTGCTCAAGATGGAAACCTGTATTTCTTCAGGTGTGCTTACTTTATTACTGCCTATCCAGTGGTGGCCTCCACTTTTATCTAACTATCTGTATTATTGCCATTTCAGCATTGCAACAGACGCCCAGGGATACTTGACTCTCATATGCTCTCTAAAATTGGCCTCACGAGTGCAGAGAATCTGTGCTTCTTTCTGTCCACTTCTTTCCCTTGAGAAAGGAGAATTCATTGGTGAGTTGGAATCAAAACTTGTTCGAATGTTTTGTAGCTGGTTCCTGTGGGTTAGCTGAAACCTAAGATGCTGGTCATCCAGATTCTAGAGTCTTATTTTCTGATATTGCTCCCATCAGTTAGAACTCAAGTGCTGTTGTGCTTCTGTTTGTATTGCCTGCCCTTATTTATTGTTTCACTGTCAATCTTTGTGAATGGTAAACCTCTATTTTAGTTCAATGAAGTACCAAGATGATCACAGTTGACACTTAATTCTAAGCAGTCCTGAACAAATTTTGTTAATCAATTTCTTTAGAATGTTGAACTGAACTTATGAATAAATCCACCATGTGTTGTTCTTTACCCTTCTGTTCTGTTTTCTGTAATGCATTACTGAACTTTTGCAAAAGAAGGTTGTTGACTTGTATTTTCTTCTGAACATGAAGTTACTGGCAGTGAGGATTCAAATGTTTACTTCTACTAGCTGAATGCTCGTGCGTTGCTACAGATTTTAAAAAAATTTAGAACATATTTGTATGCATGTTCTAAAAAATTTTACCACTCGTTAGTTTCAGAACATATAGTATGATAAAATTTTAAAATCCGTAGCAACGCACAGGCATTCAGCTAGTTTCTAAAAATTTTATGTTTGGTAATGTTAAGATTATATCTGTTCACTGCCTGCATCATGCTTATTATATGACTTTACTTTTGTTGACTACCAACATCAATTTTCGAAGACCTTGCGGCCTGCTTGGCATAGGGTATAAAGTCATTAGCTATGCCATAATTCTTAGCAGCACGTGACCTGAGTAGTAGTTGTTTTTATCTAACAACAAAAAAGATGGTGTTTGCAGGCTAATTTTCTATAAATACTGACTTATACAACATGCCTAAGCTAACCATAGAGGACTGTTGTTCGGCTTATATCTGTTGCTTCTCATGGATATGCTTGGACTCTTAGTCTCTTATTTGTGTCATCTGCAATAAGAAAAAATGTTGAAGCTACATTATTTTAACTCATGTCATCTTTTCAAACTGCAATTTTTTGTGTGTCAATGCTATTATCAACTGCATCTGTTCAATTGCAGGGCTAGATCCGCATCTAGATTGAGGTCTTCTTCAGTGCCTTGCTGCTGGTGTGGAGCAGTGGTGATGAAGATGGAGCCTTTGTATTTCTCTGCTACTAAGACTAGGAATTTCTGGTTGTCCTGTACTCCACATATGTGATGAACCATTCAGTTTGATATAGTTACTAGCCTATATGATGTCCAGGGAGTGAACTAATTATTATCTTGTTTTATGGATGCTAAAGAGATGATTTTACAAATGGAATACTATTGGTGATTTGCATTGTCATTATCTAATCATACGGATATTATCTATATTTGGATGTCCATTTTGAAGAAAACATCACAGTTCTTAATACATAAGAAGGTGTTACTACAATCTTGTGTATATTAATATATACACAAAAAACATTACTGACACGAAATATAAATGTACATATGAAACCGTCTCTACATATCTTGAGACGCAACAAGATGTTACTATACAACGAATCTATATTGATACACACGTAATGTAAATGTATCAACATATCGTTTCTACATTTCTGAGCACGTGGTTGTGTTACTATACAGCGTGTCTATATAATTAAACACGTAATATAAATGTATATATTAATCGTGTCTATACTTCTTAATACACATTAAATCGTCATTATAAAGCGTGACTATACTTCTTAATACGCATTAAAGCGTCGTTATAAAGCGCGACTATACTTCTTAATACACATTAAAGTGTCGTTATAAAGCGTGACTATATTAGTAGACACGTAATATAAATGTAGCTACGAGACTGTCTCTACAATTCTTAATACGTGATGAAGCGCTACTATACGACGTAACTATACTGATAGATGCGTTGTATAAATGTGTCTATAAAAGTGTATCAATATATGTAGGCATGCATTAAGCGTCTCTATAAAACGTCTTTTTATCTCATAGATATGCTTAAAGAATTCGTCTCTACAACTCCTGACACGGTCCATGCGAAGACGCTCCTAACACGCTTTACAAAAACGTGCCTATATTCCTGTAGAGACGAAATAAAGCGTATCAAATATAACAATACAGCGTTACTATAGGGGGGTTTTCTTGTAGTGTAAATAAATATAGTTTCAAACATCGACACGGTCTTGAATACACATAATTGACCATTACTTTTTCTAATTATGTGTTTGTAAAACAGTTAAGGAATGGAGTGAGTACATCGCCCCACAGTAGCTAGACTACATGGTGCCATGCACATCTTTTTTTTATTGGTGAAACTTTGTTAGTTTCTTGAATTTAATTGAAGATGCAAGTTTCCACAAGCCATGTTTGCTAAGGGACAAGGCCATTTGCATGCTTTCTAATAGAGTAGGTTACTTGTTTTTGCTAGGTCCTACCTTGGAACTATCCAATGCCCTACCAAACACAAAGGTGGATAATGTTAGACCAGCACATAACATGCATGGTCCTAAGAGTTTTTTTCCATGTTTAGTTTTGCTATCCTCGGCATGTATCCCAACCATATTTGGTTAGGCTCTGTACTATAAATTCTCATGCCCGTCAATGGAAACGTTAAGTGCAATCTTCTATTTCTCCTTCATGGTATCAGTAGATTTTAGATCCTAATCCTCTGCTTCCGCCTTCTCACGCCATGACTGGCCCCTCCGACACCAGCCAAGCGGCTACCGCGGCCGCCGTTGCCAAGGCTACCCAGGCCGATCTCGACGCCAAGACTACTCTCTGGTCTCAGGCGGTTGTCATGTCTAGCATCAAGCTCCTCGTTCCCATCACCCTCGATCTCCAGGCAGGCAACTATGCCCAATGGCGCGGCCTCTTTGAGGTCACTCTCCAGAAGTTCGCCCTCGATGTTCACATCAACGAGGCCTCTCCCTATCAAACGGACGCCCAGTGGCTTCTCCTCGACACCCTGGTGCGGTCTTGGCTGTATGCCACCATGTCCCCCGACCTCCTGAAGATGGTGATGGATTCCAAGGTTCCCGTGCGTACCATTTGGTCTCGCATCGAGGGCCTCTTCCGGGATAATGTCGAAACTCGTTCGATCTACCTCGAACAGGAGTTCTACGGTCTCATGCAAGGATCCATGTTCGTCGCCGACTACTGCTGCAAACAGAAGGACCTTGCTGATTCCCTCATAGCCATGGGAACGACGATCTCCAATCGTAGCCTTGTCCTCAACACACTACGGGGCCTTAGCCCGCGCCTCGCTCACATGCGTACACTAATTGCCATGCAGCATCCCATGACGTCCTTCCTCGAAGCGTGCTCGGCCTTGCTTCTCGAAGAATTGTCGTCCAAACACGACAACACTCTAACGGCAGCATTTGTTGCTAGCTCTAGCTCCAGCTCATCCAGTGGTACCTTCACAGACAGTGCAGCCTCTGGTGGCACAACCTTTGGTGGCTCTGGTGGTCTATCCCGCCCCCTACTACCCATCCTGCAAACTCTGGGGGATCCAGCAACCGGAACAACGCCCGACGTCGCAACAACCGCGGTGGCGGCAAAAGTGGCTCACGCGGAAATGGCTCTGGCGGTTTCGGCTCTCCCTGGCCATCGTTCCAGCACCCTTAGGCCGGCTCCATCCACATGTGGCCTGTCCAAGGACCTCGACCAGTGCAGCAGGCCCAGCAGGGCCTCCTCAGTCCTCGCCCAGGCGCTCCCGGTGCATTCCTGGCAGGTGCACCACAACTCGGTTCCAGTATGTCGTGGCCAGGCGCACCACTCTATGCACCTGCACCACCCGTCGCTCCTCCGATTCCCTCCTGGGACCAGAACCAGCTCATACAAGCTTTCAATGCCATGACGCTGCACCCTCCATCCTCTGAATGGTACATGGATTCCGGAGCCTCCACTCACATGACTTTAGATCAGGGTACTCTCTCCACCTTCTCCCCTGCTCCGGCACATTCATCTTCCTACGCCGTCATTGGTGATGGATCTCGCATTCCCATCACTCACACTGGCGCCACAGTTATTCGGTTTCCTTCTCATTCTTTTTAACTTAACAATGTTATCGTTACACCCTCAATTATTAAAAATCTCATCTCCATCCATCGCTTTACCATTGATAATCATTGTTCCGTTGAATTTGATCCCTTTGGTCTCTCGGTGAAGGATCTTCAAACCAAGAAAGAGATCGTCAGGTGCAATAGCCATGGTGATCTCTACCCACTCCAGTGGCCGCCCTCCACTCATCATGCCCTCTCCGTCACGTGCCCTTCTTCACATCTATGGCATCGCCGTCTTGGACATCCAGGAGCTCATGTCTTGTCGCACCTCGCCAGTACCTCTCAGATTTCATGTACCAACACTCCCGACACCCTATGCCATGCGTGTCAACTGGGTCGGCACACCCGTCTCCCTTTTTATTCATCTACTAGTTGCACCAGTGCTGCTTTTGAACTCTTGCACTGTGACTTGTGGACCTCGCCTATTCCCAGTATTTCTGGTTACAAATACTATCTTGCAATTCTCGATGATTTCACTCATTACTTGTGGACTTTTCCACTCCGTCTAAAATCTGAGGTGTTTGACATTTTTCAGCATTTCATTGCTTATGTCCAAACTCAATTTTTCACTACGATCCGTAGTGTTTAATGTGACAATGGCGGCGAATTTGACAACAATACTTTGCAGCATCATCTGTTATCCCATGGCATCGCACTCCGCATGTCATGTCCACACACTTCCCAGCAAAATGGCAAAGACGAGCGTATCCTTCACTCCACAAACAATGTCATCCGCTCCCTGCTCTTCCAAGCCAACATGCCCCCATCCTTTTGGGTTGAGGCTCTCCACATAGCCACCGCTCTACTCAATCTCCAACCCACCAAAACACTGCGCTTTGGAATCCCTCATCAAGCCCTCTTTGGAGTCCCACCCGAGTACTCCCATCTCAGAGTCTTCGACTGTCTGTGCTACCCTAATCTCTCGGCCACTGCCGCTCACAAGCTTGCCCCAAGATCCTCTGCTTGTGTCTTCCTGGGCTACCTGGCGCATCACAAAGGATATCACTACCTTGATCTCACTACACAAAAAATCATCATATCTCGCCATGTGATCTTTGATGAACATTCTTTTCCATTCTCTACAATGCAGCAAACTCCCGTGCCACAGACTTTGATTTCCTCACTATATCATCACATGACGTATCGGTCATCCCTTCCCCAATACGGCATCCTGTTACCTCTGTTGCACCAGCGAACCCCATGCAGGCCACCGATCCCATGCACGTGGCCTCCCCGACGGCTGCTTAGCCTACTTCCGCGCCCATGCATGTAATGCCTCCCGTGCATGCTACTGTGCCTCTGCATGGCCCGGCCGTCGTCATTGATTCCACCACCGCTCCCCCGCCCGAGGCCGAACAAATTGTTCCCGTCATCAACGATCTTTCCATGACCACCAGAGGCAAGCGTGGTTTCCGTTCTCCTGTCGACCGTCTCAATTTGCACATGGCCACCCTATCACCGATTCCCCGGACTTATCGTGCCGCATTGAACGATGAAAATTGGCGCCTTGCCATGCAGCATGAGTTTGATGCCTTGCACGCTAACAACACTTGGGATCTTGTCCCTCGACCCACTGATGCTAATGTTGTTACATGAAAATGGATCTACCGTCACAAGTTGAAGCCCGATGGCTCCCTGGATCGGTACAAAGCCCGGTGGGTGCTTCAGGGTTTCTCCTAGCGGCCCGGTGTTGACTTCGGCGAAACCTTCTCACCGGTTGTGAATCCGGCTACGGTGCGCACCGTCCTCACTATTGCGCTCTCCAACGATTGGCCGGTCAATCAACTTGACATCAACAATGCCTTCCTCAATGGCACACTTACCGAAGTCGTCTACTGTCAACAACCGCCCGGTTTTGTCGACAATAGCCACGCCGACCATGTCTGTTGCCTCAACTGGTCACTCTACGGCCTCAAGCAGGCTCCCCGCGCTTGGTTCAGCTGCATCGCCAGCTTCCTCGCCTCCTTGGGTTTCATTGCCTCCAAGGTCGACCTGCCGTTGTTCATCTACAAGCGCGGCTCCGACACGGCCTACCTTCTACTGTATGTCGACGACATCATCTTAACGGCGTCCTCGACTACACTTCTGTGCCATATCATCGACCTACATCGCCAAGAGTTCTCCCTCAAGGACATGGGCGATCTGCATCACTTCCTCGGCGTCGCTGTTCTACGCACTGCATCGGGCTTCTTCTTCAACCAGAAGCAATACACCGAAGACATCCTGACACGCACGGGCATGAGCACCTGCAAGCCTTCGTCAACGCCGGTCGACACCAGCGCCAAGCTCTCCTCCTCAGGTCCTCCTGTCGCTTGTGCCACTAATTATAGGAGCATCGCCGGTGCTCTCCAGTACTTTACTTTTACGCGCCCGGACATCGCGTATGCCGTGCAACAGGCGTGCCTCCACATGCATGACCCTCGGGAGCCACATGCTAATCTCCTCAAGCGCATACTTCGGTGTCTCAAGGGCTCCATCAACCATGGTCTTCAGCTCCACCGAACGTCGCCAGAGTCCCTCACTGCCTACACGGATGCCGACTGGGCCGGCTGCCCTGACACAAGGAAGTCTACCTCTGGCTACGCAGTCTTCTTCGGTGACAACCTTGTGTCATGGTCCTCCAAGCACCAACCGACAGTGTCCCGCTCCAGCGCAGAGGTGGAATATCGTGCAGTCGCTAATGCCGTCGTCGAGTCTTGCTGGCTTCATCAACTCCTGGCCGAGCTCCATCGCCCCCTCCAAAAAGCAACAGTTGTATTCTGTGACAACATCAGTGTGGTGTATCTCTCAACCAATCCCGTCCAACACCAGCGGACGAAACACGTTGAGATCGATCTCCACTTTGTCCGGGAACGTGTTGCCCTTGGAGAAGTTCGTATACTGCATGTTCCCACATCTTCCCAGTATGCTGACGTGTTCACCAAGGGCCTGCCAACCAACATCTTCAAGGAATTTTGCTCCAGCTTGAACGTTCGGCAGTCTCCTGTTCAAACTGCAGGGGGGTGTTAGACCAGCACATAACGTGCATGGCCTGGAGTCCAGGCAATTAGCAGATTGGCACGGCAGATATCTAAGAGTTTGTTTCCATGTTTAGTTTTGCTATCCTCGGCATGTATCCCAACCATATTTGGTTAGGCTGTGTACTATAAATTCTCATGCCCATCAATGGAAACGTTAAGTGCAATCTTTTATTTCTCCTTCAGATAAGAGATCATATGAAAGCAACCTAGCTCTGTATAAGTCAAGCATGTGCACATATAATAGATCTTCAGCGTAGAAGTTAAGAAGTTCTGCCCCTCCTTTTTCACTACCATGATTAGTCAGCTCTTGATTAATTAGCTTCTACTTGCACTGCATCTTTGTAGAACATAACGGTGTAGTACATTTTGCCGTTAACTAGTGTTGCAGAATACATTGTTTCAGATTTTTCAGTTGAAGTTTTAGTCCTAATACGATGGTTGTAGCTTGTACATCGATAGAACCCAAGTATCCTTACTGTTGTGTATGCATTTGCGCTACATTTTGTGGAAGTCTGAAATGCCTGCGTTTACTATCTTATCTTGTGTGTCAAAGAACATGCAGTGCATATAGGAGGGTGTACTGTCTCATGGAACAGCTACTTTATAGAGCATGACAGAGGTTCTTCAGAACAACAGGTTTGTTGAGAACAGGTTAGAGCAGTTCCCGTTCTTTTCCCTCAAGCACATGATTTTATTCTTCCTAGGCTCTTGTTTGTTCTTGTCAGGATGTGCTTAAAAGTCATGTTCCATTTAATTTGTCGTTTTTCTGCTTTTGAATGAAGGAAGCATCAGTGAAGTTGCCACAGGATACCTTCTGAAGAAAAAAGAATTCACAGCTCACGAGGATACAGTTAGTCGTAGGGTTTGGGATGCTATTAGTTGCTAGGATTTCAGTCATAGACCCGTTCTGATACTGTGTAAGTTTGTAGACTTGGGAAAGTAATGGTGTAATTCTGTAGACTTGGGAAAACAATTGTAAAAAAATAACTTGAATAATCTTCTTCAAGACGTCAGCAGCATAAGAGGAATTGAGAATAAACTGAATATTCTAAAAAGTTAGGCATCTTTGCAAAAGTATGTCAAAAATATTGCCATCAGTTTATGAATTCATTTGTTGCTACAAATCCTACATGATGTTTGTTATAAGGATTAGTGATCCTGAAAACATAGCCCTTGTTGTACTGTATCAGGGTAACTTGTGGTCTAATCTACGCAAAATGCTCTCCAGTATCAGACATTGCTATTCTTTCACATCATGTGACTCACTAGGAGCATGTAAGGATTGCATTGACTTGACCCGCATGCATGTACAGATTTTTGACGATAGAATCACCTGGTTTCAGATTTCTCCTTTACGTAATTATGTGGTTGTATCTAGGACTCATTGTCTTAAGAGTAAATAGTACTTTGCACTAAGTAACTTATCATTTATTTTACTTTACACTATAGTTAATCTATACTTTTACTTTACACCAGAGTGGATCAAATAAAATTTTACTTTGCATTAACCCAACCTTGTTTAACTCAAAGCCTCAAACAGGCTCTACGTAATAACAAGTCGGTATATATAATTTGATTGCTTTGTTCCTTCAATTTGATTGCATTGTGCATTTGATTAGCTACTGTAAAGTAAAATTTAATTCGGTCTACCTTGATGTAAAGTGAAAGTGTGGGTTAACTCTGATGCAAAGTGAAACAAGCGACAAGCTTCCGGTGCAAAGTGCAATTTACTCTTATCTTAATGTCTATGAGATCAGGAATTGCTGAATATTGTGTTGTATTTTGATTCCACAAACTCTTTTCAGCATGTTAATGTTTCCGCGTTGATATTGGATTTATCTTCAATAAAAAATTTTAGACTTAACAGTCAAGAATTTCATCACATCTCTGTGAGACCATGTAGAGGTCATCCCATGGTCGTGATGAGCAATTGACTTTTGGTTCAGATAGTTTGCGGAGTTTAAGTTTGGTTTTTTTAGAGTTTATAATTTTTTAGTTGCATTCTGTTGTTAGCAGTCTGACCAGCATTGAGGCCGTGGTCAAACCAGATAGGAGTGGTCCGACCGGCCTAGGGCTGGCAATCAGGCCGGCTGTGGAAGGCAGTGATCAGACCGGCTGGCCCAAGTGGTCTAAACGGCAGTTAGACCGGCTAGAGCTTGCTGTCTGACTGGCCCCGGTGTTGGTCTCAGCTGAGAAGTGGTAATTTGGGAATTTTGGTCTTGGTTTGATTTGGTTTGACCTAGGTCGGTACATATGTGTTGCATGATGTATTTTATGGACTAACATGAGTCAAGTTGCGAAGAACTTATATCCAAAAATGGTTGCTTGGTCTATTGTTGTCCAGGTGGCTTAAAGGCGACTATGATCAATAGCGGGGAGACTAGGATTAGGTTGGGGATAACTGAGGTCCAGAATAGTTACGGATGCTGCATGGCATAGTTGAGCTCAAACAAGACATAAGATGGACAAAGATCATAAAAGGTGAAGTTTGAGCAAAGATCGTGCTACATTAGAGATGCATGTTATGCTTTGCGGTGATACTTTCAGGATGGAAGCTTTGAGGTAAGTGTTCTCATTGTCATCAATTTGGACATATTGATAATTGTCTCGTACGGTGCTATGTGATGGTTTGCTTGTTTGTGTTGGCTGTATGACTCCAAAACTACATCATAATGAGGCGGACGGGACCGAGACTAAGTTAGGAGAACTTAAATCCAAAGTGGTCAAGGAATCGGGACTACGCTCAAGAGGAACCGAGATCCAAACGATCAAAGAGCTGTTGAAGATGACTGAGGCTTGCAGGATGATTATAAGCCAAGATGACAAGAAGTCAGGGTGATAGCTACTGGTGGAGGATATGACGAGCAACAACAAGGTGGGTCGGGACTAAACTTAGGGAAGAGCCAAGATTCTGTGCGGTCAAGGAAGCCAGGTGTTGTTATGATGCGAGGAAAGGTATGTGGTGTGCCAAGTACTTGGGTCCATTTGCAAGCGAGAACAGTTCGATGGGATCCAAATGGTTGAGAGGCTTAGCAGCAAGTCATTGGAGCCACATGAACTTGAAGGTGGAGCATAGAGTTGCTTCAAGATGAAGGAAGCAAGAAGCTTCGTGGAAGACAGTAGAGGGACTTTTTGTAATTTGCCAATACAAAAAAGTGGCAATGTGCGAAATCGCGGTGTTGCCCTAAGTGTTTTATGTCTTATATGTGCTGAAATTGCTAAGTGGATCAAATATTGATTTACTAACGGGTAAATGGGCGTGTGTACTTTGAGAAGCGTGCAAGTGTAAGTGTAAAACCTAGAATGGTGTTGGGTTAACGAGTTAGCCCATGTAAGTGAATAAAACCCAACTAGAGGGGCTAATTAGAGTTTCTCATGTGCCTCCATTATAAAAGGGTGGAGAGGGTTGGCTTAGGGTTAAGCCATTCATGCCAAATAGAGAGGAGTTAGGGTTCTTGGAGAGAATATTTTGGGAGATATGACAGGCTCTTGTGGTTGAGCTTTTTATCATCCTTAGAACTTATGTGTGACTAGGAAGTGACTGTAAACATTCATCTCTAAGTATTACTATAGATCAAAATTCGTCTAAGTCTCTCTCTTATGCTCAAGTGATGCAATCTTGCTTTGGATTTGTTTTTGTTGCTTTCTCTTTCCTTCTTGATCTTTCTATATTCCAAGGATATGTAAGTGACGATAATGTTTCTTGGAGATCAGATCTCATCTATCTAGACACTTGTTATTTGCAAGTTTTGGTGTTTGTCCAGTTTTGGTTCAAGAGAGGGTGATTTTGGGTTTTTGGTCTTGTGGGCATTCTAGTTTGAGTTCAGCTATGATCTAGGTTGTTATGACATATGAGAACCCATCTAAGGTCATCTAGATCATCAAGGACTGCAAGTAAAAGCAGATCGAGGTTTTCCTCTTTTGCCCGGTTTTAGTGCAACCTTCCTTCAAACAGAAAAAGGTTGAAACTTTGGCAATAATTTTCTTGATCATTAATCGGAATAAACTCCTGACATCCTAGAGAATGTGCATATTAAATTTCAAGTGATTTTTAGCCTTAGTTTGAGAGTTAACTCATGTTTAGCTAGGTTTTGGTGCAACTGAGCTTCAGGAGACAAAAGATCCCAATTTTCTTAAGTTCTTTCAAGTTCTTTGGTTGGGATAGGTTCTTAATGTCATTATCTAGTCTTGGTTCAAGTTTTAAGTCTTTTAAAGTTATAGATCAAAAGTTTCGTTGATTTTTTATTTCAAATAGTGCAGAAAATATGCTCTTTTCTTAGTTAGAGGTCAGACCACAAACTAGCTAGAGGTCAAACCACCAACTAGCTAGGTGTCAGATCACCATATAGCTATTGACAGGGTTAAATCTTTCGCCGTCAGAAATTTTTCGGCGCTCACCGAAAGAAACGAAATGACGAAATTTCGTCCATTTCGTTCAAAATTCGGACGAAAATTTCAAAAATTTTGATGAAATTTAATCAAAATTTAGATGAAATTTAGACAAAAAATTGAATGGGGATAATTCGGCTGAAATCTGACCGAACTGTTACGCTTTCGGTGGGTAACGAAAGAGACGAAATTCGGCGAAATTTCGTCCGAAATTTTAAACCCTGGTTATCGATTAGACCGCCCCCTGCTCAAAGGTCAGACCGCCAAGGCTTGTCAAGGCACGTTTTGCTCGGTTTTTCTTATATATTTTTTTGTAGGTAATTGGTTTCTGATTTTCATAACTTCTCATAGTTATTGAAGTGAAGAACTTTGCTTTCTCCTTTAGAAAAGATTTGAAAAAACTTTTAATCTCGTTGGCTCTTATTCACCCTCTCTAGTTACCGTTCTTAGTTCTACAATCTCTAACAAGCAAAAAGAACACCTGATCAGATCATCTTGGCCATTAAGTTGGAACAACAAATGGACATAAACTTTACTTGAGCATGCATAGCAGAATAATAAGATTCATTGATCCTGTTTATGGATCTTGCTGCAATGATAATAGTAAATGTGGTCTCAGATCTGGCAAAGATATCCATTTCATCTTTCATGCATCTTGGATAGGGCGAAGCTTGCTTTTGTCAGAAGATTTTCTAGAAGATCACAAACACATTAGCAGAGAGAGAGGAAGCACCTAAGTCTTTTCCATTGCCTTCCCATGCAAGATTAGACTGATCACCGAGCTAAGTGGAGGACATCACCTCAGGCTTAAGCTAGGAGAGTTGTCTTAAGAAGCTTGCAGTGCACACTGGCCACTATCTTATTTAATTAGTTACCATTAGAAAATTTAGCCGAGAGTCTTGCCTGACATGTTGCCCATAACTAGTTTGGACCCATTGGTAGCTTCTTGCCTTTCTTACATTAATGCATATGTAGGAGAGAGAAGTTAAGCTTCTGCTAAGCTAGACCCTCTCATGAGTGAGCTTGTATTAAAAGTGTTGCCATGGGTCCTTAAAGGTGATGGTTGCTCATGGAAGTGATCAATGATTAATTTGGCTGAGATTGCAGGCACATGTATATGGAAGGGGCAATGATAATCCCCTTATATTGTCAAACTAGAAAACTAATAACCTGCATGATTAGTAACATGATAGGGTGATCTTAAAGGGCCAGTAAGATATCACAGTGCAAGTACTTATGGCTTCTGATTTTAGTTGAGCTTATTGAGTTGAATTAAACTATTACTGTCGGCATGGAATTTTCAGTTGGTTGCAATGCATTGTTTATTCTTATATACTTCATAAAAGAAGGTAAAGAATGTTTAATATATACTAAGAAAGATTAATTAGTGATGGTACACAAACAAAACAAAAGTGACAACACCCTACCAGGCTGAGGCTACCATACATCTGCATCATAACTGAAATTGCCATGGCACCTCCCTTTTGAGATGGCTACTAATGATACCAAGTAGGTAGATAGCTAGATCATCTTGGTTAATTTTTACTAGTTTGTTGTCACCAATATCTTCATACTATATACAATTTGGAATCTTTCAGAAAATCTACTAGCTGGCTAGCTAGTACAGCTTGTTTTTTTTTTGCCCCTTTATTTCAGGTAGTCTACTTGGATGTATTGTGTCGGTTTTCGTCACATGGTTTTCGGTACTGGTAAATCAAAGATTCTGCATGGCTAATCTGATCAGCTACATATATTCAAACTAACTGCCATAACCACCACTGCAATTATAACTTGATTAAGCAGTAATTGGAGAAATCAACAGGCTAGAGCATCTCAGCTTCATTCTTTGAAGACTTTGGTCCTAGATTGTTCTCTTGCCTCTTGAGTAATAACTCAAAATGAAAGTTAGATCAGAGGGAGCTGGTCATAGTTTTTGTTCAGAAGTAACATGGGCTGAATTGTCAGTTTTTCCAAGTGTCAAGCAGAGAGGGGTGCCTGGTACCAAATGCCACAAAAGTCATAATACTTAATGCCTTAATATACTATTAATGTCCTTTTAAGCAAGATGGTTCCATATATGCAAAGATCTGATTGTCAGTTAAAAAAGAAAAAAAAAGAAAAGAAGACCACCTAAGGGCACTGAAATATCATATTTTAACAGAAACCTTTAGAGGTACAATGAATCAAAAGACTACTTTTGTCATGAAAATTTTTTGAGGCCTTAAAGAAAGGGAGGAAGGGCATCTAAAAGAAAGGGAAGGGCACATGCTAATCATTTATCTGAGCCCAACTAATCATGTGAGTTCACTTGTTCCATGGTCCCATGCATATATGTTTTTCTTTGAGAGAAAAATATGTGTTCTTTTCTTTTTGCATCTCATGCATTAACTAAAACATCTCTTCCTCTCATCATTAGAAGCTTCATTCGCATCAGGGGGCAATCATAAGAGGCCCTAAAGTGCTTCGCATGCATGATGCATCCACTCATCTGGCCTTTCGTCGAACACGCGCATACACTCTGATCTGAAGAATCGATCGACGAGCACAAGCTTAGATTTTGTGGCAATATGTTAAGGCAAAAGCCGCTGCTTAATTATTTGCGAGTGTTGTGAGCGCCGGTGATGCATATAATTTGAGTACTTCAATTAATTTTGAGATTTCATCGATTTTGATTTTTGGCAACAAATTAAGAAAAAAAATATAGCACACTTAGACTCCATTTGGAATGCAGGAATATCACAAGAAATATGTCAATTCCCTCATGAATCGGAAAAAATCCCGCGTCCCAAATTGAGTCTTAAAATTATAAGTTGAATTGAAGCTGGAATATAGCGAAGATGTATCAACTAAGAATACTGATTTAAGAAAACTAAGAATACTTCTAATTATAATCAGGGTTTTCAATACCGGTATGGATTTTTTTACCGGAGGTGGCCGATGCAAGTGATAATTGAAAATTTTTCGAGAACTTCGGGCCGAAATTTTCAAAGAAAATTTGAATTTCAAACTAATTTTGGCCGAAAATCGTCAATAATTAGTTAGAAATATCGTCCAAAATTGTTAAAACAAATTTCACAAACAATTTCTTCTATATTTGATAAAATTCATGCAAACCAAGTTTTCATAATTAGTTTGCAATTTTACAGGGAGGGAGGGCGATACGGCCGATATTTCCGATAACCGCCGGATTATTAGAACTGTGCTTATAATAGGAGAACAAAACAAACCCATCAGCATTCCTTGATGTAGCTCAGATAAGCTTACAAGCCCTACTGCAAGATATGGGCCCCAAAATGTACAAACAGATCTTGTTAATTATACATACAGAGGTCATTGATCCAAAAGTAGTTTTAATTAAGATGGCATGTGAACTAGCGAGCAACATCATGTTCTCAGTTACCCCCTGCAGCCCCGGGCCAATTTGACCGAGAGAGAGAGAGAGAGAGAGAGAGAGAGAGAGAGAGAGAGAGAGAGAGAGAGAGAGAGAGAGAGAGAGAGAGAGAGAGAGAGAGAGAGAGTACAGCATGCTTGGTCGGTTTGGAGCTCGTTGCAAGTTGCAAGGGTTGATGAGGATTAGTATATGGAGGACCACAGCTTGGTCGGTTTGGAGCTCGTTGTACGTACGACGTCCCACGTTATCGTGCCCCTGATGGTTGGAGCACAAATTAAATCTGCCCCAAGAGAAGCTGCTTAATTAATCAGTCAAAGAAACTGGACCGATCGAAGAACGGAGTGATCGATTTGACTAATTTAATTTAGTGCTCATATATAATTGAATAAGAAGACTAAAAAATCCCTTTTGATTTTTAGTTCATTCATAATTAAACTCGGAAAATTAAGGTAGGTTATGTTTTTCTGATAATGACTAACGTATCAAGTACCAGATCAAAACAGTTATGGCAGTTGCATATATTTGTCGGACAGACAAACCAAGGCCGGCCAATCTATATACTCCACGAGAGAAACATGGAAGAAATTAAGAACAAAAAAATTGGGTCCATCACTAACAAGACTATGGCTCTGCTCCAAAATGCTATATGGTTTTTGACTGAGATGATACCGTAGCGGCTATTAGTTTATTGAAGATATTTAATTGAAAGAAAAATAGAGAAAATAAGAAAATAAAAATGTCGTTATATCTCCATAGGCTATTCAAAGAAAAAAAATTGTGTTAAAAAGTCAACGTCTTCTAAACGGCTTTTTATTTACAAAAGCTAGCCAGGCCATTGTGCAATCACACTAGCGCCCACAGGCCTGTTAATTGATCGACCAGATCCATCATGCACCGGCCGGCAGACGTAACTAGAAATTAAAGCTCCATGTACCCAAAAAACGGTGTATGATCTCCTACAGTGTTCGCAGCAGAACACTGCAGATACATGCATGCGCCTCTGGTAACGAGAATCACTTGCGGCGGTTGCAGTTGCTGGACCCCAAGGATTATGTGATGAGTGTCTCCTCTCGCGAGGTCAGTCTGGTTTCGATCGATCAGCTCACGACTGCTTATTTTCTCGATCGACCGGCCGTTCGACATGGAGGCGAGGGCGATGGAACCACGGAGATCGATCGCCGAGCGGCCGGCAACGTACGGAACGAGTTCCTCTTATGTAATGTCAGAATGACGTTGGGTTATTGCGCATGACCCCGTGTCAGTGACCCGGCGTAACGTCAGAGGATCTCAATTCCAACGTACGTATACCTGCTGCTGCTGGCCATGCATGCGTTCACAAGGCGCTGAGCCTGTGCGTCGTGGTCGGCGTAGGGCGTTGTACGTGGTGTGCCTGGGGCGGCTGTACCTGACGTCGTGGGCTGCCTACGAGCGGATCACGAACGGCCTGGCCGCATGCACGGCGGCCGGCCGGCATGCCGTGCCATGCCATGCATGCATCACCGTCACGAATACCATTAACTTGCTTGCAAAATTCTCAATTAATTACTGTACAAAGCTTAATTTTCCCCCACAGGAAATTACAAACTACAGCAGGAAGTATATGTAATTAAAACCCATGGTGGCCGTAGCCTAGCTAACTAGCAATACACAACATGTTTTTCAATCTTAGGGTCCGTTGGAATAATTCAACTCACGTAGGAATCGAGAAAAATTCCTGTGTTCCAGACGGGGCATTAGATAAAGGTTCTCGCATATGTAACTTACATCCGAGAGATATATGGATTGAAATGTGCATAGTGTTGCATATTTCCCCCTAGGATTTAACTTGTATTATTATATGGATTGAGGGAACTAACCCCTTATACAATCATGTACCCTCCTTGCATCCACCAGTCCAAATCATTGGGTTGACCACCTTTGGTCGCCCCCACACAGAATCAAGCCCAAAGCGACCCCTGCCTTTCCATCTCTCCATGATCACCACCCTCATACATCCGTGATAATTGATATGTATGCCATATACTCCAACTAATTGTTTACTAATTAAGATTGGTTAGTCGATCGATCCACAATAACAGCAGCTAGATAGCATAGTACTACCATGTAACGACGGATCACCTTGACAATCCATCCTCTGAGCCTGTACATGATCATGGCCAACCTCCACAGCACTGAACTACCCCTTTTCGCTTTCCCGCCCTTATATATACTCCCCCATGCAACGTCCATCGATCCATCCAACAACCAATTCAACCACCTCTCTCTCTCTCCTCAACATCCAACACATCTCTCTCTCTCTAGCTCTAGCTCTATCTTTAATTAACATGATGAATTTCTCTTCATACTTCTCGTCGTCGTCGTCGGACAAGAAGTCGTCCAAGCGTCGGCAGCAGGCGGAGCAGCAGCAGCCGGACGCCAACCCGACGCGGTACCTCGGCGTGCGGCGGCGGCCGTGGGGACGGTACGCGGCGGAGATCCGGGACCCGGCGACCAAGGAGCGGCACTGGCTAGGCACATTCGACACGGCGGAGGAGGCCGCCGTCGCCTACGACCGCGCCGCGCGCTCCATCCGTGGCGCCCGCGCCCGCACCAACTTCGCCTACCCGGACCTGCCCCCCGGCTCCTCCATCACCCCCTACCTCTCCCCCGACCTCACCTCCGGCGACGGCTCCGCGCAGCTCCTCCAGCCCTTCTACGCCGACCCCGTCGCTGCGCTGCCCACCCCGGCCGCGGCCGGCGGCGCCGTCGGAAACGAGTACGCGTACGGCGCCACCCCTGACATGTCGTCGCTTATGGACGAAATCGCCATGCCTGACGACCTGTCCGTAATGAGCGGCGGCGATACCGGCGGCGCCATGGACATGTCCATGTACGGTGTGGGCGGCAATGGCACCAATGCCGGCGCCGGCGCCGGCGGGTGGTGCGACGCGTCGGAGTTCGGCGCGTACTCCTCGGCGCCGGGCGCGCACGGGGTGTACTTCGAGGAGGGGTACGTGCACAGCCCGCTCTTCTCGCCTATGCCGGCCGTCGACGACGCCGGCGCCGACGGATTCCATCTCGGCGGTTCGTCGTCCTCCTACTACTACTGATGAACCACGTGCGTCGTCGTCGTCGATCGACCGCCTCTGCGCCCGCCTGTGGACTGCGGCGTGATGAGTTCGCTGGGTGTGCTTAGCAGTTTTACTACTTACTTCGATTATATATATATGCCTGTGTTGTCATAATAATCCGTCTATTTATTTTGCTTTTCACTTCATGGGCCTAAATCTTCCGTTCTGGGGATCCATGGGCCTTTAATGCTCGGCTGCATTGCGTTTTGTTTTTTTTTTTGATTCTCCTGCGTTATTTTTTGGGAGCTTGATTTGTTGCATGTATGAATATGATCGTTCAGTCGGCATGCACTCGGGTGTTGCTGGCGCTTCAGTGTAATATTATCCCTGTTCTTATGCACATTAATCTGGCCATTTAATTGCATTTTCTTCG
Source organism: Dendrocalamus latiflorus (assembly GCA_017311315.1). NCBI lineage: Eukaryota > Viridiplantae > Streptophyta > Magnoliopsida > Poales > Poaceae > Dendrocalamus > Dendrocalamus latiflorus. The sequence goes on along the minus strand of CM029638.1, from coordinate 18,557,727 downwards.
TGCAAAATGACCTTCTTACCCATGTATTTCTCTTGTGTGACCGTATGACCCATTTATAAGTACTGGAAATTGGCCATCTTCTATTAGATTCCTTTGGAACCTGCGCCCCCAATGTGTATAGAGATTTACTTGAGGCCTAAGAGGTGCTCAATGTCGGTGGGTGCAGCGTGGTACATGTTCCATCCCTACGTGTTGGGATAATAACGTAAATAGAAGCACACACAAGAGAAACATATGGTAATAAGTTCATTTCGCATGAAAAAATGTGCAGTTAAATGGCTATTATGGTATATTATGAAGTGGTCAATGTTTAAAGTAGCAAATAATTGAATTTAACCCTTGGAGTGACAAATCTTAGAAGACAATTTTGTGATATGGCAAATAATCAATTTTCCCATATTAATCTACCTATCTTCTTTTGCTAGCTTACTCTTTCAAGGGATTATCGTCCCGTGAGGACTTTCACAATCATATATTTTATGTGAAATCCTCTGTGCCACTTCTAAATGAGACATGTAGTACATCTACTTACTTTTACTAGTAGTGTGCCCGTGCTAACGCTACGGTAAATTACAAAAGAAGATAAAATTTGTAAAAAATAAAACGAACAATCAGATTCATTAAGAAACCTTGCCATGACAAGTGAGCGTGCCCGTATTCATCTAAACTACAATGCACAGCCATACAGAAAAATTCCCAGAAAAGATTAAAAAAATTAAGTTTCCATTTTGTACACAAGACAGAAGCTTCAGAGAACTGGATCTGATTGCTAACCAGCTAAAAACCAAAGGGGAGGAAAGGAGAAAATGGGAACTTCAGCCAGAGATCACATCTTTTGCCGAAAGGCCTTCCAGCCATGGCCCATACTAATAACTTCCAAATGAAAGAAACAGGGTTCTCAAATCTGACATGTAACATCCTTCAGAGCACTGCAGTCTCTGTCAATCCAACAATTCGATATTGAAAATAATGCACCACCATGAGCTTATATTCTGATGTTTCGACTCGAAAGAACTTCAAGAATCTCAGGTATCATCAACCTGAGAATGGAAGACAAAGCTTGGAAATGTAGTGGTAATGTCCCTGCTCAAAGAAGGCAAGATCAGCTTGTGAAGTGAAATATCTAAAGAACAACATAGATATAGGAAATATGATACAAAGTATAAACTGACCATGTCTGAGATAGTGACCTTAGTGGCCCAAAAGAAAGACCAGAAAATATGTTCTGATAAAAAAAAGACTTAAAAGCCTCACACTTCACTGAGAAGTCCCGATATGAAGTGCTTGCTTGAAGCTGAACCACTAAATCACTAACTCATTCAGCACATTTGCTTTGAGAAACAGAAAAAATTCGGTGTAGTGCATCATCAAGGCATGAATTTAAATGAACAATTGACAGAGAATCCCAAGAGTTGAGCCAACACGCTCTCCTCTATGGCTTTATGTGCCTGTGCATTTTAAATAGTGGAAGTTTGATTTACCACATTTCAAGTTTGTGTCTCTCTCCACAACGTTCTTTTGCTTTGCAAGATATTGCAATGGCAACTTAGCACTACTTGGGGAATTAAAATCCTATCACTCTCTATTCAAGAGCAGCATTAAACCTTTCAGTTATCTCAACCACCAGGTTAAAAATATCCGGTATGGAAATTAAGTGAAGAGCACTGTGTCCACATGTGAAATATACACATAAAAGAACCAAACTGTAGAAAAAAAAATATGTGAAGTACAATAAACATATCTTACTTAAGGTACTGGAGAGCCATGTTCTTCAGCAAAGAGGGATGCTGAAGAACCAGATTGCGCCACTCTTCTTTGTCAATTCTTCCATCATGCTTTGTGTCTGCCTCCTCAAACGTCTTAAAATAAGAAAACAAAATAATTTTAACATGGGAAGTTACAAGGAGCAAGCAACAAGACGACAGTCTGATTATGTCTTATGCCAACTCCATAAAAGCCATCACAATAGCAGGGAACAAGGAAGTAAGAAAGAATGCTTCTATTGAAAATGGAAAACCAAAACAAAAAAGTATTTATGTAGTTCAATAATAGGATGCTATGTAGCAGTCTGTTATAAAAAAAGGGGGTTGAGAATTACTACATAATACAACAAAGAGAATTACTACAGAACATAAGCTATAACCAAGGATAAATTAGAGATAAAGTGGGCAATTTTAACGCACCTTATCAATTATGCTCTCTATAATTTCATCAGAAAGATTCATTCCCGACTCAGCAGCAAATAGTGGCGGCGCGGTGGAGGATGGGGGGAGCGGCGGGAGTGGAGGCACGGGGGAGAGGTGGAGATGGCGCAGATGAGGGTAAGAGAAGTCAAAGGCAAAGGTCACCTCGAGGATGTTGGCGCAGATGAGGGATGCGATGGCCTTGGCGGCGTGGAGGTTCTCGCCGGCGATGATGGTGAGGTTGGTGATCACTGAGTTCATTGTGTATAATTACCCCCAGATGGAGTAATTGTGTGGTATTACTGCTTGTTGCCTACTGATAAATAGTGGTTAATAACAATAGCTCTAAACTTTGAACTTCTTTACATCCATGTTTTTTCCCACATGTAGAAAAAAACAGGTGTATAGGACATGCATATTATATCCATAGATTAAAGGACCAATTGCAAATATATAGTGGCCAGTCAAATTCCATAGCATTCAATGCTACTCCAGCCCACAGGTCAATTTTCATGCCAAATAAGTGAATCAAAAGAGAAAGGTACTGCTCCAAGAAAAAATAACCACAAATACACACAGTACATAGCTTTTCTCTTTCTTTCTGAGCAGCTGACTTTATGCAATGGTAGGTTTGAGCAAAATAAGACACACTAAAATCAGAGTATTGGTAATTAAGCAAACTTAAATGTGTTTCTCAGATAAATACACTGTAAGATATGCCAAATGCTTACATGTGTTTCTCGGGTAAATACAATGCCTCCATCCCAAAGCAGCACACAGGTACCATTTCAGGCAATTTTTCCTTTGAAGTGCTAGCACATCTGTGCAAAGACACGTTAGAAACTGACATGCTTATTTATTCTAGTAGTCAACAAACGTCCACATGTTGGAGGAAAAATAAAGAACTCACTCTGAACTTTTGGACGTGTTCATTTGTTCAACCGTTGATACTCTCTTGTGTTTTGATTTGCAATCCGGACAGAAATAATCAGTAATTTCTAAATCCTACAAAAGTAATGCTCAGTCGGTAAAGCCTATTCATAGAAGCATTACATATAGATATCAAGCAATAGGACTTCAAGATATCAACACCAAAACAAAATGAACAAGTTAACGGAAGGCACAAGTTAATAGGACTTCAAGATATCAACACACATAAGGCACCAAAAGAAAAGAAACAAGTTAACGGAACACACAAAAGCACTTATCTCACAAGTCACAAGCCAGCCACATACCTTTTCACAATGCCTACAAAGTAACTGTTCTCCATCTTGCTTCTTTTTCTTTGAAATCTTCAATGGAAGGCGATTACCACAACTATCACAGCATGCTGCTGATTTACCAATAACCTGCAATACAGTATATTATATTGCAGCCTAACTGAGAAGTAATAAATGATACAGCTACAAGCTCAAATTTTACAATTTCACCGCATCCAGTTACCTGAGCCTCAGATTGACATTCTTGCCCATTATTCGAACCAGTCCCCTCCTGTATGCCATCAGCGACAGAATGGTCATTGATAGACTTCTCCAGCGAGCACCCCCCATCCATTTGTGGAGCTCAAAAAAGCCACGCTCAGCAAGGAAAGCCTCCTCAATTGCTGCACGGAATTTTCTTGGCTTGAGCTTATACAGAGGCTGTCCCTGAAACCTGGCAGAAAAGAGGGGAACTTCAGATACAGCCCAAGTAAGGAAAGCCCTGTTCACCTCCATATGCCAGAAGTGTTTACCTGTCAAGGTAGTCCACAAAGGGAAAGATCATCCCTTGCTTAACCCAACCATAGTCCTGCAAAAAAATGTGGCAATGTGAGACCACACGAAAAAAAACAGAAAGAAACTGTTTGGTTCATGTCCTTGCATGTATTACCCTGTTTCAATTGCATCTCGTGCAAGTGTGAAACTGAGCAAGTATTTATAGGAGTTCTACATTTTCATGTTTAAGTTGCGGGTTTCATGAACCAAACAGTCAACCAAAAAAAACACCCCGCAACGCTTAACCAGGAAACTGTGATTACTTACCCTGCCATATTATCACCTGTAGTGAGTATATTCCTCAAGAAACATCAACAAGCATCAGATCATATAGCCTAATGAAGAAGAAAAGTAGAACAATATCACGAGACACAAAACATTGAACTCAATTTAAGTGAAACATTAACCAATGGCATTATCCAAATTCCACTGATAACATCAGGCACTCGTGTGTTGTTCATGTATTCCATTCATCCTATCAGAAACACACTGGTTGCAACTTACGACCCTTATTATCCAACCGCACCCAAATAATACAGTTTAACCTTCACAGCTTGGATGGCTTAGGGAAGATATCCGGGGTAAACTTCAGCGCTGCGCTTATGCTTCCCTTGATCTTCATCGCTCCTCTGCACATGAAAAGAACACATCGGCCCAAAAAACTTCTATCAAAAAATCCTAAATTTGAAAGAAAAACACAAGAAAAGTTTGTTATTTTTCTCACCGAATAAACGCAATCTGCGGGTTCATCTTCCCGCTTGCGATAGCAAGGAAGTCCCCATCCGTGAAGGAGAAGGTCGCATCCGGCTTCCCCTCGTACGGCCCTACACATTAGAACCAAATCTTTCAGGACACTAATACCAGGTAGCCGAAATCAAGAGTAAAAGAGGTAAAGGAGAGACCTTTGGTGACCTCGCCCTTCTTGAGGTCGACCACGGAGGGATGCCTAGACGGCCTCGGCGAGTTGGAGTTGGAAGGCGAGGTCGAGGTCGGAGGCGGAGACTGCGGTGGAGGAGGCGAGGGCGACCTGGTGGCGGAGGGCGGCGAGGTCATCATCGCCGGACATGATGATCGGAATCGGCGGTGGGGGGCGACAAGGCGAGGGCTTTCCTCCCCGACTCGTCTCGAAGGAGGCTGCGGCGCAGAGCGGCGCCTCCTGGCGGGTGACGCGGATCTGGCGCGCGATGAGGTCGTACCTTTAGTCCCTATTAAATCCGGCGTTGGCAGCATCGCGGTTCTGCGGTGTGGCGAGGACGCGGTTGAGCATGACGCCGGCGCCCTCGATGAGCGCCAGGAGGGCACCGCCCATGAGGGCAGCGCGGCCGGCCGCGCCCGCGCCCTAACGCATGGAGAGGAACCCGCCGGTGGCGGCGCCGGTGATGATGGAGTTCCACGGGTCCTCCTTCTGGCGCAGGAAGACCATGGTGCAGTCGAAGGTGGAGAAGAGGCCGCCCCAGATGGCGAAGCTCCCGCCGACGCGCGGCGCGTTCATGCGCACCGCCTGGGCGCCGCCGACGAGGCGCTCGCCGTTGGGGGAGTCGTAGGTGCCCTTGATGAAATGGAAGACGGAGCCGCCCACCGCGCCCATCCCGAAAGCGCCGCCCACGTCGTCCAGGATGCGGTCCAGGCAGGGCTCCCGCGACGTCTCCGGCGTGCCCATATCCTCCCCCTCCTCCGGTGATTCGGCGGCGGCCGCGGCGGCGGGAGAGGCACAGAAACCCTAGCTCAGGCGCTGGCGTGGCGAGGGGGCGAGGGAGCGGAGGTGCGGGGGAGCGGAGACGCGGGGAAGGCGGAGGGAGGGGAGGCGGGGGTGGATGGGGGGAGGCGCGGGGGAGGATGGGGGAGGCGGAGGGAGGGGAGGCGCGGTGGATCCGGCGGCGGCGCCCTCACGGCTCCACGGCGGAGCGGTGTTAGGCGGCGCAGCGCTAGGTGGAGGCGGCCGGGCTAGCCGGGGCCGACCGGAGGTAGAGGGGCGGAGTGGGACGGAGCGGCGGCGCAGGGGGGCGGCGCGGGGGCGGAGTGGGACGGATGTTCGGCGCAGGAGATCGGCGGCGCAGGGGGGCGACGCGGGGGCAGAGTGGGGCGCGGCGGTGGAGAAGCGAGGCGCGGCGTGAGGGTTTGGGGCCGGCTGCGGACTCGGGAGCCGGGGGGACGGAGCGGCGGCGCGGCGCACGGGATTAGGACGCGAGGGTTTGCGGGGCAGTGGGACGGGAGAAAGACGTGGTTACGGGGACGGTGGCTGTGAATTTGGATCGTTGGATATGAGTGGGTAAGGAGAGAGAAAGGTGGGAATTGATCCTTGATCGTTGATTTAACTGGTTGGTTTTTCTGAGGACACGAATTGGTGTGGACGTAGGAAAACTCATGACTACTGGGGGCATAATTTAGGGTGGTCGTAGGAAAGAACTGAACTGGTGGATTTTAGGGGTAGAGAGAAGAGAAAAGAAATAAGCCTGATTTACCCCTTGATCTATTATGGTGTGTCCACTTAACCTCTCAAATATAAACCCGGATATTCTACCCTCTAACCTCTCGAAACCGGTGTTTTTGTAAGCAGTTTTGCCACGTGGACGTTGACATGGTACTGACACAGCGATTGCTAAGGAAATCAAACACATAAAAATCTATTACACAGTGGGTCCACATGTCATGAGCACTGCCCCTTCTTTCTCCTATCATCTTCCCCTCGTCTCTCTCTTCACTCAAGTCCATCTCGAGCGCCAATCGAGCACAGCAACCTCAGCCCCCTGGAGTAGTACATACCAAGGGTAGAGCCACACTCTGGATAAGATAGGCTTCAGTTCGAGATATAGGAAAATATCTAATGTACAGTCCAAGTAAACTCAGTCCAGTTTAGATAACATTTTTATGATCCAGTCCAGATAGTCTAGATTATTCCACCATTGAGTTCGAAGCGTAACCAAATTCTAGCTCTGCACTGGCACATACGACTACGAGAATTAATGGTGGAGTCGATCGTCGAGCCTCTATTAGTTGACATCGTTGTATACGCCATTTTGTGAATTTTCAATCTCTTTTTCGGTTCTTTTCTTATTTGTTTTGGATAAGTTGGGCTGCCATTGTTTGCTTTGTTAGAAACTGACGTACAGAATCAAAGCATCACTGCTGCCACATTTTGGCAACGAGAGGCTTCTGATCTATAGGAGAATGTGATGGATCCATGCGGCACCTGGGCGGAGAGCTGATGGAGACGATCGAGCCGCAGCGAGGAAGATCTGGCCGGCCTGTAGGATGACGGCGCCGGGCGGAGACGACGTCGCCAGAGACGAAGGTGGCAAGTGGAGCGCCACGGATCCGCGTGTCGCCGTGCCGCCCACGTGCGGTTGCGTTGCCTAAATGCACCGTCCTGCCGTCAGAACTGGCGGCGGGTTCGGTGGCAGCCAGCCGGGTGAAGGTAGCCCGGGCGTTGCGTTGCAGGGTTTGGAATTTCGCCGGATTCCCGAAATTCCGTTCTTTCGGTGGGTCCCTAAATAAATTTGTCCCTTTTTATATTTTCGGTGCGTTTATCGGAATTTTGTCCAAAAATTAAAATTTCAGTTAAATTTTGTCTAAAAATTCAGATTTTGGTCAAATGTTGTCCAAAATTTCAATTTTTTGTTCAACCATTTTGTCCCGAAATTCAACCGAAACTATTGAATTTCGGTGATTTTGATGTGTACCTAAAAAAATTAAAACAAAATTCAAAATCCTCGAGGGTTGGCACAAAGCAGGGGAGAAGTTGACCGAGAGAAGAGAGGGTGAGTGTTTGTCTTCCATGGGGGGGGGTCCACCAAGCCCATTTTTTTGCAAACTAAAACATCCATGTGTTGGCCAGGTATGCATCCAATGTGGCAAAACCGCTCTTAGAGATCTCTACGTCGGCAAAACCACTCACCAAAACTAGTCTAAGGAGCTATTTGCTGTCATTTTAATAGTTTAAGGGTAGGATATCCGGTTTCACAGTTCAATAGTTAAGTGACTAGAGCACTGTAGTTCAGAGGGTAAACTTATTCCTTAGAAAAAGTTACAACAACGCTAGGTGCACATGCACACATCACCATCGCTGCGTGTGCACACAGGAGGCGGACCCACTGGAGGGTAGGGATGGAAACGAATGGAATACGAATTGAATAGTCTTAAATACAAATACGAATCCATATTTTTAAAATAAATATGGATACAAATACAAATTCATATTTAAAACGAATTCGAATTCGAATATTCTCGAATATGAATACGAATCGAATGTCATAATGAATATGAATTCGAATCAAATATGTACTTAATTAGGTTGAATGCAAATATCCTAAAACTTTTGTAACAAATCTCGTTAGAACAAATTTATGTAATATGACTGCACGTCTACATAAGCTAGCAGTGTAGCGCATAGATTTGGAAATTATGCAAAGTAATTTTTACTTCTTATTTATGAACCTTGGTTCATCAGAAAATTGCATCCTATAATCATCCCCAGGGAGGTCGCCAGGGATGGAAACAGATCGAATATGAATCCTCAAATAAGAATATGAATATGAACATTCTCAAATATGGATATGAACATTCTTGAATATGAATACGAACAATCTCGAATACAGACTTTGCTTATTATATTCACGTTTTCTCATATACGAATATCGGATAAAACGGATTATCATTTACCATTTCTATTGTGGCTATGGGCCAAACAGTAAACAAGGGGACTAGTGAGGTGAGTATGAGAAATGAGGTAGCCTGGCCTCGACACCAAGGCTGGGGTATGTATTTATATGGCCACATGGTCCGATTACAACAATACCCCCAACAGTTGTGTACTATGCTAGGGACATATACGTCTTTATACATGTCTTACTAGGCCTTTTGACCAGCCAAATGGGCTTAGGTGGGGGCTACCCCTACAACAGGAGCCTCTCATGATAAAAGGCTTCTTGTAGGTCGAAACCATGTCGCCAGGCCTTTTGGCCCCCTCCATCCATTCGGCCTGTGGATCAAAGGGCCCATGTGCTGGTTGAAGTTTGACCATGGTCGTCTACCTGTTCTGTGAAGTGCAGCACTCCATGTAAGGGTGGCGCATCGTGCACTATCTTGTGGTGTCACTTGCATTCTTGAGGCACTACCGAAAGGGACGTGAGGCTTTAAAACCGTCATCCTTGTCGAGCTAGTCCCCCATCCACTCTTCTTCCTACTCTCGCTGTGGTGCCTGGTTGTTGCTGCTGGACCTCGCATGCACTACAACCACTCCTTTAGTCACCGGGCTCTCTCCTGTGTCATCGTGCACTGCCTTTCAATGCATCTACTATGGGTGCTCGACCGTGTTTGTAGCACCCCACGTAACCATATGGGATACTACTATGGAACGTCATCGCTAAAATGAAACATAAATAAGAACAACGAAATAAATCACAAAAAGTTTAAAACTCTTTGTTAACACTTTAATAGAGAACCAATGGAAGCTGGAATAAATATTTTAAAACATGGGACCGGTCCACTTCTAACCAAATAAAGAACGAATGAAACAACAAAACAGTGGCAAACCACGGAGCTGAAAACTCGAGTGCTCCCACCCATGCATGATGCTATCACTCCACTGGCCTTTTACCTGAGACTGAAAAGAGCAAACGTGAGATTTGGAAATCTCAGCAAGTACCCAACAACGGTCGCAACACAAGAGTAAAGACAAGTAATGCAACCACGTGAAGTAAAGGACAAGCATCACAAGTAACAATGGGTACAAGATGAAAGCAACGAACAACTGATATCTAAGATACTGTCATAAATAGGAGATGGATATCATAGAGACTGTGTATTAAAGATAGTTGTTATGTGACAAGTTAAAGCAAGTTATAGCAAGGGTGCCGGCGACCTCCTCCCACATACCCAGTTATATGAGAATAGCCAGGCACAATCTTGTCCTCGACTGTATAACCGTAGACGGGGTGTAATATCCTGTGTAACGAGAATATACGGCCCCCCGTACGTTACCAGGTTGGGTGGAAATGACCCCTATATGTGGGTAGCCCCGGCGTGATAGCCCTTAGTTTGTTATTTAGTGAATTATCCATGATATAATTAGAGAGTTGTAATTGAGTTAAGGTAAAGTTATGAGAGTAAAGGTTTGATACAATGTGGCCAGAGACAGGATTGGTGAAACTAGGTGATAAAGTAACCGATACATCATGGACAGATTATGTAGAACAAAATTAAGGTAACTAAAAGATAGCGAGGATAAGACTATAATAAAGTTATGAGAAGTGAAAAGATGTTATAGGGTTGAAAATGGAAACACATAGTTTCTGATAAGAGAGCGATGTGGAATAATGATAAGATGATAGTGATATAGTAATCAACCTAAAGAGGTATTATAATGTAGCTCACACAAGTTTATCAACCAATCAAGTTTTATTATGTGATAAGTGATTATTAGTCAAATTAACATTTATTAAGGTATAACGATCATGACTCACATAAGTAACTGTACCGGCAATACATCACGATATCGAGAGGATTAAACACAGAAGCGTGATACTTAAAGGACTGCTAGTGATTTTAACCTAAGTCTACAACCTGATCACCTGCTACCCTCCCATTAACGGTTTAAGCATGAACTCTAAACATTACTTAAAAGCATGAATCTTATAACATTATTAACAGAGTATTATAATAAACCTAAAGGCATGTGAAATAAGATAATCTAGGACATCATGGCAGGAATACAATATTAAGGGTATATAACCAGCAAGCATTAACAATAACTAGATAAGTATTAACAATATGATCATAACTAGGCAATCATAATAATAACCAGGCAAGCATGAATACTATTATAACAACCAGGCAAGCACTAGAGAGATGATAATAACCGGGTAACTTTGGTGACAAGATATTAGCCAGGTAAATTCAGTGATATGATAATAACAAGATAATTCATTGATATGATAATTGTACTCAATGACAATGGTAATGAGTAATCATGAAAGATGTGAAATGTGGAATTAAAATAATTGGAGATAAGTTCATGCACGATTACAAGGAGTGAAAAGGATTGCTGAGGTTGAGGACAGGAGATAAAATCAGATGGGAGATGAAGAAGGATAATATGACGATGGTAGGGATCCATGAATGATTCTCACCCGGCATTACAACTTAACTCACCCCAAGGGGTTGTCTAGATTTTATTACGTGATAATTTGTTATTAGTCAGGTTAACAATATCATATGTAATTCCATCGAAACCAATCAAGCAATAACATACAAGTAATGAATCAGGGAACCGGTAATTAAATATATCATTCCGAAGCTAAAGATTACTAGTGGTTAACCTTATGTTGAAGTCACTCCTATACTACCCCAACCACAATTTAAACCTCAATTATAATTACTAATTAGAGCTTGCAACTTAGACATTAACCCTAGCATTCTAATATATCTAAGAGTCTAAGGCATTACTTAACATCAAGCATTGCAATACGGAAATATCTAATAACATGTGACCAGGCAATCATCGCAATGTAATAATTATGGTCTATGACAACGACAATAGCCAATCCAGGACAAGTGACATATGAAACGAAAAAGTTACGGTCGTGAGGTACTTGCCTTGAGCACGCACGATGAACACGCTGCACCATGGATCTGAGAAACACAACTACTCCCTCCACAGCTGCGTGCGACCCTCACGGCTAAAGATCCTGAATGCAGCCGCCAGAGACTCCTTTTTATTTCTCGATAAGACGCAGCAGCCGCTCACAAATTCTTCAACGCAAGTCTCGGCCGCCGCATCAACTCGCTAGTGAAGAACTCAGCAGCCGCTCGCCACCATGCATCACAAAACCTCGAGATCACAGGCCGCCATGCATGCATGATACAAACAAGCCACCGCTCATGCCTTCAATCACGTATGCATGCAAGCCACCTTTTCTCATTATCCATCAGCATATTCATGCATGCATACGAGACTCAATTATCCATCAGCCTCAACGTCCATCCACACCTCTCCATCTTCTTTTTTTGTTCGCTCAACGCAACTAGCTGCTCCACCCATGGCAATCGCGAGAGGGAGAGAGAAAAAGATGGAAACGGAAGAGAGGGAGAGAGAAAAAGATGGAAACGGAAGAGAGGGAGAGAGAAAGAGAGATAAGAGACGTGAGAGAGGTTGAAACGGAATAGATTAGATTAGAGAGATATAGTAGGAGAGAGAAACAGTTAGAGATTTTTGCGGGGTGCTACAGTGTTGGTTGGTGTAGCGATGGTTCGTGGTGGCGACCAACGTTCCCGTCGTAGTGCCCCTGGTGTTTCATCTAGCCATGCCGACGCATCTGGCCATGGGAGCTCCTTGTCGATGGAGGTGGTGTATGAGTTGGAGTGTGACTCGTCGACAACCAACAAGCAGTGGAAAGCGTCAAAGAAGGTGAACGGTGTTTGCACGAACGTGCTAGGGATGACCTTGGCGACAAAAGAGCTAATCCAATCACTGGTTCGCGAAGGAAAGTTCACGGGATGTGAGGTGGTCCGACTGCCTTCTATCAATGAGATGGAGCCATCTCCAATTGAGTCGGAGACCGTGGTCTTCACCGCCTACTTCGATGCCAGGCTCCGCATTCCTACGCACGATGTTTGTTGGCAAGGTTCTTAGGCTGTACGGGCTAGAGCTCATGCAACTGACCCCAATGCAATCGTCTAGCTGGTAGTGTACAACTGGGCTTCTCGGGTGGAGGCGGTGTAGCTGAGCCCAGCGCTGTTCGCCTTCCTTCATGACGCTCAGTTGCCAACCAAAGGAGATCACGGAGAAAGAATACTCTAACCTGGGGAGCATCAACTTCATGCTTCGGCCTTCCTGCATGAAGCTATTTCCGGGGAATGTGACACAAAGTAAGTGGGAGTCGAGCTGGATGCGTCAGTGGTTTTACCATTGGATGCGTCAGTGGTTTTACCATTGGGTGGAGGCCGGTAGCAGTCTGAAGTGGTCAGGGTGCTTGATGGACTTCAACACATCTCCATCAGTGTCCCTTGACCATGAAGACAAGCATCACGTGCGAGGGCTCGTGGGAGTCGCCCTTCGATTGAACATGCGGGACCTTATGGAGGAGTTTCTCATGTTCGGGGTGGCTCCACTGGGATGCCTATGGCATGTTCAATCTGGCCCTTCCCTGACAACAATGTCCATCCGACCATCGTGTCACTACCGAAGTCAGCCGATCCCCATAAGTGCTTTGTAGTAACCACCGGCCTTGCATCCATTATGTGGTAGCTTGTTGGTGACCTCATCTTATGGTCATGGTAGGACTCACCCTGGAATATGCCGAGCACACCACAACTATTTTCCTTGGGTTGTACATAGCGAAGGAGCATAGCATTCGGGCGTTGGTGATGGCCAACCTTGGCTGCGTCAATCGGGTGTGCAAAGTCCTCGGCATCCTAGTGCTGGAGCATGTCACGCCCAACAGTGGTCGGTCATGTGGTCATGAAGGCAATGGAGCGGAAGCCTCCCCTTCATGCCTAGGGGTACGGCTCCTGTCGTGGTGCAGGCACTACGCTCGGTGGGCCCTTCTGCCGATGAATCATGCGAGGTTGAGGAGGCTGCCACATCAACTGAGTCAGAGTCTACAGATTATGTGAACTCTAACCTTGAGGCCAAGAAAGACTATCTTGTGAGTGGCACGGAGGCTCCTAGTGTGGCGAGTCCTGGGGTTGGTGATGCTGGTGGCCCCGAAGTCAGTGCGGGGAGCGAAGCCCTTGGCACTATTGAGGGTTTGGTTCTGCCATCACCCGTCCACGAGGCATCCCCAGAGGGTGGCATGGTGAAGGGCAGTTGAGAGTCTCCCATCGTTGCATCTGCGAGCGTGGCGCCAACCGCCGAGGCATCCTCGGAGGGTCGAGTGGCGAAGCATGCTCGGGTGTCTCCTCTACCCGCGGCCATAGGCACAAGGTTTCGACTAGCACTGGCGGCCCTTGTGGAGGATTTAGAATCTGACGCAGATGTGGTCGCCCCCCAGGCTCACTCTGGAGCTAGCGCTACCGATGGTCCTTCGGCATGCCCAAATACGGAGTTCACAAGTGGTGCCAGCTCCTGGCCGACATCTCCTAGTCATGTTGCAGGTACGAATAACTCCTTTTCACCTCACAACTTTGCGAGACTTTTCCCGATCTGTTCCTTGACACCGTCCTTGGCATCAGCAGGCCCTTGATCTTTGGGTCGTGCAGAGGACTCTAGCGACAGGGCTACCTGCCGCCCGGCTGGCGCTGTTGCAACAGACATGTCTTTGGATCATACCATTCCTAATGTCGCTATGTCAAATTACCCATGGCTCATTATGGCAGACTTCGTGCCCCATCCGAAGGCGCTGAGGGCTTTTCAAGGGTCCACGAACTATGCAGACATGGCCTTGGATTGGCTCGCACTACCTTCATGCGGTCTGGAGCTCTTGAGAGTGCTCTAGAGGTGATAGACATGAATGTATGTGTACATCAACACACCGATATTTCCCATCTATATGGCTACTAAGTTTGGCTTGGCATGCAAGCCCTTGCTCTCATGCGAGTTGTCCAATCGGCGAGGTATTAGGTGCGGAGCAGTCTCCAGGAGTGCTTGGTCGTCGTGGAGGCAGAGGTCATTGCCACCCGGCAATCCGCAGAGGGTGCCATTGCGGCTTGCATGATGAAGGATGAGCACATCTACTTCTTGGAGATGAAAGGCGTGAAGGCTATCTCCGATGCATGCGCACTAGTGGAATAGACGCGGTGTGCAGCTGCTGAGGAGCAGGAGGAACTGTTGCGGCAGATCACCAGTCTAGAAGAGGAGAAGACTCGGCTCTCATTGGAGGTGGTGACTAGGGATCAACTGCTAGGCAACGCGTCCTTGTCGGCATGGAGCTTAGTGGAGGCCCTAGAAGGCACTCTGACCAAGCTCGGTGTCGAAGTGCCTCCTCTATCATTCAGACCAGAGGATTTGCTATGTAGTCTGCGGATGATTGGGGAGGCGTCATCGCTTGCGATGAATGTGGTGTGAGCGTATGAAAACCATTGCTTGCTCGTGACTACATAGATGGTCCTCAGGCTGCTTCATCTTCGAGATTGCATGCATGTTGGTGAGCTGGTACTCCTCACTTGGACCTTCCAGCGGGGCAGAGGACTATGTCCGGGGCACTGCATGCAACACGCTAGCTTGCTTGTGCCTTCCATCAGCGGATCTGGGAGTACATCGACGAGGCCGCGATGAAGGTGGCGATGAGGCGTACCCTTCGCGCGAGCGGGAGCATGGACCTCGGCACCTGGCTAGGCGACCTGCCCCGACGGACCGAAGACGTCGAGCACAAGCTCGATGTGGTAGATGATAGGCAGGTGTGATGCCTAGACCTTTTACTCCCACGTGTAGCTGTGTGCGTGTATGTGGCCATCTACACGTGCAGGCAGCACGGTGTGCCCACATAGTATGTAACTAGGGATTTTTGCAAAGGAAAGTGAATGAATGTATGTGTTACGATGGCATGTTGATATTTGTGTGGCGAGCAGGTACTTGAGAAAGACCATCCACTAATCGCAGTCCTCCTTGTTAAGCACCGACTATGACGTTGGGACTGGGTGAAGGAGTCACTTCTATTTGGGTAGGGCGAGGTGCACCGAGCGGTGCCTCCATTAGGGAGTACATAAAGATAGAGGGGTTTGACTGAGAGCAGGGTATGTGGAGGCCTCTGTTGGCGGTTGTACACCTCGAACGTTGTATTGTGTCACACTGTTGTGAGTTAATAAACAATTGGTCGAAGTCATGTGGAAGCATCGTGTACTTCGACGACCCCAGCCCCTTCATCATAGTTTGTGTAGGATGCGCTCTTTGCTGCCCCGTTGTCGGTGACAAAGTAATGGAATGCCAGGCGAATCCGCCCCTTTAGTGGAGGAACTGACAAGCGGCATGCATAGTCAGACGAAGTAGGTAGCGTTAGACGCACGTGTGCTCTGTCCCCCCTTTAGATGAGCATCGATGAAGTCAGCGGTTGGACAAAGTCCTGAAAGTGCACGCTCGGTCCTCCACCCTTCGGACGAGCGTCGATGAAGTCGGTGGTAGGATGAAGTCCTGAAATCGCACCCTCCATCCCCTACTTTTCAGACAGGCATTGACGAAGTCGACGGTGGGACGAAGTCCTAAAAATGCACGCTCTGTCCCCCACCCTTTAGATGGGCATCGATGAAATCGGTGGTGGGACAAAGTCCTAAAAGCGCGCACTCCATCCCCTAAACTGACGTCAACAAAATCGGTGGCAGGACAAAGTCCTAAAAACACGCACTCCATCCCCCACCCTTCAGACGGGCATCGATGAAGTTAGTGGTGAGATGAAGTCCAGAAAGTGCACACTCCATCCCCCACCCTTCGGACAGGCATCGACGAAGTCGACGGCGGGACAAAGAGTTGAAGCGTGCGCACTTCGTCCCCCAGACCGCGAAGTGGTCCGATGAAGTCACGATCGCGAGGTAGTGTGACCTTCGTAGAGTGCACGCAAAGGCAGGAATCTCCGCGCGTCTTATTTATACTCGGTAGAGTGCGCACGCAGGCGAGAGTCTCCACGTGTCTTATTGATACTTCGTAGAGTGCGCACAGAGGCAGGAATCTCTGCATGTCTTATTTATACTTCGTAGAGTGCGAGCAGAGGCAGGTGTATGTGCATCTTATTTATACTCTGTAGGGTGCGCGCGGAGGCGGGGGTCTCTGTGCGTCTTATTTATACCCTATAGAGTGCACGCGGAGGCGGGAGTCTCCGCGCATCTTATTTATAGTCCGTAGAGTACGCGTGGAGGCAGGAGTCCGCACGTCTTATTTATACTCCGTAGAGCGCATACAAAGGAGGGGTCTCTGTGCATCTTACTTATACTCTGTAGAGTGCGCACGGAGGTGGGGGTCTCCACGCATCTTATTTCTACTCCATAGAGTGCGCGCGAAGACGGAGGTCTTCGCGCATCTTATTTATACTCTGTATAGTGGGCGTGGGGCAGGGGTCTCCGCGCGTCTTATTTATACTCCGTAGAGTGCGCACGGAGGGGGGTCTCTGCACATCTTATTTATCCTCCATAGAGTGCACACGGAATGCACATGTAAATATTAGCGACAAAGTTGTCTGATGGAAATGGAGCTTTATTTATACCTTCCCGTTTGTGCAGGTAAGCTATTACATATGAGAATGTGGCGTGTACAGGAGCTAGGCGGCCCAGTAGCCCTATGCATAGTATTGTCGCATTCCACGTATGTTGGAAGACACTTCCCTCGAGGGTTGCAAGGTGATATGCCCCACATGGGAGGGCTGCTGTGACGATGCAAGAGCCCTCCCATTTGGATTCTAGCTTGCCCATTTTCACCGCGTGCTACGCCTTCCTCAGGACGAGGTCCCCTATCTTGAACTCCCGCGTGTAGACATTGCTATTGTATGACCATGTCGTGCAACGCGTGTACTTTGTGACATGCTTGGTTGTGTTAACTCTCACGCCATCGAGGAGGTCCAAAGATATCTGTTGTGGCTACAGACCAAACAGAGAGAGAGATGGTAGTGGAGAGTGATGAAGATGAGTGTAATGGCCTGGGTCCTCCCCATGGCTTGTGCTCATATATATATACACATGAGGAATGCTTTTACAGTTATACCCTTACATCTGGTTATCCCTCTTGGGGGTAGTTATGTCATTACACATGGCCTATTCTGGGCCTTATAATCTCTTACTAGGCCTGCTGGGTTTAGGTGGGGGCCACCCCTACGACAGGAGCCTCTCATGGTGAAGGGCTTCACAGGGCCGAAGCCATGTCGTCGAGTCCTTTGGCCCCTCCGTCCCCTGCGGCCTGTGAATTCCTCCAAGTTCGTGGTTGGGGAGCCTGAAATTTGGGATGGTGGCAGCAGAGGGTGGCGCCAAGTCGAAGCAGAGGTGCGCGCTCCGTCCACTACCCTTCGAACGGGTGGCGGCGAAGCTGGCGCGCAAGCCGAAGTGGAGGCGCGCGCTCCGTCCCCTACCCTTCGAACGGGTGGCAGCGAAGCTGGCGCCCAAGTCGAAGTGGAGGCGCGCGCTCCGTCCCCTACCCTTCGAACGGGTGGCAGCGAAGCTGGCGCCCAAGGCGAAGTGGAGGCGCGCGCTCCGTCCCCTACCCTTCGAACGGGTGGCAGCGAAGCTGGCGCCCAAGCCGAAGTAGAGGCGCGCGCTCCGTCCCCTACCCTTCGAACGGGTGGCAGCGAAGCTGGCGCCCAAGCCGAAGTAGAGGCGCGCGCTCCGGGGCAGTTGTGATCTCGTAGCCTTGTAGTGCGCTTTTAATGGCGGCTGGAATTACGCCGACGCCTGGCCTGGCAGAAGTCAGGCTGTCGCGTCGTGCAGTCTGCCATGCTGCGGGTGGGGCACGTGGCGCCTCACGACTGGTGCGTCGTGGGATGTGAGCGGTTGCGTGACCGCGGCCGTTCGCCTCGTCCCCCAAGAAGTTGGACGCGTGTTTGAAGGGGTAAGGGCATTGTGCGCTGCCTGGCCACCTACCAGGCGCGGCCTTCTAGGTCCGGGCGGTTCTTCTTTCCAAATCCTGGACAGCCGAATCGCCGGGAATTTGATCCGTCTGTGCGTTGAGCCCTAGGGCAGGCGAGCGGCCTTTATAAGGTGGTAGTGTTGAGGTGGAGGCGCCCTTTCTCGTTTTGCTTTTTGATCTGCCGCTTCGCTCGCGCCCGTGCGAATTGTCACGCCAGTTGCTCCCTTGCCTGCTTCTTCTCCTTCCCCTGTCGTGAAGAGCAATGGCTAGCCATGACGATGGTAGCTACCACCCCCGCAGCGGTTCCTCGCCTAGCCCGGGCGAGGGGACCCATCCTTCGTCAGGGTACAAACTGGTGCCGCGGGGGAGCTCGCGCGCCAATAAATTGTGGAAAGCGATGGAGCATTCGGGAGGCTCCTGCTCCCGTGTGCTGGGGAAGAGCCGCGTGACGGAGGGAACGCTGCAACGGCTCGTGGACGAGGGGAAGATCGTGTATCGCGACGGGGCTCGCATACCCCGCCGGGACGAGACGGAGCCGAAGCCCGGGCCCCTAGAGGCAATTGTTTTTGTCGCCTTCTTCGATGCCGGCCTTCAGATGCCCTGTACGTTGTTTGTGGGCGAGGTCCTGCGGGCCTACCAGTTGGAGCTAGCCCAGCTGACGCCCCACGCGATACTCCGCCTAGCTGTCTTTACGTGGGCGATGCGGACCGAGGGGTGGCGCCCTAGTGCGAGCCTATTTGCCACCCTGCACGATGCACACTGTCGACCCAGGAAGGTTGGCGACGCGGTGTCCAACTTCGGTGGTGTGGACTTCGTGCTTCGGGCGTCCTGCGCGACGTTGTTCCCTGTGCTAGCCTTGGCAGGGCAGTGGGCGTCCGGCTGGACGCGGTGGTGGTTCTACTACACCGTGACCGACAAGAGCAGGCTGCAGTGCCGAGGTGGGCCAATCTCGTTCAACAGCACGCCGAGTCTGAAGGCGGAGATTGACGACACGCGGAAGCTACAGAGCCTCGTCGGTGTGGCTCGTCGCATGAGTGTGCGCGACCTGGTCGAGGAGTTCACGATGCATGGGGCGGCGCCACTGTCCTCCCGGGGGAAATATGTTGTGCCAAATGGCCCCCGGGGGGGACGGGTTCGATCCACCCGTGTCTCGGCTGCTTCCGCCCTCCGCACCTTGTAAGTTGCCCTGCGCGCCCTTGCATCTGCTTGTGTTCCGCCTACCTGACGTGATTTCCTGCGCAGTGGCTCGGCTAGAAGATGCGGAGCGCGCGGCTGCGGCGCTTCTCGGCCCGTACACACTTAAGGAGCACCGGGCTCGCGAGGCCGCGGTCCAGGCGGCTAAACAGGGGCGGATAAACCGCACCTGCGAGGCTATAGGCATTGCCGTGCCCGAGCGCATGGTGCCGGAAGAGCTCCCCGCCGGGACCCCCGGTGCCCAGGAAGGTGATAGCCCTGCAGGGGGGCTGTCTTCGCGACGCCGGGCCCGTTCCCCGGCTGTCGTATGCAACCCGGCAGCCCCCCCCGGCGGCTAGCTCGGCTGAGGCGGATCGTGCGACCGGCGGTGGGCCTGGCCACACTGCTTCGGAGGGGTGCGCCACTGCGGATCCCCCTACACTTTCTGCCGCTGCCCACGAGCCCATGCTCGGGCTCGCGGCCACCGCCGAATTGGAACCCATCGACCCGGGGGGTAGCGCCGTCCCCGGCGAACAAACCACGGGGGGCGGTGCGCTATCAACCGTAGCGCCCGACGAGGGCGTGCCCCCTGCGGAGGAAGCCGCGGGGGCGGCAATGACTGGAGCTGGTTCTGCCGTAGGAGAATCGCCTGCGCCACCGCAGGCGAAGCGTCCTCGGACGCAATCCCCCCCGTCAACGAGGGGTCGGTTCACTGTTGCGGGGCCTTGCCACGGGATTACGGCGGCTGGCGCGGCCGGGACGACTTTCTCCCCAACCGTCGAGGCCCCCGCGTCCCCCTGGGCTGCCGACCCGGTGCCGCTTCCTGCCGTGGCGAGGGGCACAGGAGGTAGGTGTGAGTCCCTTTCCTCCCTAGACTTCGCGAGACTTTCTCCGATCTGCTCGCTCATTCTGCCGACATCAGGCAAGACGACGTCTCCCGTGCGCGGCGAAGGATCGAGCAGCGGAGGTGTGCGCGAAGTCGGGAGCCGTGTGCAGGATGCGCCGGCGGTGCCCCTTGCTGGTGACGTGGCCGTGGCCACGGTAAATCCTGGCGTGCTGGGGCCGGGGCTCGCTCGCTCGGACTTCCTCCCTCGCCCAGAGATATTTTGCGACCTCACCGCCGCCGCCGAGCGTGCCGACAACGGCCTCAACCGAGAGGTGCTGTCGTCATGCGCTGGGGACCTCCTGGCGCTCGCGTTGCAGGCCTCCGAGATGAGGGTAAGTACGTGCACTTCTGCTTGTACGGTACTGTTAACCGCCTGCTGATTCGTTGTTCCTGTCAGACGCTTGCCCTCAGCCGGTCCCATGACGAGGCCCGCGTTCGGGAGCAAAGGGCTATGGAAGCCCACCTCCGCGAAGCAAATATTGCTATCGCCGCGAAGGATGAAGAACTTCGCGCGCTGGAGGACGCCCTGGTGGCCGCACAGGTTGCAGCCACGGAAGCGCGAGACGCCGCGGCTGGGGAACGCGCCGCCTTCGTGCAGCAGATCTCCGTCCTAGAAGGGGAGAATGCCCAGCTGGCGGAGGCTGCTGCTGAGAACCGCCTTGCCTTGGAAAATGCGTCTGTGTCGACGTGGCGGGCCATGGAGTCTCTGAACCAGGCCCTTCGGGATCTGTGCGTCCGAGTGCCGGATACTACGCACATACCGGAGGCCCTGTCGGAGACGCTCGGGCTGATCGAGGAGGGGGCCGGCGTTGCTCTTCGTGGCGCCAGGACCTTTGGCGAGCACTGCAGCTATGTTGGTGCGTGCTTCGCCCTCGCCCTGCTTCATACTCGTGGGTGTAGGCATACCCATGAGCTAACGAATCCTCAACTGGATCTTGCCGACCGACCGGAGGTTATGTCGGACGCCATTCGCTCCGTCGGGGCTGGCCTGCAGAACTTCCACCAACGGATCTAGGGCCGCTTCGGGGAAGGTGCAGCGAGAGTCGCCGTGCAGCAGACGTTGCACGGGGAGGGGGACCTCCTCCGATGGCTTGAAGGGGTCCTCCAGCGCCGTGGCGACGACAGCGCGGGCTCGTCCGCACCGCGCCAAGGCTGAGCGGTTGGTCGGGTGGTGCCGGGGGATGATGTACTGGTGCTTACGCATGTGACCATGTAACCCCTCTGCTTTTGCAATGGAACCAAGTAGTACTTTATGGTTGGTGTTACCTGTCGCTGGGCGTGAAGGACAGGTGTATGCATCTCGTTTGTACTCCGTGGAGCGGCGCGTGCGGATGCCCTGCTCGACGCTACGCTTTCCTTTATAGTCCGGAGACTCGCGCGTGCGGAGCTAGGCTCGGCGCTACGTCTTATTTAGAGTCCGCGGACTATTGCGCGCGGAGCTTGGCTCGACGCTACGTCTTCTTTATAGTCCGGAGACTCGCGCGTGCGGAGCTAGGCTCGACGCTACGTCTTATTTAGAGTCCGTGGACTATTGCGTGCGGAGCCAGACTCGACGCTACGTCTTCTTTATAGTCCGGAGACTCGCGCGTGCGGAGCTAGGCTCGACGCTACATCTTATTTAGAGTCCGTGGACTATTGTGTGCGGAGCTAGGCTCGACGCTACGTCTTCTTTATAGTCCGGAGACTCGCGCGTGCGGAGTTAGGCTCGACGCTACGTCTTATTTAGAGTCCGTGGACTATTGCGTGCGGAGCTAGGCTCGACGCTACGTCTTCTTTATAGTCCGGAGACTCGCGCGTGCGGAGCTAGGCTCGACGCTACGTCTTATTTAGAGTCCGTGGACTATTGCGTGCGGAGCTATGCTCAACGCTACGTCTTCTTTATACTCCGTAGAGTGCACGCGAAGGCGTCCCCCCGCTGCGTCTTATTTATACTCCGTAGAGTGCGTGCGGAGCTAGGCTCGACGCTACGTCTTATTTAGAGTCCGTGGACTATTGCGTGCGGAGCTAGGCTCGACGCTACGTCTTCTTTATAGTCCGGAGACTCGCGCGTGCGGAGCTAGGCTCGACGCTACGTCTTATTTAGAGTCCGTGGACTATTGCGTGCGGAGCTAGGCTCGACGCTACGTCTTCTTTATAGTCCGGAGACTCTCGCGTGCGGAGCTAGGCTCGACGCTACGTCTTATTTAGAGTCCGTGGACTATTGCGTGCGGAGCTAGGCTCGACGCTATGTCTTCTTTATAGTCCGGAGACTCGCGCGTGCGGAGCTAGGCTCGACGCTACGTCTTATTTAGAGTCCGTGGACTATTGCGTGCAAAGCTAGGCTCGACGCTACGTCTTCTTTATAGTCCGGAGACTGTCGCGTGCGGAGCTAGGCTCGACGCTACGTCTTATTTAGAGTCCGTGGACTATTGCGTGCGGAGCTAGGCTCGACGCTACGTCTTCTTTATAGTCCGGAGACTCTCGCGTGCGGAGCTAGGCTCGACGCTACGTCTTATTTAGAGTCCGTGGACTATTGCGTGCGGAGCTAGGCTCGACGCTACGTCTTCTTTATAGTCCGGAGACTCGCGCGTGCGGAGCTAGGCTCGACGCTACGTCTTATTTAGAGTCCGTGGACTATTGCGTGCGGAGCTATGCTCAACGCTACGTCTTCTTTATACTCCGTAGAGTGCGCGCGAAGGCGTTCCCCCGCTGCGTCTTATTTATACTCCGTAGAGTGCGTGCGGAGCTAGGCTCGACGCTACGTCTTATTTAGAGTCCGTGGACTATTGCGTGCGGAGCTAGGCTCGACGCTACGTCTTCTTTATAGTCCGGAGACTCGCGCGTGCGGAGCTAGGCTCGACGCTACGTCTTATTTAGAGTCCGTGGACTATTGCGTGCGGAGCTAGGCTCGACGCTACGTCTTCTTTATAGTCCGGAGACTCTCGCGTGCGGAGCTAGGCTCGACGCTACGTCTTATTTATAGTCCGGAGACTCTCGCGTGCGGAGCTAGGCTCGACGCTACGTCTTATTTAGAGTCCGTGGACTATTGCGTGCGGAGCTAGGCTCGACGCTACGTCTTCTTTATAGTCCAGAGACTCTCGCTGCTTAGCGCGGACAGGGGATGCTCTTGGAACAGCAATCTTTATTGAACTCCCGTTTGTGCGGGCGAGTATCGCCTAATGAACAGGCCGGTGACCCTACGCCTACTGTGCTGCTTCTAGGCGTAGTATCGCCGCAACCTGTCCGCGTTCCATGTGTGCCGGAAGGCTTTTCCTTCAAGCGTGGCGAGGCGGTACGCCCCCTTTGGCAATGCCTCCGTTACGATGTACGGGCCTTCCCACTTGGATTCCAGCTTGCCGACGGTTTCTGCCTGAAGTGCCACTCTGAGGACGAGGTCCCCAGGCTTGAACCCCCGCGGGCATATAGAGCGGTCCCGAGTACGCATTGTCTGCCGCGCGTACTTCTCGACGTGGTGGGCTGCGTCTGCCCGTGTCCCGTCGAGGAGGTCCAAGGACACACGGCGCTCCTCTTCGGGTGCTTGGACGAGGACCCTTCGCGAGCCGGCCTTAATTTCCTCAGGCGTCATTGCTTCGTCGCCGAAGAGGAGCTTGAACGGTGTGAATCCTGTTGGGCGCGTTACCGTTGTGCGAAGCGACCACAAAACGCTGTGAAGCTCGTCTGGCCACTTGCCCTTTGGCAATCCCACCAGGCGCTTTTTGATGGCGGCAGAGATGGCGCCATTCGCCCGTTCGACCGCCCCGTTGGACTGGGGATGCCCTACCGAGGCGAATCGGAGGGTGATGCCCATGCTGTCACAATAATCCTTGAAGAGGGCGGCGTCGAACTGCAGGCCATTGTCGACCGTGAGCTCCCGAGGTACCCCGAAGCGACATATGATGTTTTGCCACAGGAAGCGCTGTATGGCCGCAGAAGTTACTTTGGCCAGAGCGATCGCCTCCGGCCACCTGGAGAAATACTCCAGCGCGACCACCACGAACCGGAGGTCCCCCGGAGCTCGAGCAAGTGGTCCTACTATGTCGAGACCCCAGCGCGCCAGTGGCCAGACCGGGGGAATTGGGTTGAGGCTTGTCGGGGGCCTGCGGATGATGCGCGCCATCCATTGGCACCCTTGGCACCGGCGGACGAGGTCCTGGGCGTCGGTGATGGCAGTCGGCCAGTAGAAGCCCTGTCTGAACGCCTTGCCGACTAATGACCTCGGCGCCAGATGGGATCCGCATACGCCCGCGTGGATTTCCGTCAGGAGTTCCTTTCCTTCCTCCGTGGAGAGGCAGCGCAGGAGCGGCGCGCAAACCCCCTTCTTGTAAAGCGTCCCTTCAAACACTTGGAAGGACCGTGCGCGGTGCTGCAATCGTCGCAGCTCGGCAGGGTCCTCCGGCTCGGCGAGGCCTTCTAAAAATTTGAAAATGGGCTCCCGCCAATCTCCTGGCCGATCAATGCGGTGGACAAGTGCCGCGTCCCGGTTGTCCTGCGCGATGGCCGCCTTTGCTAACACCTCGTAGAATGCCCCCTCCGGGGGGGCAGTTGTTGGCTGGCCGCCTTGGCGAGGGCATCTGCTTGCTCATTCTCCGCCCGAGGGATGGCCTTGACGGTGACACCCAAAAAGTGCCTTTCCCTCGCCCGTACCGCCGCGAGGTACTTGGCCAACTCAGGGTCCTTGGCTTGATATGACTTGTCCACATGGCCGGCCACCAAGCGCGAGTCGGTGCGGACCAACACCCGTCTCGCGCCGGCTGCCTTGAGCTTCGCCAGGCCGAAGAGCAGCGCCTCGTATTCGGCCGTGTTGTTGGTAGCGGGGAAGGCAAGGCGCGCCGAGTACAGCAAAGATTGTCCCTCAGGCGTGACAATCACCGCCACTACGCCCGCACCGGCGACGCTGTAAGCTCCGTCGATTGTAAGCGTCCAGACGGGGTCATCGTGCGCCCGGCCGGGTTGGGCCGGCGGGGTCCATTCGGCGAGGAAGTCCGCCAGGACTTGGGATTTAATTGCCGTTCGCGAAGCATACGTCAAGGAGAAGGGAGCGAGCTCGGCGGCCCATTTACCGATACGCCCTGTGGACTCCTTGTTGTGTAGCATCTCGGCCAGGGGGAATGAGGAAGGCACTGTGATCGGGTGAGCCAGAAAATAATGCCGAAGCTTCCGGGAGGCCATGACCAGCGCATAGGCGAGCTTCTCCAGCTCCGTGTATCTTGTCTTGGCGCCTTGAAGGGCTTCGGAGACAAAGTAGACAGGCCGCTGCATGGTGCCTTCCTCCAGGACGAGGACAGCACTGACCGCGGTGGCCGACGCAGCCAGATAGAGCAGGAGGGGAGCCTCTGGTGCTGGGGCGACCAGAGTGGGGAGGCTTGCCAGGTGCTGCTTGAGCTCGTTGAAGGCCTTCTCGCAGTCTCCGTCCCAACGAAACCCATCGCACCCGCGGAGTGTCTTGAAAAACGGCAGGCCCCGCTCCGCCGCCCTGGATAGGAAGCGGCTTAATGCTGCCATGCGGCCCGCTAGCCTCTGGACCTCCCTCGTTGTCTTGGGCGGCTCCATACCCAGAATAGCGTCTACTTTGTCGGGGTTTGCCTGGATGCCCCGCCCGGACACGAGGAAACCGAGGAGTTTGCCCGCCTGCACCCCGAAGACACATTTGTCGGGGTTGAGCTCGATGCACGCCTTCCGGAGGTTGTCGAAGGTCTCCTGGAGGTCCCGACCGTGCAGAGTGAGTTGCCGAGTTTTGACCACCACGTCATCGACATATGCCTCGACGTTCCTCCCGAGCTGGGCGGCCAGGGCAATGGCGACGAGGTGGGTGAAGGTAGCGCCTGCGTTCTTCAAGCCAAAGGGCATTCTGACAAAGCAGAACGTCCCAAGTGGTGTGATGAAACTGGTCTTCTCCTCGTCGTCTTCGGCCATGTATACCTGGTGGTAGCCAGAATAGGCGTCCAGGAAACTCATGAGTTCGCACCCAGCAGTGGCGTCAACCAGCTGATCGATGCGCGGCAAGGGGTAGTTGTCCTTCGGGCACGCCTTGTTGAGTGCCGTGAAGTCGATGCACATGCGCCAGGCCCCGCTGGCCTTTTTGACTAGCACCGGGTTGGCGAGCCATTCTGGATGGTGGACCTCGCGGATGACCCTGGCGCGAAGAAGCTTCGCCACCTCCGCTTTGGCCGCCTGCTGCCGATCCATCGACATACGCCGGAGCCTTTGCTTGACCGGCTTGGCGTCGGGGCGGACCGCCAAACGATGCTGGATTACCGCGCGATCCACGCCCTTGATGTCCTCCGGGGACCATGCGAAGACGTCCACGTTGTTCGGAAGCACCCGGAGCAGCTCCCGTTCGACCCCCGATGGGAGCCCCTCGCCAATGGAGACAAACTGCCCCTCCGCCTGGAGCGGCACCTTCTTGACGCCGCCTTCGGGCCGAGGCTTGGGCGTCCATCCGGGGGCGGAGGGCCCAGCGCCGGGCGCGCCGGAGAGGGCATGCACCGGGCGATGCGAGACGCGGCTGCCGCCTTCGGCACGTCTTGCCAGGTCCTGGTCGCCGAAGATGGTGATGACACCCTCCGAGCCCGGGAGCTTTACACACAAGAAGGCGTGGTGCGGGATTGCCTCGAAAGAGTTGATGGCGGATCGCCCCAGTATGACGTTGTAGGGGTGCTGGATATCTACAACATCAAAGGTGACATGCTCGGTCTGGATGTTACCTTTGTTGCCCTCCTGACGGAAGGTGACAGGAAGGGAAATGTGCCCCAGGGCCTCCAGCGGTTGACCCCCGAAGCCTTGAAGTGGAGCTCCCGGCTGCTCCAGCTGGCTTCGGGGGATTGCCATGCGGTCGAGGGCGTCTGCGAGTAAGATGTTCGCGGAGCTTCCCCCGTCGACAAGGACGCGTTTGACTTCGCAGCCTGCTATGTGGGCCTGGATGACTAGAGGGTCTTGATGAGGGTACGCCACGCCCCTAGCGTCGTTCAAGTCGAAGGTGATGTTGCGGGGCGGCATCCACATCTGCGGCTGCTCCCTAGGGGTTTTTGAGGAAGAGCCTCTGGTGATGACGTTGACGGTGTGATGCTGCGCGCCTTCCGTTGCGGTGGCCCGTGTGGGGCTATCCCTTGGGTGCCCCACATGGGCTTCGGCGGGGGGCCGAGAAGGCGGAGACCGAGATCCGGCCGTCACCCTCCGCAGCTCCATCACCGCGATGCATGCCCTTGTGTAATGATCGCCGTAGCCGTGTACCTCGCACCACTTACCATAGCGCAGAAGCTCCTGCTCTGCGCGGGGTTGGCTGGTGTAGTCAAATCCACCCTCCGATCCCCGGACTCCCCTCCACGAGGCGGGGTCGGGTCCTTGGCGGGTGCTCTCGGTGGTGAGGACACGATGGGCCGTCTGCGACCGGCGCTGGCGGCGCCGAGGCTTGGGCCTACACCGTGACGAGCCTTCCTGTAGTCCGTCCTCACTGCCTCGGGGCTTTCGGCTACGGGCCGGCGGCGAGGAGAGACCACCCGCCCCGACCTCGCGCGAGGGCCGCTCCTCACGGGCGAGGCCGGGAGCGGTGATGCTGCGTCTTCGCGCATCCTCCTCCGTCCGCGCGTACTCGTCCAATTTGTCGAAGAGCTTGGCCACTGTCGTGATTGGCCTCCGCGCGTGGTATTCGGCCATCGGGCCCGGGCGGAGACCCTGTATGGTTGCATTGATGACTGTGATTTGATTAACATCATATACCTGGCTTCGAATCTTGGCGAAGCGCTTGAAATAGTTCCGGAGCGTCTCCGAGGGCCCCTGCTTCACAGCGAAGAGTTGGTCCGCCTCGATTCGCTCGAGATGATACCCTTGAAAGTTGGAACGAAGCCGGTCGCGAAGCTGTTCCCACGCATAGATGGAGCCCGGCTCTATGGTAAAAAACCAAGAGAGGGCCGCTCCACGCAGTGCGAGGGGGAGTCCCTTCGCTTTCGTGGTGTCGTCTCCGCCCGCGGCCTCGATCGCGGCTTCGTACGCGCGCACGAACTCACGAGGATCCGTGTCGCCTTTATACGAGTCGATGGCGCTAGGGAACTTGAAGTCTTCGGGCCATGCCGCCTGCTGCAGCCCCGCCGAGAGCGGGGACTCCGGATCCGCGCGTCGCGGCGGCACACGGCTGGACGCGGGGGCTTCGCGACTGTCCGCCCTTTCCGGCGCGGGCTCGGACGCGGTTGCTTGCGCGGCTGGCTGACTCCGAGCCTCTTGTATATCTCTGACGGCTCCGCGAAGGTCCCCCAGCTCCCGCTGGAACGCGTTGAGGGTCGCCCGCAGGGCGCTTTCCATCCCCGGTGCGGTGGCGGCGGCGGGGTCGGCTGTCGTTGCGTCGGCGGGGTCGGTTGTCGCCGCACCCGTGTCGACGTCTTGGACCGCCGGGCCCGTCCTCGTAGCGCCAGCAGTGGGGTTGGTCGTCGCCCCACGAACGTCGACGTCATCGGCCACCGCGACTGCATCGCCACCCGCGTCCGCCGCTGTCGATGGCGAGGCCCTGGTACTCATACAGCGCTCCGGCCCGGCCGGCTTCTTTCCCCGCGCCGCGGCTGAGGAAGCTTTTTTCGGTGCCATCTTTTTCTTCGGTCTTCAGGCTTGTCTCCGTCCTCCCCACGGACGGCGCCAACTGTTGTGGCTACAGACCAAACAGAGAGAGAGATGGTAGTGGAGAGTGATGAAGATGAGTGTAATGGCCTGGGTCCTCCCCATGGCTTGTGCTCATATATATATATATACACGTGAGGAGTGCTTTTACAGTTATACCCTTACATCTGGTTATCCCTCTTGGGGGTAGTTATGTCATTACACATGGCCTATTCTGGGCCTTATAATCTCTTACCAGGCCTGCTGGGTTTAGGTGGGGGCCACCCCTACGACAATATCGCTCACTCTTCAAAGGGAGCCTGAGTGAGGACTCTCCTTGGTTCGACCTTGATCTCCTCCGGCGTGACTGCTTCATCTCCAAAAAGGAGCTTGAACGATGTAAACCCTATAGGGCGCGTCACCGTGGTGTAGATGGACCGGAGTATGCTGGGCAGCTCTTGAGGCCATTTGCCCTTCAGGAGACCCACGAGGCGTTTCTTGAAACCCGCGGAGATGTTGCCATTAGCCCGCTCAACCACCACATTGGAATGTGGATGTCCTACGGAAGTGTAATAGATCGTGATGCCCAATCATTGGCAGGACTCCTTGAAAGCTGCGGAGTCGAATTGCAAGCCGCTATCGATGGTGATCTTCCTAGGCACTTTGAAGCGGCAGATGACATTTTGCCAGAGGAACTGCTGTACCACTGCGGAGGTGACTTTGGCGAGGGCGACCACCTTGGGCCATTTGAAAAAGTATTCAAAGGCAACCACGATGAATCGTAGGTCCCCTGGGGCATGTGGCAGCAAACCCGCGACATCAACGCCCCATCGCACCAATGGCCAGACTGTCGGGATGGGATGCAAATGTGTGGGGGTTTGTGAGTCACCCTTCCCATCCACTGACATCCCTGACACCACCTAATGAGGTGCTAAGCATCGGTGATGGCTGTTGGCTAGTAAAAGCCTTACCTGAATGCTTTACCAACCAGAGCCCTTGGTGCAATGAGTGAGCCGCATAGCCCTGCATGAACTTCGGTGAGAAGTCATTGCCCCTCGCCCCATGAGAGACATTGCAGAAGCGGGCACATACCTCGTGCTTATAGAGTATGCCAACCATGACCTCGAAGGCATGGGCCCTGTACTGTAGCCATCGTAGCTCGAGGGGATCATCTGACTTAGCCGTTCCCTATAGGAGCACGAAGATAGGTTTTCTCCAATCACCCTCGTTAGCAATTTGGTGAATGAGGGCGGGGTCGTGCTGATCATGTGCAATTGCCGCAGTGGCAAGAGTCTCTATGAACGCCCTTACTGGTGGCAGGGTTCATAGACTGACAGCCTTGGTGAGCATGTCAGCTTCTTCATTATCCGTCCGTGGGATAGCCTTGACTATGATGCCCAAGAAGTGGTGCTCCCTTGCTTTGATGGTGGCGAAATACTTGGCGAGGTCAGGGTCTTTGGCCAGATAAGATTTGTTGACATGTCCCACAAGGAGGCGTGAATCGATATGCACCAATACTCTCAACGCACCAAGGGCCTTGAGCTTAGCGAGGCCAAAGAGCAGTGCCTCATACTCGGTTGTGTTGTTTATCACCTGGAACTCAAGCCGTGTGGAGTAGAGTAGGTGACAACCTTTCGGCGTAGTGACAACTACTCCCACACCGGCCCCGAAGGCATCATAGGCTTCATCGGTATGGAGACTCCACACTGGGTCAATTGGCATCGGAGCATTTGGTTGGGCTAGGGGGGTCTATTCTGTGATGAAGTCCGTGAGAACTTGCAATTTTATCACCGTGCGTGGAGCGTAGGTTAGGAAGAAAGGCGTGAGCTTAGTTGCCCATTTGCCGACATGGCTTGTTGACTCCTTGTTATGTAGCATCTCCACTAAGGGGAACGATGAAGGCACGGTGATGTGGTGTGCCAGGAAGTAATATCGGAGCTTTCGCGAGGCCATGGCGAGGGCGTAGGCCAGTTTCTCTAGCTCAGTGTATCATATCTTGGCACCCTGGAGGGCCTCCGAGATGAAATAGACCGGACATTGAATGCGTCCCTCTTGCAAGACGAGGATTGTGCTCATAGCCACTGCTGTGTCCACAAGGTGCAGTAATAGTGAAGCCTCTGGTCTTGGGGACACCAGAGTGGGGAGTTTGGCGAGATGCTTTTTGAGGTTATCAAAGGCCACCATGCATTCATCATTCTAGTGAAATTCATCATACCCACGAAGGGTTTTGAAGAACAAGAGACCTCACTCGGGTGCCTTGGACAGGAATGGCTCAATGCAGCTAGGCAACCTATGAGCCTCTGGAACTCCCTCGTCGTCTTGGGCGGCTCCATGGAGAGGATTGCATTGACCTTTTCTGGGTTTACTTGTATCCCTCACCCTAACACCAAGAAACTGAGCAACTTTCCTGCTTGCACTCCGAAAACACACTTGTCTGGGTTCAGCTTGATGCCAGCTCGCCGAAGGTTGTCAAAGTTTCTTGAAGGTCTTGGCCATGGAACCTGGTTCGCTTGCTCTTGAAGACCACATCGTCAACATAGGCTTTGGTGTTCCTTCCAAGTTGGGAGGCGAGGGCAAAGGCCACCAGGCGTGTGAAGGTGGCTCCCGCATTCTTGAGGCCAAAGGGCATTTTGATAAAGCAATATGTGCCTCCTGGAATTATGAAACTCATCTTGACTTCATCCTCTTTTGGCCATATGGATTTGGTGGTAGCCGGAGTATGCGTCTAGGAAGCTCATTAGTTCGCATCCCGCCGTGGCGTCCACCAGCTGGTCAATCCAGGGAAGAGGACAATTGTCCTTCGGGCATGACTTGTTGAGGCTGGTGAAATTGATGCACATGCACTATGCACCACTCACCTTCACTAGCACCAGATTAGCGAGCCACTCCTAGTGGTGGACTTTGCGTATGATGCCAGACTGGAGCAGTTTAGTAACCTTGGTCTTGGCGGCCTGCTAACATTTGAGGGACATGCGCCGGAGCCTCTACTTGACTGGCTTGATGTCGAGGCGTACCACGAGGCTATGCTTGATAATGGAGCGGTCGACCCCCGCGATGTCATCCCGTGACCATGGGAAGACGCAGTCGTTGTTGCAAAGAACCCAAAGCAGGTCCTGCTCAACCTCTAGGGTAAGGCTCTCTTTGATGGAAACTTGCTGAGAGGCATCCATGGCATGCAGGGGGGCCTTTTTGACTTCACCATCGGGCTTGGGTTGGGTGTCCACCCTAGGGCCGATGGTGCTCAAGTAGGGAAGATCTCGCTGACGGCATGCACCTTTCGAAGAGGACCTCATGCTGAGCTCTATCTGGCAGGTGAGGTAGTAATCTCCGAACATGGTGACAATTCCCTACAGGCCTGTAGCTTCATGCATAGGAAGTTATGATGTGGGACCACCCTGAAAGCATTGAGTGTCAGCCTTCCAAGGATGGTGTTGTATGGATATGGGAGGTCGACAACATCAAAGGTGAAATCCTCATTCCTCGCTTGGTCGCCCTGTCCGAAGGACACTTCGAGTTGTATTTGGCCTATGGCACACAGAGGTTGGCCTCCAAAGCCTTGAAGCGGGACCCTTGGAGGCTACAACCTGCTTCGGGGGATACCCATCTGGTCGAAGGCTCCTATGAACAGAATGTCTGCGGAGCTACCACCATCAACTAGGACATGTTTAACATCACATCCAGCGATTGTGGCCTGAACGACCAAGGGATCCTGGTGAGGGAAGTCGACATCCTCTGCATCGGTCATTGTGAAAGTGATGTCATTCTGTGCCTAAGTCGGGGGCACTTGGGTGGAGTACGCAACAATGTGGTAGAGCCAACGAGTGTAGGCTTTCCACTGTCTCTTAGATGAAAACTCTAACAATGAACTGCTAGTGATGACATTGATGACTCGGCATTGCCCACTGTCGGGGGCTTGTATGCGCAGGGCGGTCGGGGCAGGCAGAAGTAGGTGGCCCTCCGAGGCTTACTGCACGTGTGCTACCACTGGTGCCCTTGCCTCTAAGGCCCTGTCCTGGGGGCAATGCTCTCACGGAGTGTTGCGATGGTAGGGCAATGTCGCGTGAGGTGCTCGCCGCGGGCATGCACCTCAGACCATAGCCCCTGTTGGTGTTGTCCTTCGCGACTGCCCTCCTCGCGACCACGGCCTCTGCCGTGGCCACGACTTTTGCGACCACATCCGCGGCTTCTACGACCACGTCTGTGGTGAGTTGAGATGCTGCTATCGTCGCCCCCGCCCTTGATATCGAAGACGTATTTGGGCCTTTGGCCCTTCCGTTGCTTGCGGCTGGAGTTCTCTTTTGGAGGATCCAGCGCCTGCTTTGAGCCAGAGGTATCTCCCTAGCGCCGTTATGTATCCTCTTCCGCTCGTGCGTACTCCTCCATCTAGTCGAAGAGCTTATTGATCGTTTTAATGGGTTTGCAGGCATTGTACTCGGCCAGCGGACCCAAGCAAAGATCTCGTATTGCTGCATTGATAATGGTAGCCTCATTCACATCCTTCGCTTGATAACAAACTTTAGCAAAGCGCTTGAAGTATTCTTGGAGTTTTTCTAAGGGCTTCTATTTGATGGCGAAGAGCTGGTCTACATTGACCCTTTCGACGTAGCTGCCCTAAAATTTTTGTACATGTGGTTCTGGATTTGCTCCCACACATATATAGAGTTTGGAGCGATGGTGAAGAACTAGGAGAGCGTTATTCCCTAGAGGGCAAGTGGCAGTCCCTTTGCTTTGGTGGAGTCATCCCCACCGGCAGCTTCGATAGCCGCCTCATACATGCAGACGAACTCCCTAGTCCATGTCACCCTTGTACGGATTGATGGTAGGGAATTTGAAATCTTCTTGCCACATAGGCCGCTGCAAGCCAACGGATAGAGCAGACTCTCGGTCCACATGTCAGAGTGTCGTGCGACCAGAAGCAGGGGCTTCGCGGCTGTCTGCCTGCTCAGCCATGACCTCTGCTACCACTGCCGGGGGCGTTTGGTGACTCCGAGCCTCTTGCATCTCTCACATAGCCCCCTAGAGGTCTGCTAGCTCATGCTGTAGTGTTTCGAGGGCCACCACCAAGGTGCCCTCCACCGCTAGCGCGACTGCTCCTGCTGGCGCGAACGCATGCATTGCAGGGTTGCTGGCGATGATGGCCTGGTGACGGGGCCGACGTGAGCGTCAAGACCCCCGGTCGCCCTAGCACTGGCTCCGGGGTCACTCGAAATACCGGTGTGGGCGTCGATGTCGGGGTCAACCGTCGTGTCGATGCGATCGTCATGGTCGATGGTCACGCCGGCGCGGGCGTCATTGCTAAGGTCGACAGTTGTGCCAATGTTTCCGCCGAACCCAACCCCAGGTGTCAGCACAGATCGTCCACCACCCACGGCCTTGGCCTTGGCCACCGTCATTGTCGTGCTTCATTTTCTCTTTGTGGTCGTTGATGCCTTCTTAGGCAGCATTGCTTCTCTCAAGTTCGTGGTTTGCTCGTCGTCTCTCCACGGACAGTGTCAACTGTTATAGCTATGGGCCAAACAGTAAATAAAGGGACTAGTGAGTTGAGTATGAGAAATGAGCTAGCCTAGCCTTGACGCCAAGGGCAGGGTATGTATTTATATGGCTACATGGTCCGATTACAACAATACTCCCAACAGTTGCGTACTGTGTTAGGGACATACACGTCTTTAAACATATTTTACTGGACCTTTTGGTTCAACAGACCGAATGAGTTTAGGTGAGGCTACCTCTACAACAGTTTTCCATCCCTACCAAAGGGTCAGAGTGGGCTGGTGCCTTGATTTGGGTCTGATTTGGGCCGAAATTTGTTATGTGGCCTGCACGCTAGGTGTTTACTTTTCTTGCTGGGTCAGTACCCCACCAAACCCATTACCCCTATATCCTATCTCACTCAGCAGCTGTCTCTCTCCCCCACCAAATTCCCCAATCCACCAGCTCCAGCTGAGCATCGAACTGATGGAAAAATTCGATTGTGCGGCACGGTAGGAACGAGGAAGGCTGGCCGGCAGGCAGCGGCTCGGCAGAGTCAGCACTCGCGAGAACTCCGTCTCGGAAGGTATTCGTAATGGGGGAAAATTCATTTTCCAATTTGTGATTTCGTTTCAAGCAATACAAGTAGCAGTACTCATGCTAATCAGAGATCATACTAATAAGAGCATAAATCAACCAAGTAGCAGTACTCATACTAACAAGAGCATGAATCAACCAAACAGGGCTAGAGTGGGTTTTAATCGTGATGAAATCATTGTTGATCTAGTAGGTCACTCATGGGGCAGACAGCGTAGTAGCACCTCATTTGGAATTTCGTCCTCACTTCGTCTAAAAGGGTTAATCCGACAGTATTATAATTTGTGTCAACATATATCACATACTAGTGTAACTCAATTTAAATTGACAATACGGTAATAATTAAAAGGTGAAGTGTTACATTCTCCTCGGGTTGAAGCCCCACTAGCAATGTGTCCAGAAATGCCTCTCAACGCACGACTCTTGTTGTGTGCCGCTACAGGGCCACATGCACACGAGGCTTGCACAGCAATAGTTGATATTCTAATAACATTTGTAATACTTTGCAGCTCAAAATCCATTAAAAGCACAACCCACCTGTAAGGCGAACACGTCCAAAAATGTTAACGTCCATTAAATGAGGGTTTCCATCCTCACTTTGTCCAAAAATGTTAACGTGAAAGTGATACAATTTGGATCAATACATATTACATATATGCTGGTGGTGATCATTTCGGTTTCAGCTTTTAGCTTTCGGCTTATTTTTCATTATTCATAAATTTCGTCTTTTTCTGAACTTTTGGTTTTTTGTTGAGCTTTTTGCCGGATTTTTTCCCTGTATTTGTTTGTATTATACGTAATGGGCTAATATATTTTTTAATTTTTTAAAATTTAATTATGTTAAATAAGCCTCTGTCAGCTACAGTGTTTTTTCAGTCAGCTATAATACTTTTTAGCCATAAACCACTCAAAATAAGCCAAAATGATCTACACCGCTTCTAATACTGATGGGAGTTGTACCCTAACAACCCCGCTTCTACACCGAAGACTCTCTGACCTAGGGCATCTATGCACTTAGTCAAGAGCAAAATGAACTGCCGATATATACGCACCTGATGCTCGATCGATGCTCCTTATCAGCCAACAGTACTTAGACAGAGAAATTGACAAGGAGACGCGTGGCTCGTTCGTACACTTGTGGCTTGATTCGACGCACTCGAAAACATACACGTCGACCGTACGTGGTCCCCTTGACGTGCTGTGTCGCCACCTCTGTGATCAACTCTGCTTCGGCTTCTGGCTTATTTTTCACTATTCATAAGTTTCGTCTTTTTCTGAACTTTTGGATTTTTGTTGAGCTTTTTTGCCGGTTCTTTTTTCCCCATATTTGTTTGTATTATACGTAATGGGCTAACATATTTTTTATTTTTAAATTTTTTTAAATTTAATTATGCTAAATAAACCTCTATCAGGTACAGTACTTTTTTCAGCCAGCTACAGTGTTTTCAGCCATAAGCCACGAACTTTTCAGCCGAACCGATCACCACCTTCATTCGATGATACCTGATTACTTCGGTACCCACAATTAAGTTAGTTGCCATGGGACGCGGTTTCGCGATGCAAGACCATGAAAAAAAAATCAAGGGCGTAGTTGTTGTAATTTTTTTCACTTTATACGAGATTAGCCTGTTTTAATGCTCCGAGCGGGTTGGATAAAGAAAAACGTACATATTTTGCCGGGTTCAGATATCGGATTAGGATTAAGAGTCAAAATACAAATCAGGAGCACTCCTTGCCGGGTCTAAGATATCTGAGGATGTCCGGGTCAAATTAACCAAATATTTCTACTATTTAAAAAAAAGTTAGTGGCAGTGATTTATCTATCCCTTCTAATGTTCTTTGCACCTCTCTAAGAAATTTCTAATAAAAATAGAAAAAAATAATTTTGTTGTTCTTTTGAGTTTATAGTTTATGATTTCTCTCAAATAAACAGACGGGGCGAGTTCTTCACCATCGTTTCGAAACAGCTTATCAGAATAATCTTTTAAAAGCGATTTATCATCTTTCGGTTCATTCGTAAGAACGAACGTTCGTACAAAAACCAAAAGTCATAAACCATAATTATAAATTATAAGTTGTAACCAAAAATAGCATATAAATCCTCTAAAAAGCCAGAGCTCTACCGGGGGTGCACGGGACAGCCGAAGGTGTCGAGGCTCTACCGGGGTGCACCCCACAGCGTCAATAATCAATGACAATTCTGAGTGACGTACTGGTCAGTGATGGTTCTTGAACACATGTCGATCACTACAAGGTAACAAACAGGCAAAAGTACATCTGTTGTTACTGTACCAGCTCTACTACTTGCCAATCGAACGACTGCGACATGCAGAACTAAAAAAAATAAAGTAATTCTCATCAAATCAATCGACCAATCATTTTTTGATAGTAAACCAATCGACCAATCCTGACTAGACATTCCGCTCGGTTGGGCCAAAAAGCTGTGACTTATTGCTGAAATTACACTGTAGCAGCTGAAATTTCACTGTAACTAAAGGTGGCTTATTTAGCTATAGGATCGTTGATAGCAATCAGAAGGGGGTGAATGATTGCAACACACAGCGGAAACTTTTTTTAATTTTTAATTTTCTGTCTTTTAATTGTTTAAAAAAACCAGAAATAACACAGATTTTTCTTGATTTTACTGTAGCAATATTGTAGCGGTTACTGTAGCATACTATACCAAAGTACTGTATCAGTTACTGTAGCAAATTACTGTAGCGGCGAAAACTTCCGATCGATCAGCGAAACGTGCACGTTTTTGCTCAATCTTCCCATCAATTTTTAATTAAAACTAATTTATGTATATAAGTAACAAAAATAGCTAGACATAGATCAATGCATGGAGAATCTATAGGAATAAAAAAAACCTAGAAAAAGGATAATAGGTGCGAAATAAAAAACTCACAAACTTTATTCAAAAACTGCGGGCACTATTCATCCATGTCTCAACTTCTATCCAGCCGCCACGCCCTGCTTTTTCTCCTATGTTTTTTCCTCTTCGCGCCGTGCAATTACAGCGCTGCCGCACCATATTTTTATACATACGAGAAAACCGACTGCTACTCCATACCGACTACCGGCCACCTATTCAAACTCCAGCTAGCCACGCATACGGACACCAACTCCAAACTCTTAACCCTAATACAACTCGTTCAACTGGGCCTAACCTTTTTTACCTCAACTAGACTTTTGGCCCACTAACTTTTAAGGGACTCAAACCCTTCCTAACACGGGATTTTTCCAGAATTCCAACCTTTCTAACGCATCACATGTCGAAGCCTCCAGGACCGCACCTCCTGTAGCTTCTCCACGCATCATCCACTTTTGATCTCCATGTGCTCCAAGTATGAACCCGATCATCTCGTGACCTCCTTGACCGTCTGAACCTCGGATCTCTCCATGCTCAACCTGCACATGCAAAGACCAAAGAACATTTTTCCGGCACAAGTTCGTCTCAACTTGACTAACATCAGTTTGCACACACACGACACAACTCGCATAACAACGCTAAACAAAATCACTAATTATTCATCATAATAAATTAACCATTGTCAATTATTCATCACTAAAACATCCTAAACCTAACCACATGGTCTAACATTAGCGTAATTAAATTTTAAAAAAAATTAAAAATAGAAAAAATATGCTAGCTCATCACGGACAACACAAACGAATACCGAAAAAAAGAACCAGCAAAAAAGCTCAAAAAAGCCAAAAGTTCAAAAAAAGACAAAATTTATAAATAGTGATAAATAAGACAGAAACTAGAAGCTGAAGCTGAAACGAACATGGCCATAGGAGCTGGTAGCCGG
The DNA here is from genome assembly GCA_017311315.1 of Dendrocalamus latiflorus. Lineage (NCBI taxonomy): Eukaryota > Viridiplantae > Streptophyta > Magnoliopsida > Poales > Poaceae > Dendrocalamus > Dendrocalamus latiflorus. The sequence continues at coordinate 18,518,812 of CM029638.1, read as the reverse complement.
CACGTCCAGTTCAGACGGGGATCGAAACGAACGCGAAAGTGAAGTGAAATGAAACGTATGTCGGAGAGAAAGCTGACTGAAAATAACTGTCAATAATGTACAATCCATAGCAGACATCATATGGGTATGTAGCTGGTGTTGTTTTGTGAGGAATGCTGGTTTTCATAGGGAAATCTTAACAAAACTACAAAAGCGTGTGTACCTTCTCTCCTCCTGTCCATCATATCTTGGAATTTACAAGGGTAGAGAGAGAGAGAGAGGCAGGACGTGTAGAAAGCAACACCAGTACACCAAACCTGAAAATTGGAATATGGTGACAATTTGCTTTTTTCACCAAGCTTATAAGTATCTAAAAATTCTCCAAAAATTACCGGATGTAGGGAAGCTATGTGCTATATCTCTACAAACTTTCAAGATTAAACTCAATCACATTTGTGAGATATGTAAAAGATAAAATACTTAGTCAGACAGTGAAAACACTATTGAAGTAAGTATTTATTTTCTTTATTTCGCAAACACGATTGAATTGGATCTTAAAACTTTGCAAAGATACAGAACATATCCTCGGTCTCTTAATTTTTGAGAACTTGTAAGTTCGATTTTCACGGAATTTTCACCAATTCGCTGCCTGCATATATACGCGCCTATGTCGATCTAGTGTACACGGCAACACACCATCTTCAGTTTAGGCTTTAATGCTGTGCATGATAGTATGTGGTTGTCTATTACTCCATGCATTGTTTGCACAAGAATCACCCCTAATCTGTTCCCTTTGTAGATCTGATTTTCATGTGTTCTTTTTAAAATCTGTGCCGTCAAACTCTGTAAACTTTAACTATTAAGGTTTTTAAAATTATCTAGATTAGCTATATGAGAACTACTTTATTGATTTATCGTAAAATACTTTTATAACATTACCATTTTATTAGCATATAATGGAACCGTAAATAGTAAAAAAACGTTAAATAAAAAAGTAGGAGGGAGTACATGTTAATTACTGCTACGAACCAGTACGAGAAGAGAGTCCCATGTCCCTTAGCGCATCCAAACGATCGCTCGGTGCACACATAAAATGTGCCCGCCCATCAAAACAAGGAACTAGCAACTAATAATACTTCACTATTCTCTAAAAACAAATGATAGTGAAGGCAGCACAAAGGACGCTGATGATTATGACTTACTTTGGACACCGGAGGGAAACAGACCATTGGAATCTAACTACAGTTTGCTCGATTCAGCTGTATTTTGTTAGGTCGTCGATGACAATAAAAAGAGATGAAAAATTGTAATTCCTCGAAGAAGTCTTTTTCAAAATTTACCGTCTTCTTTTTCCTTACCTACTAATCACTGAGAGCTCACAAAAAACCAGCAAGAAACTAAGAAAAGAAATATTAATTTTTACCTCTTCTGTTACTGTTCTTCTTATTCTTTTATTTTGTATGCACTATTGATCTTAGCCAAGAAGCAGATCACTCGTGACTTGCTTCTCTTGGCAGGGCAATAAAGTACTACTGCATGTGCTGATGCCTTGACGTTTGCAACCAAAACAAGTCTTGCTTTTGACTTGTGTTGGTACCGTCCTACTCAAACAATAGCAAACCGTGCTGGTACGGCTCGGGTCTATCGTACTTCATGTCACTTCGTTCCATGTCGATTCGGTCTAATCATGCTGGCCTGCCTCGCCTCTGGCTAGGCCCAAGTATGGCCTAAAACCTGTCGTGCCAACGTTCGTGCCGTGCCAGTCTAAGCCAGCCTGATGTAACTATACACGATGAAGGCGGCGGTGACGATGGTGGTGGCAGCCATTATCTTCCTTTCTCTCGTACCCGCCTCGTTAAAAACTAGTTAAAATTGAATTAGTTGCATAAAAACATGGGCACACAATAACATAAATATTTCGAGAAAAAGTGGAATTTCTTTGATATTTTAAAAATGCAATGTTACTGCCTCGTTAAAAACCTTATGCCCCAGAATGGGATTTTCTGAGTAAGGAAAAGAGTACAGTAGCAATATATGTGCATACTAACTATAACAACATGCGTACATAGTATTTACTCATCAATGTCTAGGTCGTTCATACGTTTGAGGTCAGCATATGTCTGTACGATTTTAGGATCCTCCAGTTGATGATATTGCCGCTCTTTGGCTAATTCTCAATCTTTGACGCATGTGATTGTCTCCACCATCCTGGGCGTAAGGGATGATCTCCTTTCTTCGATTATTTTCCCTACTGTGCTGAACGTCACTTCTAAAGAGACGGTGGACACTGGCACCAGGAGAACATCCTGTGCGAAATATGACAGCACAGAAAATATCAGCTTGTTGTTCTTCCACCACTCGGGCAAGTCTATCTTGCTTCTACCAGCAAGACCAGGATCAATATTTGTAAAATCATACTCCAAGTAGTGGTTCAACTCTGAAACAGAATTTCACTTGGAGGCTACCTGAGACTGAGAGGACAAAGAAGTAGACTTGCTCTTTAACTTCTTCCATAACTGTGATGTTAAGCTTGTCTTTCCTTGTTGCGTCTGCTGTGAGGCCTCCGATCTTCTACTGCTGCCAAACTTATCATGATACATACGAAAAACACGAAAAAGCTCCTCTTTGACATGTGCGAAAGCTTCCGAATAATCAAGGCCAAGACATTCACCTATTCTCTCTATGTCAACCTATAAACCTGTCAACTTTTTTGTAGAATCGAAAATGATAGCAAAGTAATATAAGTGTGAAATAGAACCAAAATATTTAATAATCGGCACTGCACTGCCACAAATAGAGTATGGTTGTGACCGAAATAGAGTACGGTAGTGACCGACACAAATCGGCACTGCCAAAGCTCCTCGACGGTGATTGGTGGTACGGGCGAACTCTATGGGTTATGGTGGTTCCATTTTTGGAGTTTAGGAGGCGTGGGAAAAGGCTGTAACAGCCCAGGTTTTAATGAAAATAAAAAAATAAAAATTAATTAAAATTAATTAAAATAAAATTTAAATTTAAATAACTATTTTTGTGCCTAAATTTTAAATTTGGATTTGCCGTGGATTTCTGTTTTTGAAAAAGCTAGATTTAAAAAGTATTTTAAGTGAAAACCTAAAAATAATTACTAAATAAAATAATATTTTGATTTTATATAAAACTCTTATGTCAAATTAATTATTTGGAGTTATTTGGATTTTATTTGGGTTTTCTGAGTTTTCAGGAGTTTTAAAATCTATTTTTGAAACTAAAAAGTATTTTAGATATAAAAAATATAATGCCAACATTAGTTGGAAATATTTTTATTAAGTCCAAAAAGTCTCCAGGAGGTTCTATGAATATTTCTGGAATTTTTGGAGTTAATTTCATATTTGTCTAAGCTTTATAGAATTTATTCGGGTTTTCTGAAAATGAAAATCAAATTTAAAAAAACTGAAATCTCTCTCTCCTCCTCCGGCCACCACATGGATGGCCGGATTCCACCCACGTCACCCCCCAGATCCGCCTCCCCCTCCTTCCGAGCCGACAGGTGGCCAGCCCAGATCAGTCGCACCCCCACTCGCCCGGCCCATCTGCCGTCCGCGCCCCCTCTCCCCGCTTGGCCGCCCGATTTGCGCCCCTCTGCGTGGCGCCATCGGAGCCGTCCGGTCCTTCCCCCTCTCGGCCCCGCTGACAGGCCGGGCCCGCCTGTCAGCTTCGTCCCCTACCCAGCCTCCTCCTTCCCCGCGAGCGCCGCCGCCTCCCGCAACGGCCTCCGCCCTAACCGGCGCATCCCCTCTCTTCCGCCCACGCCGTTCGCCACGCACCCACTCCCCCATCGACCGCGCGCCCGTTCCCCACCTCCCCACTTCCCCGATTCGGCCGCCCGCAACCGCCGCCCCCGCCTCCCACGCCGGCGACCCCTTCCGCGCGCCCCCGCTCCCCTCCGCCCTATAAAACCCCATCCTCGGCCGCTCCTTCTCCTCACACCGCCCTCCCCGTTCCTCCGCTCGAGCGCCTCCGCCCCGCATTGAGCTACCGCCGTCGCCATAATTGCTCTGGTGAGCAATTGCGCCCGACCCGGTGTCAGACCCAGATTTTACAATCCGGAATCTACTGTGTTTAACTGCACTACTCCCTGGATCAGTAGATAGTGCACACAGTTACAGTAATGGATATCAAATTACATATCATGCGGAAGCATAATTAAAATAATAAACTTACTCATGGGCCGATTAGGCCGAAATTCAAAAGTTGCAGCAGCGGAAGAACGAAGCACACAGGTGGGACCTTCAGGACATGCCCACAGGCAGCCAACTGGAGGTTCGCGGCCTAGTTCTCGACATCTTCATCTTCTCGACCAGCTTGTCCAATCTTGTTGCTGAGGCGAGGTGATCTGACTCCCGCTTCTGAATTTGTCGCAAAAGCGAGCGTGAGCACTCCGACCCCGTGCTCAGCGAGCCAACACACAAAATGCAGATAGATAATATGCATGGCTTATCAAAGGAAGGCTCGGGTTATTTTATTTTGCGAAGAGTGCTTTTGAATACAATTATATAAAAATTCCTAAGACCTAGCAATTTGAACAAAAGCATATTGTTCAAGAACATGCAACAATAATAGCGATCCAGATTCCATCCACCGTTACATGGCATCTGCACCATATAGCAATTCTTCAGCGTTATAGCCGCTTAACTTACCACTGGGACGACACCCAGGACAATTCCAAACTAGGGCCTTACACTGCCCTTCCACTTTTCCAACCCATCATAAAGCATTTTGAAATAGAACTATATCTGGTTAAGTTCCCATGTCCGCCCTTGACCGTGGGCACGGCTATTCGAATAGTTTTGACTCTGCAGAGTTTGTACACTTTCACCACAAGAGACAATCAACTCGTTGCCCCACACGATTCCTTATACGTGTGGTTGAGCAGACTATCACAGTGACTTTTCAAAGTATCTAGACCCTTTTGTCATCTCACCTTTTATGGGAAACTGCCCACTTGCGGTGGGTCCCATCTGTGCGCGGGATGTTTCCCCCAGCCACTACGCAGTTCGGGCTTCTACCTCCCCGCAACGTAGGACAGCTGGGAAACTTCACCCTCCACTGGTGTCCCTTCAGGCCCCCTTGCCATAGCGTAACCCCCTTCAATCCACTACCAGTGAGATGAGTCCGGAGTTTCGATAAATTTACTTAGCCAAGTTGTATTTTACAGACTTGTGGTTGTACTGTTTTACCCGGGAGGTCATGACAAGATTCGATCCTTAGTGGTAGTTGGGCGGTCTATCACTAACCCATTTTGTGCATCCACTGCACCACACTCACACCATCCAACCAATCCGCCCAGATATTTAAGCAAGTTGGGGATTTTGAGGGTATAAAATAGTCATGTCCAAATATATACCAGTCATTCCCATCATGACTGCCCAAACTATTTTCTCATCATTAAAAGCGATCATGATGTATGGGGCATTTCAGCGCCCCCTGAGTATCTATGCAAAAACTAAGCATAGCGTATAGCTAGGGACTTATTTTTAAAACATTACTATTATAATTTTGCTAGGGCGACAAGGTTCACACATTCAATTACTCAAAGGAGGGGGTAATATTATTCAAGGTAAACAATGGCATATAGGTAGAATATCAAATTTAGCATGTATTTGCATAAAAATAACAGCATGCAATTTGTTAATTTAAAACAAAGTAATTTGCAGAAATGTAGGTTCAACATGATCAAAGTATTGACTCGCCTGGCGCGGTTTACCGCGGTCTTGAGCTCACGCAATGCTTTCTCTTGAGCTTCGGATCTTTTCTTCGCCTCGCTCTTGATCTCGCTTGATCCGTGGAATCTTCGAACTTCGGTTTCTAATTACGCGACAAACGACTGAATCCAAAAAGAAAGCAAATAACTCAAAAAGATCCAAATAACTCGGAATAAACTCAATTTAGTTTTATTATGATTTAATGGGTGATTTGAGGCAATGTTGATTGGGTGCAGAGGACTGACGGGGTTACACGAGGTTGGGGCAAAGTGATGGTTGGGTTAAGCAGAGGCTAAGGAGGGTTCGTGATACAGGAATATTGACGATGTCATTCTTACTTTGGATTTGAGGATGGCACCGAATACCACGGGTTATCCCATCTTATTTAATAACTTCTTTTTATTACTTTTATATTTATTAAGGAAGTTCCATGAGCCATATTAGACCTATGGGTAGACGTAAGACTGTAGTGGAGTGTAGGGTAGTGCCTTGTCCAATATTAACTTTCTAAGAGTTAGGGCATGAGTTGTATACACAACGTATACGATTTCTGGTTTGTCGAATTAATCTTATAGCTTATATTTTTAGCGGTTTTGAGATGTATTTATTTATTTTTAGGTTGCGCTAATATTACCTTGTTCATTAAAATACGAGGTGGTAAAATTATTTTAATTACCGATTACATAGGGATTTTTGTACGTATTCCAACATGACTTTTTAATTAAAGAGGCTCTTCAGATTAGGTATCGTAGATATTCTGCGTATATTTTACTTATTATTACAGTGTTGACGTTATTATTATTGTTATGTAAATTTATTTATCTAGAACCAAGCATGCTATACTTAGGTCATACCTTACTATCAACATTCTACCGAGTCTACGGTTGAGATTTATTTGTCGATGGCACGTTTGTGAAGATTACTAGTCATACTGTTACATTAGGTAGATTGCTTTTAACACCTGATGTCCTAGGGGTTACTTGATTATACTTGCCACGCATATATAGACATTTTAAAAGACACCCTTTTTGATTAAAGGTTACTACCAATTTATGTATCTTTTAAAGATATAGGAATGACAACCATATCTTAGTTGGCTATATTTATATGAATCAGAGGTACCACTAGAATTAAATTAGTAAATCTAGATTTGACGTATAGCAATCCCAGGCTGCATCTCTATTTTGCATGAATCTTAATTCTAGTGTTTTAACTTAATCTATCCCTACATCATGTTTTATTTGTATTTTTATTTGCATTCCAATTATTTAACTTTTATCAAACTATTTCCCTTAATCACTTAATTGTCCATATGCTCATAATTCTATATTTGATGTACAGGTAAATTTTATTTAAACTTAAATCAGTTATCTTATCTTCCTGAGCTTCGTAAGCTATTTTGATCGTGCGCGAAAATTTGGATAAAAAGAAAACATCAAATTAACAAAGTACCACCAGAAATTCAAATGAGCTCAAAAATTTATGATTTTAGTTCCATTGGATAGATCTTGAATTTAGATGAATTTAGAAATTTGTCTTACTCAATTTGGAGTTAAAATGAGAAAGTTATGATTATTTGAAGTTCTCAGGTTTAATTAATTCCAGAAAATATAAAATATCTGACAGGTGGGACCCACTGGTTATTTTAATATTTTTATCTTTTTATTATTTCGTTTAATCCTGAGTCTCTGACCAGTGGGGTCCACATGTCAGCGACATTATACACTGACGGGTGGGGTCCGGCTGTCAGTGGGCCGGCGGTCCCGCAGCGGCTGACGAGCGGGGCCCACCTGTCAGCTGAGAATTTAAAAGAAACTCAACCGCTACGCGCGGAGCCGGGGCTCGAACGCGCGCCGCGGGAGCGGGAGGGAGAGGAGACGAGCGGTGATAACCAAGTGAGCGGGGAGGCGTTGCCTACCATATACGGGTAATGAATCCTTCTGTGATATGTCGTGGAGGAGGCCGGGCAGAGGAAGAAGAAGGCGGCGGTGCCGGCGGCGAGCGGCGGCCGGAGAGGTCCGGGAGTTGCGTGAAATGCAATCCTCGGGCGATGGTGAAGATGTTGGTGTAGACGGTGGAGGGTGAGGTTCACCGGAGAGGGCTGGCGGCGAGCGGTGGCGGCGGCTCGGGGAGACGTTCGGCGCCGGCGACGGAGAGAGATCGGGGAGCTCGGTGGAGGGTGGAACCTGCTTCGCCTTGCTTCCACGAAGCTCTGGGAGCAAGGAATTGCTCGAAGGCGGCCGGAATCAGCGGCGGCTCGGTCGCCGGCCGTGAGGAAGAAGATGCTGCCGGCGGGGATTGGGGGCACTATAGTTCGATTGCTTGCAGGGGAAAGGAGAGTGAAACATTGCGACGCAATTGTGACTCCCGGGAGGGGCTTTTATAGCCGGAGAGAGGCGCGCGGCGGGGGCGGCATCTGGCATCCTTCTGCTCACGCGGGGAAGGGGAGAAGAACGAGATCTTCCCGGGATTTCGTAGGAGAGAGGTGGCGGGAGAGATGCGTCCCCCCTTCTGTAGCTGGTCCTTGAGGTGAGAGAGGGGAAGGGATGGCTGCGCAGAGGGAGTGAGCGCGAGGGAGAGCGAGGACGCGGGCGCGTGGAGAAGAAACCGGGGAAGAAGAGAGAGAGAACGCGAGCGTGGGCGGGTCCACCGGCCAGAGGGACGACCGGGAGAGCGAGCCGGGCCCGCGGGCAGGGAAAGAAGGCGAGGGGAGGCGGTCCACCGCGCAGAGAGCGCGGGCGCGCTGCGCACGCGGGCGTCCGCGCGGCCACGCGGCAGCGGGAGGAGAGGCGCGGGCGAGATGCGGGCCCGCATGGCAGCGGCGCGTGCTGCGCCCGCGGAAGCTGGGCCGCGCGATGGAGGGCGCGGGCGACGCGTCGCGCATCGGGCCGGCCAGGTGTCGGCCCGAGAGAAGAAGGAGGGTGATTTTTTTCATTTTTATTTTTTTTCCAGTATTTTTAGAAATGCGCAGTTAATTGAATAAATCTCAGAAAAATATGAAATTACTTCCAAAAATTTCAGGAAAATTCACAGAATCTCCTGAGGACCTTCTGGACTTAACAAAAATATTTTCAACTATTTTTGGTATTTAATTTATTTATTTCCCTTGTTACTCATGTCATTGTTAAAAATAAACTCTTATATTTTAGGCCTATTTCTCTCCCCTTTCTTTTCTGGATCATCTTTTCAGATTCTTAATTTAGATTTTACGTTTCCTTTATTTGTATATTCTTATGTGTAGAATTAATATTATTGATTTTGATTTTGGTCTTTATTTAATTTCTTTAACTTTTGAGAGCTCAATAAGAATTTAAAAATACCATGAAAATCCAATTTCAAATATTATAATAGACAAAAATAACTCAAACTCCATATTTTCAAATTTAAAAACGTCAGGATGTTACACCCGGTCGCCCTCGCGCCTCGCCACCACCTCCGCGAGCTTCGCCGCGCCCGTGCGCACCCCGGCCGCCCCTCAACCGCGCCCCTCCGCCACCAGAGCCCACTCGCCGTCACCACCCGAGCGCCACCGCCGTCCCTCCTCGCCGCCGGCTCAACCCCGGGTGCCTCCGGTAAAACCTGCCCCACCTCCGAGCTCCCCTCGCTCCCCTCTACCTCCCTCGGCCCTCGCCGCCGTTCGCCGGCGAGCCGCCGCCCCCGAACGCCGCTCTGGCCGGCATGCCACCGTGGCAGCAGACGTGGCGCCACCTCAGCGCCGTCCCGCCCCGTCGGCTGCCACGCCACCACCCCGCCATCTCAGCGCCTCCCCCCTCCCGTGGGCTCGGTCCATGGACCGGGGGCCCACATGTCAGCATGACTCCCCGGGGCTGATGTCATGCTGACGCAGAAAACCGAATTTTCAGTTGAAAAATAATTCGGCTAAAATTAAAATCTCTGCTGATGCAATAATTCAGAAGTTCCTTTAGGAAAATAATTCCCAAAAATTCAGTTTTTCATTTTCTCTGATTTTAAACTTCCCGGAGCCCGTTCTTCTTCATCCTAACTCCAATTTGGCCCATTCAAATTTCTAAATTCATCAAAAATTCCCCTCTATCCATTTATAGCTTCAATTCAAATATTTGAAGTAAATTTGAATTTATTTGAATTTGGTGGGTTATTTTCACGTGTAGACTTCGACGATTCGGGAAAGTTCGACGACGAAGGTTTGAACCAAGTTGAAGAGCAAGGCAAGTCACACTCCTTGATCATGTTGATCCCAGTTTTCAAAATAAAATTATGTTGGTTTAAATTATATTGCATGCATATTTTTATTCAACGTATTTCAATTCAATTTTAAATTTAGTTATTGCCTACTTGTTAATCCCTCCATTGAATTTGAATTCCTCAATACCTTATCACCCTAGAATCAAACTCTAGTTAATACATTAGTGTTGGCTAGAGAGTTTAATCAAATGCTTAGCCCTGCATAGTCATATAATTTTGTTTTGGGATATCTTTCACATAAAATGACGAACCTTTCACATAAAATGATATGCTTTTGATATGTACTCTTGATTTTAGTGAGTCAAGGAGGTTATGAACTATTTTGAAAGCAAAATATAAAACCTGGTTTAGACTTAGGCACATGGTTAGATTTGAGGGTCAGGCATGCCCTGTTGGTTGGAGCCGTAGTGGTTGATTGTCGTGCACGGGGGTATGTGGTTGGGTCTAAGTCAGATTAAGGACCGGTCTGTGAGCTACTGTTGCAAAGCCCTAATCGTACGACCACATGGCTGGTATGGGACAGCCCTGGCTGAATAATTTGCGAAGTCCCAACCTAAGTCAAGCCGTAGGTTGAAAGTGAGCGTGGTTGGTGCCATATGAAGTCTCACTTGGGCGAGCGTGGTTAAGCCATGAGAAGTCTCGCCTAGGCTCAAGAGGGGGTCCCGGTCTGGTGGATTCCTTACTGGGGTGAAACCTTAGAGAGTTGGCTCGACCAGGTTGAAGGCTTTGCATTGTAAAGGCCTTGTCACGACTCCCCACCGCACACCTAAGGAAGTGCGTAATCTAGTGGTAAAACGGGATGATCATGTCTTGTGGGTAAAGCTGTACAACCTCTTCAGAGTGTATAATCTATCCTGGATAGCTGTGCCCACGGTCATGGGCATGCTGAGTAAAGGTTTTTCATGGATTAGATTTTGTTTTTCAAAACGTTTTCAAAAACCTTATGGATGGATGGAATCCATGAGAGAGTGAAAACCTTATGGATGGATGGAATCCATGAGAGAGTGAAAACCTTGTGGGAAGATGGAACCCATGAGAGAGATTGGAAGCTTGTGGATGGATGGAATCCACGAGTGTTTGGAAACGTGTGGATGGATGGAATCCATACGTGAACTTTTGAAAAAGATGGTCTGGATGGGATGCCCGTGAATAGGTTGGTGTATGGTCGGAGCCTGCACTGACGGTATTATTTTCAATTACCAGTATTGTTTTTACTTACTGTATTAAATTCAGCATTTTCAATCTATCTACTGTATTTCATTAAATGTTGTTTTATGCAAACTAACCCTATAAGCCTTCCATTGAAGCCTTTATCATTATGTTGCATTCTCCGTGTGATTTGCGGAGTACAAGTTTGTACTCACCTTGCAATCTCCATACAGAGGAAGACGACGTCGACTACGGTGAAGATCAGGATGAGTAGGCCGCGTCTTACTATCGTTTGCCTGTGGGCAGGCTTGGGCTTCGCTATTTATCAGTTTGCTTCCGCAGTTATTTCCTTTATTTATTTTGCCAATGGGCGTTGATGTAAGACTTGGCCATAATGTCGTACCCTTTATTTAATATATGAAGTCATTTGTGCTTGGTATTTATCTTTGTTGTAATGTGTGCACTAGCTGATCCTGGACTAGTGCGATTTACACAGAGGATCCAGGAGTCATTACTCCGGGTTTCGACAAGGCAATGGTGGCCAACGGCAAGGGGAGGATCTACGATCTCCACCATGACACAGGGGCTCTCTGGTAGTCTTTCGATGAGGGTGAGGCCACTTTAACCATCTATAGGACATGAGAAACATCAAAGCAGTGAAGGATTTGGCTGAAGAGGCTTGGTTTGGGCTATCCACAATGGAGGCTTCACGGCCGGTGGAGGCTCATGGTGCTGGAGCTACTGAGGACATGAGAAGGTCTAGTGGCAATGGCTTCGGGTTTGCGGTGGTCTAGGGAAGCTATGGTGGCAAGCAATTGAAAAGTTGTGGTTGGAAGCAAAGAAATGGCTAAGCGGCCTTATTGGCTCAGGGGAGCTCGATGGTGGTGGTGTGGGGGCTAAACGGTGAGGGGAAAGGCGATTTGAGCATCTCGGGCATATGGGGAAATGATGGCGGTGGTGGCTTGCTTTCTAGGATTTTGTGCGAGACTATCCACGGAGGGGCACTTCGGCCGACGAAGGTCCAAGGCGGCGGCGGTCCACAAGCTCGGTGAGGCTATGGCAAGACTATGGTTATACTAGTGGGGTCCCAAGGATGCTACCAAAGTAAGGAATAGAAGAGTGAAAGTCCAAATTGAAGAAATGGCCGTGGCGGACAAATGGGTGGTTCAGTGAGGTACTAGAGGTGTTTGCGAGGCAGATTGGGTACTCAGCTGGGCTAACAAGCAGGAGGATGGTGGTGGAAACAGGAAGCCGAGTTCGGCGGTGCTAGCGCGTGGCAAACTTGGTGACGATGGGGTGCGGTCGGTGAGGCTGGCTTGCAGGTGAGTTGACAGGGTAGTACTACAACCTTAACGGTGCCACGCAGGCTGACGGGAGCGAAGTATGGCGGGTGAGAGCGCGCGTCAGCCTCACGGCGCATAAAATTGTGGCGGTCATAGTGTTTGCACGCTAGACACTAGCGTGGCGTAAGACGGAGAGACGTCTAGCCACTCATGAGACGATGCGTTGGACGACTGGTTCGGCATGGTGTGAATGGCGGAGGGTTTTGTGGTGTGGGCGAAGCAAGGGCGGCCGCGTAGCCGGCATGGTGCAAGGGAAGGAGGCGGCGAAGAGAAGGGGAAGGCAGCTGGCCAAGAGGGGAAAGCGGGGGATTCAAAGGAATTTGTCAAATTAGGAAAGAAAACCGAATTCAAAGAAAATTTAAGAAAGTTCAAAATTTTGCAAATTTTCGTTATGTTTCACAACCTTCTCGATTGTCTTGATGAACTTCCCGGCCTTGCACCACAGGTTCTCCGAGAGCTTGTCGGCGTCGAACTTGCCGGTGATCGTCACCTTGCTGCTCTTCTCAAACTCGGTCTTCTCGATGCAAAACTCACCTGCGTGCGTACACTCACATGCATGCAGCGAAAGGTACCAAAATGTACGTATCGACCAACAGTTATATATATGTGGTTAATTTATCATTCCAGGAATCACGGTGTTTACTCCTTACATTATTGTCAAAACTTTTCAGCCTAAGAATTGATATTTTCTAGATAGATACGTACGTATATTGGAGGCAGCTTAGGACCTTTTGGATCTTTGTCTTGCAACGGCTGCATTCCTGATTTATGGTGACGATTAACTTGGGCATCTGCAAACAGAACAATAATATGTAGCGCAATGTTTCTCCATATATAACAAGCTAGCAAAAGGGAAGGGTCAAGCTTGCAATACTTTTCTTGCTGTTGTTCTTCGAGCAATAAGCAAAATAAACGAGCTGATCAGTTGGCAATATGCATGAGCTAGCTAACATTTCAATTCTTGAAATAGGGAATTGCTAACTAGTGCTCGAGTATTTTTTTTTATTGAGCATTCGAATTTCTCACCGTAGAATTTTGCCTCGAGATTCATGCTTCACCTCCCTCTCTGACTCCGGCGGCGGCAAGTTAGGATTAGGGTTCAGATTCGAGTTGAGTTCACTGGAGCCCCCACGGATTTAGAGGAAGGTCGGGGCAGTGGTAGACCGGCGGTGGGCAGCGCCTCAGCCGTGGGTCGTAAGAGAGCGATGGGTGGTGGTAGTCGGCGGGCGCGATAAGGATGAGTGGTTGGGAGGTGGTGGCTGATCCGGCAGCGGTAGCCATCGAAGAAGAGGAAGGAGGCCGGCGCAGGGGGTGTTCATTGTAGAGGAAGGAGCTGGGGTTGCAGGGCAGCTCGCCGAAGAGGAGGAAGAAGGGTGGCGTGGGAGGGAGAGAGATGGGAGCAACGGCAATAGAGGCTCACTAGCAGGCAGCACCAGTGCCAGGGACGACAATGGCGTGGTGGCTAGGGTTAGGGGAAGGGAGCGGCTATATATAGTTTGAAAGGATGGATGAGATCCAATTAAAATTCAAGTGCTCTTTAATGAAAAAAAAACACTCGTATACCAGTAGACACCCTCTTGAAATAATGTAAGGTGTTGAGTGAGAGGAAAAGAGGCGATGTGGGTTGTTGGCGAGGACTGAGGAGAGGTGTACAGAGGCTTGCCTTTGCCTTAGCTTTAATTTATAGGTACACTATCTGCCTAATTTAATTTCATTTAAAAACAACTATGAGAAGGGAAGACAAGGAAAAGGACTAATTGGCCAAGAGGACGTACATCTCGCTCTCATGTGTCCTCACATTTTCTTACTTTGTTTTCGTCCTCCTTATGTCTTCTTAATTTCATGTACTACTCTTTTTGGTACAGGATCTTGCTTTCGGGCAAGTCTCGGCTAGCCCAACTGCTAAGCCCAGGCACGGTTGTACGACTGTTTTCTCGGACCAGAAAGCGTGCTCTGTTTTGGAGATGTGCTGCCTGTAACATACTACGTACGTACAAGGTCCCAGAATGTGCCCTTGATACATTGATATACGACCCATTATTTCTTGGAGCCCAATTGCTTCCAACCTAAGCAGGCCCGCACAGCGGCTCGGGTACAATTTTCTTTTCAAAAAAAAGAACAAACCTTTAAATTGCTATCGTCTTATAGATATAAAACCCAGTAAAATTATAACATTATTAAAGTATTTTTCAAGACACATCTACACATGATTTTTCAAGCATCCAACCAAACTATTTAATAAGATATCGATAGATAAAACTTAGAAAGTTTGATTGCACGTATCCCCGAAATGACATTCTTCTGCGAGACCGGAGAGTTAAGGCCGGGTTCTTTTGAACTTAAAGCTGATTTATGTTTATACTGTCTACAGTAACTAACTTTTAAACGGTGCATTTTTTCAAGACAGGGTCAATAGAAAAATTGTAGTAAAAAATATACTGAGTTCAGCTATACCAACCAAAATCACATGCGACTATTTATCTCCGTGTACTGCTTCTCGCAAACAGCCAGAATTCAAATATTTAAATCATAATCCATCAGCCTAAAAGAGCCCATCTTAAATCTTAGACAATCAAAATGTTCTTATCCTCGGTCACTTTTTCTAACTTTGCATCTTGTGTCACGATTCGTGCTCTGGAGGGCCTTCGCTCTCCTCTACGGCCGCCCCGGCGGTAGGGAGTCGTGCGGTGCAAGAGGGCGGTGGGCGGCGGGCTGTGTTAGCGTGGTAGCCCCACCAAACTAACAGTAAGTCTCAACGCCGCCACACCATCAATCCATGATACCACACTTTGTATATATGAACGAAACGGTTGTTGATCGAGGTTCACATGTATGCGTTGCAAGATAAGCTCGAAGGACCTGTCTATATAGACAAGAAGGTCAATCGCCACAGCAGCCGCGCTTCCTTCGCCTTGAGCAGACCTGTCGAACGATCGATGTCGATCCGAGCGAGTTTGGTAGCGAGTCCAAATCGGATGGACCAAAGCGAAAACAATCGATCGAAACGATGCATCCAGAGCGAACTGTCGACGACCGGTATGCTCGCAGGACACCAACAAACAAACTTAATTGCTTAGTTTCAGAGTGCCAAAGTGCATGCTTAACTGTACCAATAATTCTTGATGTCTTGCGTGGAAGTTGCAGGCCGCCCTTCCGTGGGTACCATGGAGGGTTAGTTAGAAGGTGGCTGTTTGTCTGTGACTGCCTTTTGTGTTTAGAACAGTGACTATGCTCTTTGAGAAGAAGATGCACGATATCATCTGCAATCAGCAGAGGTACACTGCACATAGTCCCTGAACGTTACCCGGCAGATATTACAGCTTGGCATTTACATGCATGTACGACACTGGTGGAAACATGCATGTGTACTTATTGGCACACATGAGTTTTAGACAAGAAAACAGCATTAGCGCTGTGTAGTCATTCACAGGTGACCTCACTTAACTGGAAATGGGTTTATTTATTAAAAAAAGAGATATTAGTTCTATTAGTTAGATAGGGCTTAAAACCCATGACATGGACTTTTGTCAAGTGTCCCTCTCAGGAGTGTCCAACATCTTTTTTGCAAATAAAAAAAGGGTGTCCAACATCCAACAGCACTGATTACTTGCCAAGTGACCATACTTTTGATACATCCTTGGATGCATGTTTGTATGGTTTGGACCTCCCTGAATATGTGAAGGGTTGTCCATAGGACCACCCTAGAACCAGGCTATCCATCTCCTCAATCCTCTGGTTGTGCTTGTGGCCTGTGGGCTCTGTGTTGTTGGCCATTGGCCTACACAATCTATCCATCCATCCTTAAATCAACATTGTTCCTCAACCTTTAAAAAAGACCAACATATCTCGTTGACGTAGGCTCGTGATGAAGGGTTCAAGAAACCAGCAAAAATATTTAGAAACGCAAATTTGGATTTTTGAAAGAAAAAAAAGAAACAGGGCTAGTTTTCGCCAACCACTAGGTAGGTTTTTATATATAAAAATTAGTTTCCTGAACCCTGATCATGAATCATGAATTCATGATTTGTTCGTGTGCACATACAGTTGTCGAAACCACTCCAAGCCGTCCGGATTGTTAAGCTAAGTTAGGAGAGGTAGCCCCATGTAGGGTTATAAACGAACCGAGCTCGAGCGAGCCCATCCTGCGAGGCTCGAGCTCGACAAAAGCTTGAGCTAAGCTTGAGTTAGCAATCGAGCTTGTAGGTGGGCTCGAGCTTGGTTCGTGTAGGCTTGGTAACATATGACTATCAAGAAACATTCATAAATTTTCAAGAGGTTCACATGAACAATAAAAGGAGAAGGGGTTGTTCATGCCCAGATCAGTGATGACTGATAAGGAGAAGGGCATCGGTGTCCGCAGGGGAGATCGAAGACAGGAGAAGGGCGTCGGCAGTGGAGGAGTAGTGCGCCGATGCTCAGTGGCGAAGTTGCGGAGGAGGGTAGCATCGGCCGTGTCGCAGCATCCCTGGCTCTGGCTACTTGCATTATCGCTTGGGCTGGGCGGGTGGGGTCAGGGCATTGGGGTCACTGTGTCAGGGGCACCGAGCAAGGGCAGGGATTGGGGTCGCCGTGTCGGGTTGGGGGAGGTTGTGCCAAGTCGAGGGCTGCTGGGCAGAGACGGAGCAGGCCAGAAGGGGATTGGGGTCCCTGGATCTGGGGCAGCCATTGTCGGGTCAAGATTTAAATCGCATGGTTGGGAATGAGATTTGGGGACTTGGGGGCTGGGTGGGGAATGGCTCGAATCGGATGGCGAAATGGGTGGTCGCCTGGTCGGGTGGGTTGGGCTCGGTGGATAATGTTGAGGTCGGACCTAAGGTTTGAGGAATGACCGAATAAGCACTGAGTTGAGGTTGAGCCAAGCTTTGTCAAACTATTCGAGCTCGGCTCAAACATGCTCGCGAGCTCACAATGGGGCTCGAGCTCGATTCGTTATAAGCTCGAGCCAAGCTCGAGTCAAGTCTAGATCGAGCTAAGCTTAAGCAGTTCATGAGTCTCGAGTTCTTTTACAGCCCTAGCTCCATATAGTGGTGTAGCCTAGCTAGGGTTTGGAAAACCATCTTGTAACCGACTGGTAAACCTGAACGGGACAGGTTCCATTTTTCAAGTTTACCCTCTAAACCTCCTCGTCTCTTCTCATGAACTCCTAGTTGAATGCCCGTGCATTGTTACGAATTTTAAAATTTTATCATACTACATGTTTTAAAACTTATGGGTGGTAAAATTTTTTAGAATATGCATACAAACATGTTCTACAAGTTTTTAAACCCGTCAAGTCGAAAACCGTCGATCACACCTCATGGTCGTAAGTCAGAAGACATCGACCACACCTCGTGGTCGTAGGTCAGGAGCCCTCGAGCACACCTCGTTGTCGTAAGTTGGAAGCTGTCGACCATCGTGCGTGATCGTAAGTCTGGAGCGGTTGACCATCGCTGGTGGTTGTAAGTTGGCAGCGGTCGACGATCAATCGTGGTCCTAAATCGGGAGCCATCGACAATGGTTCGTGGTCGTGCATCGAAAGCCGATGACCATCGTTCGTAGTCGTAAGTCGGAAGCCATCGAGGACACCTCGTGGTTGTAAGTCAGAACACATCGACCAGTGCTCGTGATCGTAAGTCGGAAGACATCGACCAAACCTCGTGGTCGTAAGTCGGAACACATCGACCAATGTTCGTGGTTGTAAATTGGAAGCCGTCGATCATACCTCGTGGTCATAAGTTACAAGTCATCGACCATCATGCGTGATCGTAGGTTGGAAGCCGTCGACCATCGGTGGTGGTCGTACGTTGGCACGCCACCGGTGCGCTTGTGCACTGTCGCCCGACTACCGGCGCCAGCCTGCTCGGCCTGCCCGACCTGATCAGCCCTGACTTCGACCACAGCCCTTCGACGTTGACCACGACCCCCTTTGACCACGGCCCCGACTTCGACCACGGCCCCTGACTTTGACCACTGCCCCCTTCGACTTCAACTACTATCCCCTTCAACCACTGTCCCCTTTGACCACGACCCTTCGACGACGACCAATTCCTCCTTCGACCACGGTTTTGACTTTGACCACAAATCTTCGACTTCAACCAGCGCTCATGGTCGTAAGTTAGTTAACATCGACCACACCTCGTGGTCGTAAGTTAGAACACATCGACCAGCGCTCGTGGTCATAAATCGAAAGCCATCGATCACACCTCATGCCCAAAAGCATTTTACAATCCATGGGGAGTACGAGACCTTGTGGGTCTTGCCATCGAGGGTGGAGAGCTCAATCTTAGGGGGTGACCTGAGGGTAGGCGATAGGGATGTCCAGCTAGAGGGGCAACTCATAGCAGCGGAGGTTATGGACGAACCAGTAGGTGCCCTCTAGGTTGGCGCTAGAACTACGACCATAACTGCTACGACCACGTCCATGGGCACTATGACTACGACCATGACCGTGACTTTGACCACTACCCCCTTCGACTTCGAGCACTGCCCTCTTCGACTGCGACCACTGCCCCCTTCAACCACTGTCCCATTCGATGTCGACTACTTCCCTCTTCGACTACGGTTTTGACGATGACCACAGATCTTTGACTTCGACCACTACCCCCTCAACCACTATCCTCTTCGACCACGGCTCTTCCACGCTGACCACTTCCCCCTTCGACTACGGCTTCAACTTCGACCAAGGATCTCCGACTTTGACCACGGATCTTCAACTTCAACCACAGCCCCCTTTGACCACGGTCCTTCGACGTCAACCACTTCCCCCTCCAAACCACTAGCCGCTGTCGCCGAGCGTCATGCCGTTGGTTGGAGAGGCGATGGGAGATGGAATTGGTGACAGCGCCGAGGAGGAGGAGGCGCGGCACGATGGTTCGGGGGAGAGAAGGAGGCAGCGATTGCGGGAGGTGGAGGTGGGGAGGCGGTAGCGGGCAGATGGGGAGAGAAGGCGGTGAGCGAATGCATTGGGGAGGTGGTGGGTGAATGCATTGGGGAGATGTGGTGCTATTGGGGGTAGTTGGGGGACTACGACCAGACGTTGCCGCATGGGGAAGGAATTGGTGGCGGCGCCGAGGAGGAGGGGGAGGCGTGGCACGAGGGTTCGGGGAGAGAAGGAGGCGGTGGTTGCAGGAGGTGGAGGTGGGGAGGCGGCGACGGGCAAATGGGGAGAGGAGGAGGCGGGCGAATGCGTTGGGGAGACGACGACGGGGGGATACGACGCTGCTGGGGGAAGTTGGGGGATTGCGATCAGATATTGCCGCTTGGGGGAAGGAATTGGTGGCGATACTGAGGAGGAGGAGTTACGGCACGACGATTCGGGGGAGAGAAAGGGGCAGCGGTTGCAGAAGATGCAGTGGTTGCGGGAGGCGGAGGATGCGGGGGAAGAGAAGTGGAGGAGAGCGGCTCACACATCGGTCCGACCTTTTCTACGAGGAGCGGAAGAACTACCTACATGCGGATTTAGACGGCTGATCTTTGATCGAACGGCTAAGAAAAGAGGAGGGAGAACGGACCGACGACCACCAACTCACATTTTTAAGTGGTAGAGATACCAAAATGCTTAGAATTGCTTGTAGTTATTTGTACTCCAACCTCAAATATGCAAAATAAAAAAAATCATATTCTGAAAATTTAAAAAATGGCCAGCCTTTAACCATTTTTTCGCCGGTAAAGCGCTAGCAGACCCCTCAGGTTTTTCCCTAACTGGAAAATGAAAAGCCCAGTGAGCCAGAATTTCTTTCGGAAACAAAGCCAGGAAAGTTGTTTCACCACCAATTCCTAGTATCTGCAGACTGCACAACTTGCACTAGTTGATTGAAGCAAAAGCTAGCTGGTCGAAACTTTGTACAATTTATTACACGAGATGAATTAACACAAACAACAATATTACAATACATGCAAATTAATTAACACAATGACGATTCAAAGCATAGTAAGTTGTGACCACGTCGTACGTGTACAGTACACAAATGACACCGGACTAGGCTACTAGCATCAGTCCCGCATTATTCCGATTTCCGAGACACGAGGTTGCTGACGTAACATCACACCGATGCAAAGCAACTGCGGTAATAGTAGTAAGTAATAATCACATGATGGAGCATGCGGAAGAGTTGTCCTCGCAAACGGTCACCCGCCACGGCGGCGGGCACCAGGGCGGCCAGGTCGGCGGGCAGATAGGCGGGCAGGGCGGCTGGCAGATGGGCGGCTTGTGGCAGTCGCCGTCTCCGGGCTTTGAACAGTCGCACGGCGGACGCGGTTTGCAGTTGCAGCAGTCGCACGGCGGCCGCGGGGGCGGGTGCGGCGGAGGCTTGTGGCAGCCGCAGTCTCCGGGCTTTGAACAGTCGCACGGCGGACGCGGTTTGCACTTGCAGCCGTCGCACGGCGGCCGCGGGGACGGGGGCGGGGACGGCGGAGGCTTGGGGCAGCGGTTGCACGGCGGCGGCGGGCACTGGCTCGGCACGGGGTATGGCAACGGGTACGGGAGCGGCACCACGTTGCAGTCTGGTTTGGGCGGCGGCTTCTTATCAGTCTCAGGTGGTTTCGGCGGGGGCGGCCATACGTCGACGATCTCGATCCCATTGACGACCTTGCAAGCCTTGCACATGATCTTCCTGCGGAGCTTCTCCGCGTCGAACTTCCCGCGGACGATCACCTTGTTGAGCTTCTCGTCGTACTCGATCGGCTTGATGCAATACTCCTCTGCGTTGTATATATATTAGCACGATTTGTATATTTATCTATGCGCAACTAAAACATAAGCAAATCGCACTCTAAATTTGGAGAAAGTGCATGGTTAGTGTGGAAATGAATTAATTAACGAAGCATGTATTTGTTAAAAATAAATAAACAAAGTAACCATGCATATATACCCAATATTTATCGAACCTTTTAGGATGCCTCATGAGTAATGCAGAAGTTCCATAGGAATTTATTTTTGCAGCAAACCGTTCAAATAATCCATAATTATTTCCTTCAGGATGGCGAAATTCAAAGAAGGGCCTTAGTTTAGGAAGCGGTTACTTTCCTACTTGAGAGGAACAAAATGATTTCTTATACAATCTTGCATAAGAGAAAACTGTTTTGATATGTACAGTTGGAGGATCACCACAAGGAACCAGGTAATATACCTTTGAGGCATTCCAGGACTTTCAGGATCTTAGCTTTGCAGCGGCAGCATTCCAGGTTTACCGAGATGACCAATATAGACATCTGCAAACAAACAAACAAACGTATAGATAAACAAATTTGACCAATCATGCTAACTTTACTCCTAACAAAATTAAGGAAATTTTGTTGCCGAAAATGTCCTACATATGCCGATTCTGAATTTTTGACTTTGCTTAGTAACGAAATAATCGTTTTTTAAACTAAGAAAAACTAAACTGTAAATGCTGGTCAGCACGACGATCAGTACAACTAGTAACAGCAACGATCAAATCAAGGAAAAGACCGGGGATTTCAGGTCACGTTTCGATTCTGAAATGTTGCCGATGAGTAGGAGAGAGAAGAGGCAGGGGGAAGAGAGAGAGAGAGAGAGGGGGGGGGAGAGGGAGAGGAGAAATGGAAATGATGGAGCAGAGGCGTGAGCCTTGCGTTTCTTATGTAGGGGATACGCCGGAGGCTACCGAAAATGCTGATGTTGTCTCTCGTCCGTCGGATCGCATCTCGAGGGTTCATGTTCCAAGATGGGCTATGAAACCTACAGCAATAGATGGAAAAGGACTACATCTGTAAAGGACAGTTTGGTCCTTCTCACACCTTGTCCTCTCCCATTTTGTTTCTTGATTTTTTGTCCTCGTGTTCTTATCTTCCTCTCACAAGTACATTTCGAATATGAATTTCTCTTGAGAACTTTAAGCAGGTTGCTCTCCCTGTGGAAATTTCCTAAAACCAGCCGACACATAGAGGAAATGCACTATATATATATGGACTTCTTGCGATAACATTAAATTGTGTTGTTTTTTTCCCCGAGAAAATTGTATTAATTGTGTTGAGTTAAAATTTTCCCATGATAAAAAGTGTTTTGAGGGAATCATTTTTTAGTACGTCCCTGTGCATTTAGAAATATTTACATTTCATTATTATTAGTTTATCCTAAGTTAGGTTGGATCATCACTACTCTGCAGTGCTTTGCTCGATTACAAGAGAGTTTTTCCGTGCTGTCTAAAGATGTAACTCTCAAAAATGCATGAGGTTTTAGGATTATTCTTTTAGACTACGGTTTATTAGATTGATAAATAGTAATTACTGAAAGAATATGAAGACCAAAGGCCAAGCTACTAAAAAACTAAAAAAAAAATAGGGCCTTTATATGTTCTGCCTAACGTGATGTCCATACGACAACATTCTTCCCTTCTTTTTTTGAAACCAAACATTCTTCCCTTCTTCCTTTAGTACTCTTAAGAAAAGTATTCTTCTGAATCATGCTCAAAACTGTTCTCGAAATATTATAGGTACGATTGTAAAACTAATGAAATGAATAAGACAAAAAGTATTCGGCCCCATGTAACAGCCAAAAAAATGAAGGTGGCTTGCCGGAGAAAAACATTCTCTGCGGATGCCACTAAACTCCCTCCTTAGAGGCGGAATTGTTTGGGGTTTTTTTTTGCTTATAGCTTTTTCTTATTGTTGGGTACTGTAGCTAATTTATTTTACACTATAGCTTCCAGTGAATTTTTTAGCGTAATTAAATTTAAAAATAAAAAATAGATTAGTCACAAACAATACAAAGGAATAGAGAAAAATAAGAAAAGACAAAAAAACCAAAAAGCCAGAAAATAAGATATTAGAAGTCAAAAGTTAAAAACTAATGCCAAACGAGTGAGGCCTAAATTTTGCCCACTAGCCACCAACACCAATCTCAAAGCAACCAATCCTCTCTGCTTTTCTATCCCCATCTCCTTCATCTCAAGAGAGCATGGCACTGCAAAATTTCCGGTGAAGCATGGCCCCAGCTAGGTGCGTGGCAGCGAGCGACATGGGCTGGCCCGACGCGATGGGCGATGCGGATGGGAGCGGACAAGCACGGGCGAGCGCAGCGGCGGCAGGCAGCAGGCGGTGCAGCATAGCTTCATGGCTAGGCGGCTCCAGCACTAACAACGGCGGTCAATGCGGCGGACAGACACGGAGGGCGACGAGGCGGTGTGGAAGAGGCCAGGCAAAGTGCGGTGGTATAGCTCCTATACAGGGCGGGGTGGGCCGGGGGAGGAGAGATTGGAGAGTGAGGGGTGGAGAAGATATGGGATGGAGAAGAGGAAGGATGGGGATAGTTGCTTTGAGGGGTGTTTGAAGGACACTTTGTAGACACCATGATTCAGAAATAAAATTTAGATCTATTAAAAAATCTCGACGGCACGTTCTTTTTTCAGATAGTCTGTCGGTGAGCGAAGCCAAGGAAGGTTATTTCCTCGTTCCGTGCGAAGACCAGCAGCAGTGATCACTTTGTCAAACCGTCGTCAGCACGTCCAACGCTTGTCCTCACGTGAAGCCATCAAGCATATTTTTATCCATCAGACTTTGCATGCAGGATTAAAAATCAAATGGCTTTCAGATGTTTCTACACATAGCCGTTACTTTTGGGCATGAGGAGAGAAGAAAAAGGGATTAGTGAAGGTAATTAAAGGTAAGTGCTAATTAAGTTTTGGTAGAGATAATTTGTGTGGCGGCCATGACGCGAACCAATAGAGACATGAACAGTTTCTTTGTTTTCTAATTAAAGTTTGTGAGTTTTTGAATTCGTATATATTATCATTTTTCTTTATTTGATAATTTTTAAAGCTTCTTCATGCATTGATATCTATCTGTGATTTTTTTACTTATATATATGAGTTAGTTTTAATTAAAAAATTGATTATGTGATTGAATGTTAATCATTTGTTTCCGTCTGTGTTATCTAGCGAAGTCTGTTTTTCGGTGCTACAGTATATCGCTATAGTACATTACTACAGTACGATCGAGGAAAAACATTGGTTTTTTGTTATTTTTATTTTTTAAATTGAACAATTAGAAGATAGAAAATGTAAGAAAAAGTTTCCGCTGTGCGCTGCAATCATTCACCCCCTTTGATTACCATCGACGATCCTACAAGTGGTATCAGAGTAAGGTTGCAATGGCGTCAGATCGGGAACGTTTTTCAGGTAAGCTACCGTTTTTTGATGGATCAGATTATCTTTATTGGAAAACGCACATGGAGGTTTTTCTTCAAGCATAAGGTAATTCTATTTGGCAAAAAGTTGAAAATATATATGAAGTACCTTCTGTTATTACAACTGAAAATTCATCTGATGTTGAAGCTAATGCTAAGGCTAGAAATATTTTTTGCAAGGTTTAAGTAGAAACGAGTTTGTCAGAATTGCTCACCTTAAATCTGCAAATAAAATTTAATCCACTTTAGCTAATTATCATGAAGGATCTAAATCTGTTAAAGGTATGCGTCAGAATCAATTTAAAAAGGAGTATTCTAAATTTAATATGAAACTTAGAGAATCAGTAGATGCTCTTTTGGATCACTTCAATAAAGTTGCTGATATTCACACGAAATCACCTGATACTTCTCGTTTTTCTCATTTGCGATGTGAGTTAGGTGTGCTTCATCTTTTGGGATTATTCTGAGGGGACCTTGTTGTTTAAAAATTTCAGAAGCTTTATTTATTATACTTGTCAAATAAGTTAACAAGTCCAAGCCATTGAAATTAAATGAGTTGTAGAGCTCTCTTTATCATATTTACTCATTTGTTGTGTAGCTTTGATCATGACTAGTTATAATTAATTTGCTATACTTGAACTAAAATACGACATGGCGGAATACTTTGACTAGATTGATTATAGATAGCACTTTACGATATTCATCGAAAAAGATTAGCTTGATTGTGAGTCTTATTTTTAAATCTTGGTTATGAGGCTCGCATGTTTCATATTGCAATCTTTTTATGATCACTCAATTTGGCGTGTTATAACAAAAGAGCAAAAGACAATTGAAAAGATGTATGCTTCAAGCATACCATGGTACACAAAAAGAAAAAGGCACAAAAAATGCACAAATAAAAAGAAGTATGCTTCAAGCATGCCACATGCCTATGAATTGAGTGTGGAGTAATAGGTTGTTATATGAGACTTCTAACTCGTCTAGACTTAAAATTTGCTTCACTTTTAGGTTTTGACTTTTTGTTGTGATATCGCATTATGCTCTTTATAATTGGTTTGGTTATTGTTGAGATGACTGTCATTAATATAAATTGCTTAATCATGTTGAAAACCTTGTTTTGATATTGCTATATGATATATGATTTTATATGATCTAGATAGGTCTACTAAAAAATACGGCTTGGTTGCTTTATTAAATCAATGGACAGTGACTTGGATAATTACAAAGTTTCTTGATTTTTACTATCATTGCTCCTTCTTATAATTATTATTTTATTTGAATTTTCTTGATGATTATATTGCCAAAGGGGGAGAGATTTAGTGTGTTTTGTGAGAAATTAAAGAGAATGGAGAGATATTGGAGAAATTTGCTAAAATTGTCTTTCTTGTGTTGAGGGTGAGAGTTTTTGAAGAGATTTGAACATGTGGCTTAAAATATTTTTTCGGCTTCAGTTTTTCACTTATATCTAATTAAAACTAATTCATCATGCTATCTTGAGGTGTTGTCAATATATTCATCAAGGGGGAGATTGTTAGACCATGTGGCTAGGTCTAAGATATTTTGGTGATGAATAATTGACAATGGTTAATTTGTTATGATGAATAATTGGTGATTTTGTTTAGCGTTGTTATGCGAGTTGTATCGCGTGTGTGTGGATTGATTTGGTCAAGTTTGGACGAACTTGTGCCGGAAGAATATTCTTTGGTCTTTGCATGTGCAGGTTGAGCATGGAGCCGATCGTGGTCGGTGACGAGGAGGACCGGGACTAGGATGAGGAGATCTGAGGTCCAGACGATCGAGGAAGTCACAAGATGGTCGGACTCATGCTTGGGTCACATGGAGATCAGAGATGGATGATACGTGTTGAAGCTATGGAGGTGCAGTCCGGAGGCTACGACACGTGATGGATGATGCGTGGAGAAGCTATGGGAGGTGCGGTTCTGGAGGCTTCGACACGTAACGCGTTAGAAAAGTTGAAATTTTGGAAAACCCGTGTTAAGAAGGGTTTCGGATCCCTTTGCTATTTGAATTGGATTAGAATTCGTGGGCTTAGACTCAGCCTATGTTTTGGGCCCTAGACTATAAATAGAGATGGGATTATGGGCTAACCCTGTGGCTTTGGATGGATTAATTTTGTGCTAAGGTTTAGGGGTGCTTGGAGGACACCTTGTATAGTTGTATACACCATCATTCAGAAATAAAGTTTAGATCTATAAAAAAAATCTTGATGGCGCATTCTTTTTTTTCAGATAGTCTGTCGGTGAGCGAAGCCAAGGAAGGCTATTTCCTCGTTCCGTGCGAAGACCAGCAGCAGTGATCACTTTGTCAAGCCGTCGTCAGCGCGTCCAATGCTTGTCCTCACGTGAAGCCATCAAGCATCTTTTCATCCATCAGATTTTGCATGCAGGATTAAAAATCAAGTGGCTTTCGGATGTTTCTACACACAGCCGTTACTTTTGGGAATGAGGAGAGAAGAAAAAAGGGATTAGTGAAGGTAATTAGAGGTAAGTACTAATTAAGTTTTGGTAGAGATAATTTGTGTGGCGGCCATGACGCGAACCAATAGACATGAACAGTTTCTTCGTTTTCTAATTAAAGTTTATGAGTTTTTTAATTCGTATATATTATTATTTTTCTTTATTTGATAATTTCTAAAATTTCTCCATACATTGTTGTCTATCTGTGATTTTTTTACTTATATACATGAGTTAGTTTTAACTAAAAAATTGATTATGCGATTGAGTGTTAAGTATTTGTTTTCGTCTGCGTTATCTAACGAAGTCTGTTTTTTTGGTGCTACAGTACGTTTGAACGATTAGAAGACAGGTCGACAAGCACACGGTAGCATTCCGGATCGTTTACCGTGATGATCAACGTCGGCATCTGCAGATCGACAAGCACACGGTAGCACGAACAATCAGATCTGATCAACCGCAATCAATGAACACACACACGAACGTCTGCATGTATCTGAATGTTTTAGCACACATAGCATCTCTCGCTCCTTCATAGATCATGCATATTGACAGATCATCACCATCATCTCAAGTGATAAAGGGCTAGCTAGCAACCATGCATGCAAGTTTCTGCACTTCCTTTCTCTTGCCTTTGGGTGCATGATAGAAAATACCAGAGAGAAAAAGAGCTAGCAGAGATAATGGAGCGATCCGTACCTTTGCGATTCTGAAGCAGCGCCTTCAGGTGCCGAGTCGACAGGAGAAGGAAATGAAGTGTCATGATGCGCGCGCCAGAGCCTGCCTGCCTACATGCCAACGTTTGGTGCCGGGATCACGTCTGGGCGGTTCAGGTCTTGAGTGCCGTTTGAAATCAGGTGCAACGCAATGCAACGAGAAAAAGAGTATTCATGTTGGATGTAGGCTAGAAGGTGAAAACAAATTCAGATTCAGCTGGATTATCCGACTATCGAATGCGAATACTTAATATTTGAATCCGAATAGAAAAAAAATCTAAATTCGAATGTTGAACTGGCGAAGTTTCGTATGTCAGATGTGAACCCGGTATTGTCTGATGCGGATTCGGAGCCAGATATCTAAATAAGATCCGGATTCAGCAGATATAATAGCAGCAACTAACTTATATATATATTTTGCATTTGACCTCCAAATAGGGTGTGTGTGTATACATTTCGATCATTTTGAACAATGTTTATGGATTATATATGCTAAATAATTTGCAATTATTTCAAGTTGAAGTTTAAATTTATGGAAATTTGTAAGTCTTTAGACTGGCCATAAATTGACTATCAGACCAGCCCTCTACACTTTTGGATTATGAATGTTTTGATCCTTCTCGATTTAACCCAAAATCTTTTAGTATGGTAGTATCAGTGTTTAGAGTGCGGTATGACCATGGGTTCGATCGTGCCGACTTATAATAGGCGGTACTTATTTTCCAAAGAGGTATATTTTAGGTGCATAACTTGAGCAGTCAGATAGGCCATGGAGGCGATCTGACCAAACCCAGCGGTCAGATCGTCTTTGACTGAAGATAACCGAGAGGGTTTGGAGATTTATAGGAAATGGTTATGGATTGAGTTTTGGAGTTCTAGGTCATTGCATTTATGGTGTATGAAGATAGAAAATTTGAGAAAAAGTTTCTGTTGTGCGCTGCAATCATTCACCCCCCCTTTGATTGCCATCGACGATCCTACAAGTGGTATCAGAGTAAGGTTGCAATGGCGTCAGATCGGGATCGTTTTTCAGGTAAGCCACTGTTTTTTGATGGATCAGATTATCTTTATTGGAAAATGTGTATGGAGGTTTTTCTTCAAGCACAAGGTAATTATATTTGGCAAAAAGTTGAAAATATATATGAAGTACCTCCTGTTGTTACAACTGAAAATTCATCTGATGTTGAAACTAACGCTAAGGCTAGAAATATATTTTTGCAAGGTTTAAGTAAAAACGAGTTTGTCAGAATTGCTCACTTTAAATCTGCAAATAAAATTTGGACCACTTTAGCTGATTATTATGAAGGATCTAAATCTGTTAAAGGTGTGCGTCGGAATCAATTTAGAAAGGAGTATTCTAAATTTGAGATGAAACCTGGAGAATCAGTATATGCTCTTTTTGACCGCTTCAATAAAATTGTTAGTGATTTGCAACCTGTTGATGTCATATATTCTGATTCTGACAATGCTCGTCAAATTTTAAATGCTTTGGATATGTCTGTTTGGAATTTGTTAGTCACTACCATCAATCATTCTGTTAATATGAAAACACTCGCTTTGAATGATCTTTATTCCAAGATGAAAACACATGAGATTGATGTTTTAGCCAGGATAAACCAGACTAACTATTTGGGCTTAATGACTAACTAAGCTGACAGTTCTTCTAGTTTTTCTATTGTTTCTTTGTCTGCATTGTGTTCTATTTCAGATTAACAATTAGAGAAGATTCCAGAAGAGCAGCTTGTACTTCTCTCCAACAGGGTAACCAAGGCAATTAATAATATCAGATTAAGGCGGAGAGAAGATCCAATCAGATGCTATGAATGTAGTGAGCTTAACCACATCAACATGAATTACCCCAAACTGAGAAGCAAGGAGGTTAAAGATGACAAGACACCAATTCGTCACTTTCAATTCAAGATTGACCCAAGCAATAAGCGCAATTACCGCAGAACGGTCAACAAAGTACTTTCAACACTTGAGGAGATTGATTTGAGTGATGTTGATTCTGCGAGCGACGATGAGGACAATGGCAAGAAATCAATGGAAGTGGACTTCACAGGGATGTACTTTATAGCAAATAGTGAGGAGCTCGACAGTGATGATCTTTATAGTGATCCTGATGAGGTAAAACCTTCTTATACTGATTTATCTCGTGCTGTGCTTAGATTGACAGATGAGCTTAAGAATTATAAAAAAAATTAAAAATCATGATTTCATTGTTGAGGACTTAAATTCTAAAATCAATATATTTAGAACTTTTATTCCTCATGATGAATCTTGTGAGTCTTGTCAAGTTTTACATACTGAGTTGGAGTCTACTAGAAAAATTAATGCATCAAATCTAGATCAACTTAGTGATGTAACTGCTAAACTTGATGACTTAAGATTGGCACATGACTCGTGTGATGAAAAGTTCAAACTTGTAAAGAATGAAATTGAAAAGCTAAAGTCTAATTCTTCTACATGTTTAGAGTCAAGTATTTCAAATGTTCAATCTAAAACTTGCTCTAAATGTGAATGCTACAAGTTAGACTTAATTCATCACAAGAAACAATTCAACAGATGTTTTATCATTCGTCCTAAGCTTAACGCTGAAATAGAAGTTTTGACTAAACAACTTAATGATTTTGGTAAAAAAAGAAAGATTGGCTCAGTCTAGTGCTCTAAGAATTTTGTGAATGAACTTGTTAAATGCACAACTTGTCCTACTTTGACTAAAGAAAATGAGTACCTTAAGGACGCCTTAGAGAGATTCTATTTTGGCAAGAAAATTTTGAATATGTTTCTAGACAAGTCAAAAATAAGTGTGAAAAATCGTGGTCTAGGATTTAATTTTGTTGAGCATGCCAAGAATAATTCTCTTAAGGTTATTAAGCGTCTTGAACCTGGAAAAATTGAAGTGAAGCTTGAACCACAACAAACTGTGTTTAAATCTACAGGCCTTGTGCAAAATTCATCGGATAATGTAGGTGCTAGCTCATCATCTTAAAATAATTCTGGTTATGTTAAATTCTATTGCACCTACCGTGGAAGAGATGTGTACTTAAATAAATTTTACTTTAAGCGTGTTAAGAGAAGAAGGAAAGATTGAATGATTTAAAACGAAAACATGCATTATCTTTTGTTCCTAGATCAAACGCAAAAGCTATGTTTTTATAGAACTTTTATGATGGCTTTAAATCTGCTTCACGTGCTAGATTGTGATTTAATTCAAATAAGTCATGTCCTTTTGGCACTCTGATCACCCACATGCGCGTGATTTTGGTTCTAACTTTGTTGCTCCTATTTGTCGTGTGTCTCAGTACTGGATTCCTAAATCTTATTTCACTATCTCAGTAATGTGAGACCGATGTTTCCTATGATGTAAGAACAACTGACAAGTATGGAGAATATGAACTAGATTGGGTTCCGATTTTTACATCATTGCTTGATTGGAACACTTGATGGTTCTTCACTGTCTTTGATGGCTTCCAAGAGATTTCACTTTCTGAGAGACCATGGTGAAAAAGGTGATGTTGTCTTACATCTTGTTAGATTCTCAAGTTGCTAATATTCACACGAAATCACCTGATACTTCTCGTTTTGCTCATTTACGATGTGAGTTATGTGTGCTTCATCTTTTGGGATTATTCTAAGGGAGAGCTTGTTGTTTAAAAATTTCAGAAGTTTTGTTTATTATACTTGTCAATTAAGTTAACAAGTCCGAGACATTGAAATTAAATGACTTGTAGAGCTCTCTTTATCATATTTATTTATTTGCTGTGTAGCTTTGATCATGACTAGTTATAATTAATTTGATATACTTGAACTAAAATATGACATGGCGGAATACTTTGACTAGATTGATTATAGATAGCACTTTAGGATATTCATCGAAAAAAGATTAGCTTGATTGTGAGTCTTATTTTTCTTGCCTATGAGGCTCGCATGTTTCATATTGCAATCTTTTTATGATCACTCAATTTGGCATGTTATAAAAAAGGAGTAAGAGACAATTGAAAAGATGTATGCTTCAAGCATGCCATGGTACACAAAAAGAAAAAGGCACAAATAAAAAGAAGTATGCTTCAAGCATGCCACCATTTAAAACAAGTATGCTACAAGTATTTCATTATAAAAAAGAAGTATGGTATAAGCATGCCACATGCCTATGAATTGAGTGTGGAGTAATAAATTGTTATATGAGACTGCTAGCTCGTTTAGATTTAAAATTTGCTTCACTTTTAGGCTTTAACTTTTTGTTGTGATATCGCATTATGCTTTTTATAATTGGTTTGATCATTGTTGAGATACCTGTCATTAATATAAATTGTTTAATCATATTGAAAACCTTGTTTTGACATTGCTATATGATATATGATTTTATATGATATAGATAGCTCTACTAAAAAATATGGCTTGGTTGCTTTATTAAATCAATGCACAGTGACTTGGATAATCTACAAATCTTCTTAATTTTTACTCTTATTGCTCCTTTTTAGAATTATTCTGTTTTTGAATTTTCTTGATGATTACATTGCCAAAGGGGGGAGATTTGGTGTGCTTTGTAAGAAATTAAAGAGAATGGAGAGATATTAGAGAAATTTGTTAAAATTGTCTCTCTTGTGTTGAGGGGGAGAGTTTTTGAAGAGATTTGAACATGTGGCTTAAAATGTTTTTTTGGCTTCAGTTCTTCACTTATATCTAATTGAAACTAATTCATCATGCTATCTTGTGGTGTTGTCAATTTATTCATCAAGAGGGAGGTTTTTAGATCATGTGGCTAGGTCTACGATATTTTGGTGATGAATAATTGACAATGATTAATTTGTTATGATGAATAATTGGTGATTTTGTTTAGCGTTGTTATGCGAGTTGTGTCACGTGTGTGTGGATTGATGTTGGTCAAGTTTGGACGAACTTGTGCTGGAAGAATGTTGTTTGGTCTTCGCATGTGTAGGTTGAGTATGGAGACAATCGTGGTCGGTGACGAGGAGGACCGGCACTAGGATGAGGAGATCTAAGGTCTAGGCGGTCAAGGAGGTCACAAGATAGTCGGACTCATGCTTGTGGCGCATGGAGATCAGAGATGGATGATACGTGTTGGAGCTACGGAGGTGCGGTCCGGAGGTTACGACACGTGGTGGATGATGCGTGAAGAAGATACGGGAAGTGTGGTTCTAGAGGCTTTGACACGCACGTTAGAAAAGTTAGAATTTTGGAAAACCCGTGTTAAGAAGGGTTTCGGATCCCTTTGCTGTTGGAATTGGATTAGAATTCGTAGGCTTAGACCCAGCTCATGTTTGGTTCCTAGACTATAAATAGAGATGAGATTAGGGGCTAACTCTGTGGTTTTTGTAGAGATTAATTTCGTGCTAGAGTTTAGGGGTGTTTGGAGGGTACTTTGTAGCCACTATGATTCAAAAATAAAATCTAAATCTATTAAAAAAATCTCGACGGCGCGTTCTTTTTTCAGTGTCGGCGAGCCAAGCCAAGGAAGGTTATTTCCTCGTTCCGTGCGGAGACCAGCAGCAGTGACCACTTTGTCAAGCCATCGTCTGCGCGTCCAGTGCTTGTCCTCATGTCAAGCCATCAAGCATCTTTTTACCCATCAGACTTTGCATGCAGGATTAAAAATCAAGTGGCTTTCAGATGTTTCTACACACAGCCTATGAACTACGCCAAAATAAAGTGCAATCTGATACAGGGAAGGAGAGAGACAACACTTATACCAATCACATCTTGCATTCCTAGGCCCCGTATGGAACTCGAGAATCTCTAAGGATTTCGTAGAAAACGGTTTAGCTTCCGTAGGAATTAGAAAGATATCCATATCTAAGTGCCTTACATCACAGTAAATTGATTTATCAGCATATATAAACTGGACATGTAACCGGTTAGGCACCAGCACAGCACGGTAAATTGATTGATCAGCATATACACACTGGACATGCACTTATCCTCCACTATTTTGTAGTGTTACAAGGGAAAAAAATTATGATCATGCTCTGAATTTTATAGGCTCGATTTTAAACCTGACAACCATGAAACAGCAGTATTCAGCAACACGCTATATAGCAAGCACTCAACTATTGTACAGAAAACATGCTCCAAATTCACGACGTCCATGGAATTAAAGAGGAAGCAAGGACTACATTCATTGAGGCATTGAAATACAGAGTCACATCACCAATCACAACTACCTCGTAACAGGGAACGAGTTAAGATGCAGACAATTACACTAAACCCAATCACAACTTGGATTCTTGGGTCATGCTCCTTACACCAGGAACAGTACTGCACAGTACATAGGAACCACCACACAATGGCATGCATTCATCTTCTCCTTCCATCGATCATGACATCCTTTTAATTTGAAGCGGCTCAAGAACGTACTGATGCCGTAAATGTAGTTGGATAGACATCATATCGCTCTGACGCTGGTTCGATGAGCAACTGATCGATTTGAAACTAATCAACAGGAATGCAAGTACGGTGCGACAGCGGCGGTTCAATTATTGCTTTGATCATTTGCAGCTACATGACGGCGCAGGCGCCGTAGGGCGGGCTCTCCTCGCAGACGACCAGCGGCGGGTACGGCATGCGGTACGGCGGATAGGAGCAGCAGTGACACGACGGCCACGTCGGACACTGGCACGTGGGCGGCTTCGATGGCTGCGGCGGCGGTGGTGCCGGCGTCGGAGTTGGCGGTTTATGGTGGCGCTCGCAGCACGGAGTGGGGCAGCTGCCGCACGGCGGCGACGTGGAGGGGTACGGGTAGGGGCACGGGTAGGGGTAGGGGTACACCAGCTCGGGCTCGGGCTTGGGGTCGGGGTCGGGCTTGGCGACCTCGATGTTGCAGATGATCTTGCCGGCCTTGCACCTGAGCTTGCAGTAGAGCTTCTCGGCGTCGAACGGCCCCGACACGTGCACCTTGTCCTTCTCGTACGTGATCTTGTCGATGACGAACTCGCCTCGATCTGCACTCGATCGCACGCAAATTAAGCTTGCGTCGTTAGCTATATATGCATGTGATTGGTCGATATTAACCCTGAGGAAAGAAACCGAGCAGAAGACGAGGTATTGCTAGTAGCTAGTACGTACCTTGGATGCAGCAGAGGATCTTCTGGATCTTGGTGCTGCAGCGGCAGCATTCCGGGTCGTTTACCGTGATGATCAACGTCGGCATCTGCAGATCGACAAGCACACGGTAGCACAAACAATCAGGTCTGATCAACCGCAATCAATGTACACACACGAACGTCTGCATGCATCTGAATGTTTTAGCGCACATAGCATCTCTCGCTCCTTCATAGATCATGCATACTGACCGATCATCACCATCATGTGCAACCATGCATGATGATGGTGATGATCGGACTAGCTAGCAACCATGCATGCATGCATGTCCATGCATGTGCAAGTTTCTGCACTTCCTTTCTCTTGCCTTTGGGTGCATGATAGAAAATACCAGAGAAACAAAGAGCAGAGAAAATGGAGCGATCAGTACCTTTGCGATTCTGAAGCAGCGTCTTCAGGTGCCGAGTCTACAGGAGAAGGAAATGAAGTGGAGGCCTGTGAGGCGGGTGTGGTGTTATATTTGTCGTCTGGTCACGATGCGCGCGCCAGAGCCTGCATGCCTACTTGCCAACGTTTGGTGCCGGGATCACGTCTGGGCGGTTCGGGTCTTGAGTGCCGTTTGAAATCAGGTGCAACGCAATGCAACGCGAAAAAAGGGTCTATGCATGCTGAATGTAGGCTAGAGGTGAAAACAAATTCAGATAGTTAGATTATCCGACAATCGAATCCGAATACTTAATATTCGAATCCGAATCGAAAAAAATCTAAATTCGAATGTTGAACTGGCGAAGTTTCGTATGTTAGATGTGAACCTGGTATTGTCTGATGCGGATTCGGAGCCAGATATCTAAATAAGATCCGGATGCAGCAGATATAATAGCATGAACTAACTTATACATATATTTTGCATTTGACCTCCAAATAGGGTATGTGTGTGTGTATTGAATCCGAATAGAAAAACAAATTCAGATTCAGTTAGATTATCTGATTATTAAATCCGGATACTTAATATTCGAATCCGAATAGAAAAAGATCCAAATTCGAATGTTAAACTAGCGAATTTTTGTATGTCGGATGTGAATCCGGTATTGTCTAACGCGGATTCGGAGCCAGATATCTAAATAAGATCTGGATTCGGCAGATATAATAGCAGCAGCTAACTGATACATATATTTTGCATTTGACCTTCAAATTAGGTATATTATATATGTATTTCGATCATCTCGACAAGTTTGTCGTCATGGTGGACCCTAATTTGGCATTTTATGTTTTTCATTTTGGCACATCCTCAATAAAACTTTTTGTATGGTTTTTTAGCCAAATTTGATATGTTGATAACCCATTTATTTGCAATATATCTATAATTAGTTAGGATTAGTGAAAATAACACCAATGATCAATGATTATGTGATAAATTAGAGAAAATAGGGCATAAATATTTCTATAAAAGCGGTATCAATTTGCTAAACTTCATTGTGCCATATGATATGAAGTTGTCATAAAAAACTGTATTATACAAATATGTGAGATGAATATTTTATGTGTTATTGTCAACATTTAATACGCAGTTACATGTTACAGTCATCTATTTATCAATTTAAAATGTTAAAACAATCCAATATCATGTTTTAAATAGGAGAAGCCATGAATAATTATTGGGATCCGATTAGATTTTAAGTATAATCCGATCTAAATACGTATCCAACATTTGTCTGGTCCAATTTCGTATCTGACATTCGTCCGATGCATATTCAAATCCAAGAAAAAGTATAGATGCGAATATGTTTTAAACACTATCCGATCCATTTTCACCCCTACATGTAGCTAGTGGCTTTTAACTGCGGCTGATAATTTTTAGTTGAAAATAAATAATACCGACTGAAAGAAATTGCTTTTAGAATGAGAGGACGAATGGTAGGGAAAATAAGAGAGTGGCACGTGCACCAAACGGAAGTAAGAAGAGTGAGATATGTGATACACCTGTCGATACCTTATCTCTGAAGCGAGATGGAAACAAGATGAGTGAAGAATTCGTTTTGAAAAGTCGGGTGTTAATAAAAACATGTCATCGCCTGTACCTAGGTATTTGGTGCCGGATCACATCTCAACGGTTGGGGAAGTTTTGAATGCTGTTTGGAGATACGAGAAGGGTGGCAATGGATACGGCAGCGAGTCCGGCCGGCTCTCCGTGCGCAAGGCGGACGGCTCGGTCAGTTCTCGCTGCTGAGTTGCATGCAGGATCAATTATCTAAAAAGTTAAGCTATTAAGAAAACACAACTAATATACTTCACATTGCACTCTTGTTTTCTTGCTGATCTGTTTTCTTTTCTCGTCGTCCTGACCGGCCTCCTTATTTGACGATAAATTTAGCACTGTTCTTTAGGTACAGTTTGTGCGTACAGGAGGTACTTACTGGTACAATTTCCATCGGAGAAAAACACGGATGTGTGCCTGGTGCGAATCAATAGCATCGGTGTTAGGTACCAGTTCAATCGTGTTAAACAATGTTCGTGGTTTATATATGCTGAATAATTAGCAATTATTTCAAGTTAAAGTTTAAATTTACGAAAATTTGTAAGTCTTTAGACCGGCCATAAATAATTGACTAGACCAGCCCTCTACACTTTTGGATTATGAATATTTTGATCATTCTCGATTTAACCCAAAATCTTTTAGTGTGGTAGTACCAGTATTTAGAGTGCGGTATGACCATAGGTTCGATCGTGCCGACTTATAATAGGCGGTACTTATTTTCCAAATAGGTATAGTTTAGGTGCATAACTTGAGCAGTCAAATCAGCCATGGAGGCGATGGCCAGCGGCAATATTTGGTTGTTGCCGTCAACGCCTATGGCCGTCAGGATCTACCCCTTGTATTTGCCTGTCAAGAAGGTCCCGTCAACTGAGATCACTGGCAGCATGTGCCTGAATGCCTCAATGCAAGCACCAAATGCTAAGAAGGCTCTCTGGAACACCGCATATCCTTGTGGATGGCTTGTCTTCCACGGCGATATACGTTCCCGGGTTCCTTTCCTGCAACACCTCAAGCATATGAGGAAGATTGTCATACGCCGCCTCGAAAGACCCGAAACGTTTTTCCAACGCCTTCTGCTTGGCACGCCACGCCTTCGCGTAGCTAATTTTGTACTTGAATTTATTCTCGATAGCTACCACGATATACGTGGCCTCCATGTCTTTCTTCTCAACAATTTCTTCATAACCTCAATGTCTTTCTTCTCAACAATTTCTTCATACATCAAATTGGCTATAAAGGTGGACGTTAGGTTACGATGCCTCACCAAAACACTGTTGAGAATGCAAGAGTGCGGCTCCACCTTTGACACAATCCAGTGAGTCTCATACTTAGGTCTCCGTGCATGCACCCTTCAAGGACAACCAGCATGCTCGTACTTCACAGTGTACTACTCCTATCTTGATTTCACGACATGAAATGTCCGCTACATTGAAAGGGCCTACAACTTGATGGCATCCTGCAGTACTTCCTTGTCAGCAAACATAGAATGCAACCAAACCTCTGTTTGATGATACTCCCACGCTGATTCATGCTCATCATGCGCGGAAACACCCTCAGCGTTAAACCGGTTCCATTCCTGCGGGATAGGAACTTCATCCTCATCCGAACTGTCCTCCTCATCGTCCTGTACAGCTTCCTCTTCAGCCCATGCCCTCTGGTCATCACAGTCCATCTGCTGCACAATGTACTCAACATGCTCCCCTTCATCGGCATGTCTAGTTCCCTCCGTATGGCTTGACCATTGTACCTCTCCTCCATGTACCGCATCGGCTTCAACACGAGAAACTTGATCATCTTCGCCAACATGCGGCTCGCCCGTGCTGCTAGCACCTCCCGAAGCAAGGGCAGACGCATGAGGTTGCGCAGCTGCTTGTAATGAGCATGGTTGCACAAGCAGGACACACTCGTATCCACGGCGCCGGCACCCTTGCACAAAGCCCTTCCACGAAGCAGTGCGCACCAATGTCTTCAGCTCACATCTGATGTCCGTGGGAGACCGGCTCCAAAACCCTTGCACGACGACACTGCACACCTCGAGGTCCAATGAAAAACTCCGTGTGAGCCAATGCAGCACATCTGCGATTCAAGCATTCTCGCCATCCGGAAGTACAAGAGTGACTTACGGAAAGCCGCTCAAATCCACACCATTCGAACCTTCACGAATGGTTCCAACACCGTAATGCACTCTCAATGTAGTGGCTACTGCCATTGATGATGTCAGCCTACATATACGTTTCAATTTTGCGACATGTCAAATAACATCGCACAATACTAAACTTTGTATACTAAAAATTGTGCTACAATTTCTATACTATAAAATGTTCCATACTAAAAAATGTATACTAAAACTTTTCTATACTAACATTTCTATACTAAAAATGTACTAAAATTTCTACATCTATAATTTTTACTAACACTAACATTTCATAAAAATAATACTGCAAAATACAAAATAATCAAAACATACCTAAATCTGATAATCTAAATAGATGGAATAGCTTCCACTCGTCCTTCCTCCCTCACCTCCTCCTCTCCTCCTCCTATCATGTCCTCCTCTCCCTTTCCTCCTCTCCCTCTTCTCCCTCTCCGCTTCTCCCTCTCCTCTCCTCCTCCTC
Organism: Dendrocalamus latiflorus; assembly: GCA_017311315.1. NCBI lineage: Eukaryota > Viridiplantae > Streptophyta > Magnoliopsida > Poales > Poaceae > Dendrocalamus > Dendrocalamus latiflorus. Next base: position 18,479,350 of record CM029638.1, on the reverse strand, counting down.
TCCCTCTTCTCCCTCTCCTTTTCTCCCTCTCCTCTTCTCCTCCTCCTTTTCTTCCCTCCTTCCTCTCCTCTTCTTTTCTCTTCTTCTCTCCTTTCTTCTCTCTTTTCTTCTCTGTGCGCAGAATGAGTGAAAAATGCGTAAGCAATGGCGGCGCCCGAGTGAGCTGCCTTAAGGCCCCCCTGTCACCCTGGCGTTGGGCGGCTGCAATTACAGTCGCCCAACCGTACAGCGACTGCAATGCAATCGCCCAACGCTCAGGAGACAGCAATAATTCGCCCAACCATTGGCATATTTCCTACGTGTCGCCTCTCGGTTGGGCGATAGGCTCCAGTCGCCCCCCTCTCCATTGGGCGACTGAAGCCTATTTTGTAAAAAAAAATCCCGCGGGTATATTTCTGTAATTTCGAATAAAATATAGATTATTCGTACAAAAATTTCCTGCGTTTTCCAGGCAATGAAAGCTGATAGTTGGATGCACCCTAGAGTTGGCGCATTTCACTATGTTTTTTTGTTTGTCACAACTACATATTGATATGGTCTGTGATTAGGTATGGGTCTGAGGACCGAGGGAAGAGTGCTTGTCCTCATCAAACCGTCGACAGGGTTCTTCCTTAGTAAGGTAGAGAGGTCCTGAGACTTGATTTTAGAAGAGAAGGGAGGCTAGAGGCTTGCTTGATTACTCATTGCTTGCCTCCAAGCAGGCAAGCATTATAATAGGACTTATTATATAGAGAGCATGGATGTCAAGGCGTCGCCTTGGCGTCATGGTAGTCAGGGGGACACCATGGAGGTTCTCCTTGACTTGGCCATGCCCAAGATGGCGATCCTGAGCTCCTCTGTTCTCTCCTTCCCCACTCCCACCTTGTGGCCATCCCCCGTCTTCCTCAGCTCCGACTAGCGGGAACAGCTGGATCTAGCGGGGAGATAGGCGGGGATGATGGGTTGTGGTGGTGGTGTTCACGAAGACAGGTGGATTCAACGGAGACAGAGCGGGAGGTGGCGGTGCAGAGAAGCTGCACTGGGGACAGGAGGCAGCAGGGAGAGGAGGTGGCGTCAGGCGAGCGATTGGGGATAGGAGAAGGCACTGGGAGGGGAGGGAGGAGAGGAGGCGGCTGTGCCGTGGGGGAGCGGCACCACGGGGGAGGAGGCACGGCGTGACGACGGTTGGGGACGGGGGAGAGAGAGGAGTTGGGAGTGTTGTAGATGGGAGTTGGGAGTGAGTTAGAGATAGAGATAGACGGGACTCGAGAGTGAGTTAGAGCTAAGGAGTTGGGAGTTGAGGGGACCAAATTGTAAAGAAAAGATTTTTGGAGGACCTGGAGAGGAGATCGAACACTTCTAGTTGCTTCACCATTTCTCGCCTGGGCGAGGCGTCTCTCCGGCGCCGTGGTAGCCAAGTAACAACCATGATAGAGAGCTCTCTTAACAATTATATATAAGATCTAGCTAAATCATAACTTTCCTAACTAATAGATAAGATATCAATTAACTAATCACTATTCTAGGAAACTAATTAATTATTTAGGGAAATATATATTCTTATTTAGGAAGATAATTCCTTCCAAATCTTAATGCTACAGCACATATGTACTGTTTACGCATGCAGTACTAGCGACCATAGCACGTATACTCGTCAGTGTGGTATTTCTGTGGTGTAGGTGATGCATCAGAGTCGCAGAAATTTTTTTTCTGCAGCACCATTCGTGAGCGATTAAAAGAGGATGATGGAAGGGAAGCAAACAATGTTACTTCTGTAATCAAGATGAGACAAGAAACCATCTGTTGTTTACTTGCACCGGGATCATAATTTGCCAATGTTTCCCAGTTGAACATTCAGTAACATCCCTATCTCCACTTGTTTTGTTTCAGCTTAAACTTCTAGCTTATTTTTCATTATTTCTAAATTTGTCTGATTCCCACCCAATCAAATCTTCAGACTGATTCTATTGTGAACTGCAGGAATCCTTATGTCCCATGAATCCCAAGAAAACCATACTCGAGTGTGTTGCTTCCCTCAAACAAACAAGCGACGTTTCAAAGCAACTTATCAAGATTATTTTTTTAAAAAATAGCTTATCAATATGCAGTTTATTCACACAAATATTTACGTTAAGACCAAAAGCTATAAGCCGTAATCGAGAATAACCTAACCATTGTCTCTTTTTAAGATGATTCAATTGCGCACAATTCATGGTATTATAGGTTTTACGGTAAAAAGTTGGCATGTAGCCGAATGGCTAAGTGTGTAGACGTGCGTCTAGCCCAGCTTACTGAATTTAGAAGCACATATGTGCGAGTTCAGTTGGAATGTGTCCACCCTTGAGGCCTTAGATGCCTCCAATAAATTCCCAACATATGTGTATGACGTGCGTTTACGTAGATGGTGCGAGTGTGATGTGTATTGAGTGTGTATCCACTTTATACTCTAAAAAATACAAGTAAATGAAAATGAAGAACTCCACATCTGCTGAAGTAACATTTTTTTTATTTTGTCACAGTCAAATACAACAGGCTATCATGTATGGAATGACTACACAAATGTTCCAAGGAGGAATGTAAATGCGTCTCTCAATGAGATTATTCCTTCCACGAATCTAGTCCTCGGTTCAATAATGACAAGCCGCCGCACCCCTGATAAGACACATGGAATGTCAGAACTAAGAAATATAAACCAATCTGGCAAAGCTATGTTAAAATTATAAATTTACAATGACCTATTTCATGTAATATGCAATCCTCACTTGCTACCTATATGACCATGCACATGTATCACAAAAACTAGTACCTGGAATAGACAATTGCTCCAACACCTCAAGTAAGGTACTCGTGCTCAAACAGGTATGGCACTGTCTTCGGCCATTCACCTGGTATTGTAGCTCCAAAGCCTAACAATGAGTGAAAGGTAGAGTGAAATTATTATCTCATAGAGAACAAATTCACTTATCTAAAAACACCTCAGTGATGCAATTATTAATGCAACAGAAGTTATATTTAAACAAGCTATTGGGCACCAGCCAGGCCAGATAACTTCAATGTTTTGTTTTGTTTCCTCACATTTGATGAACTGAACATCATAACATAAAAGCCTTGTGTTATCTGTTTATCTAACACATCTAACAATTAACTGATCATCAAAATGGAAAATCACGGGAATGCAGGTCTCCATATATGTATACATGTCAGTACAATTGAAAAGAAAGAGGGAGGGACATACATGCTCCACGGTCACTTGCTCAAGTTCAATGCGAGTGTAAACATCATTCTTCGCCAGAGCCATGATATCACTGTAGAAATTGGTTAAGATTGAAATATAATTCTTCAAAGTGAACAACAAATATGACAGTTGCAAAATAATGGCAATATGGCATAAGATAACTAAGTCTTTCCTTTCTCTTAAGATAGTGTTGCAAAATATCATGTCAAAGCTGCTTTGTTTGAGTAGATCAACTCAAGATTTTATGGAAATTATACAGAAAACATTTCAAAAAGGACCAAATGAGATAAATAAAAAGGAAACATTAGCAGATGGACAATAAAGCTGAAGGTTCTTTGGGACAACACACACTAATTTAAACCAGAAATGAAACAAAGATTGTGCCGAATGGACCCAAATGTTAGTATGTCTGTGTTTCGATATTCATGGGACAGCTTCAGTACATGCATCCCATTCTTTTATCTTATTATTAAATGGACCAGTGATGGGCAGATGGACAATAAGGAAAGCAGTGCACATTTCGAAGCTCAGGATGATTGTCAGTATGTGGTAAAAGTTCTCTCTTTAGGAGCTTAGGAAGATGATCAGAAAAATAGTAGCAGGACAAACAACCTACGTTTACCAACTCCTGAAATTCTAAAAACTTATAATGCTGAGTGTGAGATACTACTAAACTTGTACCACCTTCTGAAAATCAGATGAACCCAGTCAAACTAACCAGGGATTTAGAGACACAACTCACAAGACTCTTTTTTTCAAACCGAAACACATTGGTCACGTGCATCTTGCTGTGAAGGGAATAGACAGATGAGGTAGATAGATAAAGATCTAACTAGGAGAAATGAGGGCAGTGGGTAACTAAATAATAGTAAAAGGGTCACATGTAGGACTTCATGACCTTTTTACAAAATCAGAAAGGGTTTATGATTTTCTAACAATACATCATTATCCCTCAAACATGAAGGTAATAAGGAATAGCTAATCACTATATTCTTATCATATTAAAAAGTTCACATCCCCCCCCCCCTCCCAAAAAAAAGCTGTAGCTGCCCAAAATAATTCTTTCAGTGAGACAAGAAAGGACAAATTTCTATCAGTAAGGTCTTATTTTAAGGTCCATCATGTCATTGCACAAAGATAAATAGTGTGTGTTCAAGCCCCAGTGGACAACTTCATCAAGCATAGGTCAATTGATTCCATCAATACAAAAAATAGACCAGCATACCTGCATGACAAAAGAAAATGGTATGGTATGCAACTATGCAAACCTGAGTGAGTAGACATCGAGGAGGGAGCCATTCTCATCAACGATAGGAATTGAGCTGACTCTATCTGGAGGGGAAAAAGAAGGAAGTAAAATTTAGTAGCTGTTACTTCATAAGGATGTAAAATATTATTTCTAAATATTACAACAGCAACTTAAGAAACAGCACATACAGTTCAAAAAGGAACAGGCTTAAAGGAGAATCTCAACCTGGAAGAATAAGTTAACCTCATTCTTGTATTTTAAGCATTTCGAATGTGCTTGGTACAAGTTTAGCTCACATCACAACTTTACATCATAAGTCGTCTGTGTGAATCCCTAGAGTTAACAATACTAATCAATAACCTTCAAATATAAAGCAATGTTACTACCTCAGTCACTAGGTTCTCCTATTGGCCTAGTAAAGGCAACATTTTCCAAATGAGGCAGTGAAGTAACAACGATACAAAATCAACTATGTAGGCATCAAAATGTGTTTTCCCTTTTGACTAGAATCAGGTTCTCCCATAATCGTGTATAAGTTTTGTAGTGTTGCAATTTGCAAATGCCAACAAACAGAATAGCATCCAAAGGATATGAATTACTACCAAGTTTCATCCTGTGCTATACTGCTACCATGGTAAAAAAACTTCCCTGACATGACAATCATATAATTCAGACTGTACAAAAGGTAGTACTATGTACTCTTTAAGTACTACTACCATGATTTCCAGCTCTGGGGATGTAGGTCTACTCCAAATTCTTTTTATTATGTGCTCAACGAGACAATGAGAGAAGCATAGATATTTGTAGGGAAGACAGTTCACAGATCATCTGTAAAGAAATCTAGACACTGAAAACTGTTCTTGCATGTAATATTTAGCAAATATTCTTGATTACATATGCCCCAGTATTATGTCTCTATTGTAGGCTTCCAGAAATCCAACAGCTAAAAAACTGATAATTATGAATATAGCTGTCCAAATTGCTCAGTTCAGACTTCGAAAAGTATAATTCAAGGGGGAAATTCAGAGTACATGTTGTCAAAACTCAAATGTATCACTTTAAAAGATGAACACTAATGTAATGCGTGCATAATCCTACCTAGCATCTACGATGTAATAAATTAAAAGGCTTTTGTACATGTCATGTGGTACAATTTATTTCATACCTTGACTGTTGTATTGAAATTGATTATATGCATTATTCAAGAAGAACTAATTGTTAAGTGTGTATGTATAGAGAATCTAGTGTCTTGGCCCATGTAGCACTAGCCCATGAACCTCAAGTGTGTGTGTGTATCGCCTCAATAATCAATAAGATGCATATTTGTGAATAGCAAAATATCTCTCTTCCTCTCTAAATTAATATGGTATTAGAGCATATCTAGGGTTAGGGTTTCCCACCTTTTCCGCCGCTGTCGCCAGGCTTGTCGTTGGCGTGCTCCAGTGATCATTGTCAGCATGGTTGTCACAGCGTCGCCAAGTCTTTTGCCTAGGCATCGTGGCGGTCTAGAGAGTACGCCATGGACTTTTGCCGTTCTCTCCTCCCCCACTCCCATCCCACGGCCGCCCCCATCATCCTCGGCTTCGGCCGGTGGGAACAGCCGGATCTGGTTGGATTATAGCTGAGGGCAGTTGGATTCGACGGGGAGATAGGTGGGGACGATGGGTTGCGGTGGTGGTGTGCACAAAGACGGGTGGATTCGGCGGAGACGGGGCGGGAGGTGGCGGCTCGGAGAAGCGCACCGGGGATAGGAGGCGGCGAGGGGGGAGGTGGTGTTGAGCGGGAAGTTGGGGACGGGAGAAGGCACCGAGAGGGGAGGGAGGAGGGGAGGCGGTGTCGAGCGGGCGGGCGCTGCGGAGGAGGCACGACGCGACGCCGGTGAGTTCAGGTCAGAGGTGAGTTCGAGAATCGGGACTGGGAATTCTAAAGTGAGGACCTAATTGCAAAGAAAGTGATTATAAGATACTTGGAGGACCTAGTTGATATTTCACATTGACGGGTTGGATTAGAAAACGCACAGTTGTTCGTCGTTTCGCCTGGACAACGCCATGGCGCCTCTTAGATGTCGTGGTCGCCATGACAACCATGACTATCAGCTCTATCCATTGTCCTCATCATCTATCTGGTCACGCACGAGCTCAATCCTTCGTCTCTTAGCTCAGTTTTGCTGCCGCCAGTCGTCGATTTGGCTACCGCTACCGGATTTGTCGGTTTTGAGCTCTGGATTTGCGCCACCGGCTCTTCTTCATCATCGCTGGCATCCTCACGTCTTCCTCGAGCCTTCAGCTCGAAATCTAGCATCCTTGGCGTCGTCCTTGCATGCCACTAGCTTGGGATTGGTTCGGTTCCCCCGTTAACTTGATTTCCTCCATCGATTGTCATCAGGATTCAGCAGCAAGATATGTCTGTGGAGGATTATTGCATCACTCTCTTGCACCATAGGGCTTTTGGAGCTGATGGCTAGGAAGCATCGATACTCCACTGAATTGCCGTACTCGTATCCGATATGGTGATACATTCCGATACGTGGCGATACGATATCGGCGGAGTATCGGTGAATTTTAGCCAAAAAATTTGAAAAATAGCCCGATACGTTTCTGATACGTTGCGATATGTTGTCGATACATTTAGCCGCATGGCCCAACAGACGAATTCAGCCCACTCGCGCTAGTACTTCTCTAGACTCTAGTTTCTAAACCCTAACCCTCATGGCTCACACCACACATGCAGTCTCACTCTCGCACAAGGTTGTCACGGCGCTCCGGCAAGTCGAGGCGAGGCCGAGGCGCCTGGACGCCTAGTCGACTAGGCGCCCGCCATGGCGACAGTTAGACGATAGTAGTTAGACGATATAATAGCATAAATTATCAAAATAACTATGTCTTAGAAGGTCTAAATCAGAAAAAATCTATTGAAAGAGGGGTCTATTTGTAATTTTTAGGGGTCTATTCGTAATTTTCAGGAACTGTAAGGACTAAATCACAAAAGACCAAAACAATCCTATAACCTAACCACCGGCCCGAGCCTGGCATCTTGGCCCGTTTCCCCCAAACCCACACGCGCCGCCTCCTCTTCGCCGCCTCGCCTCCGCCCTCATCTCCGCCGTCGCCTCCTCCCCTCCCGCTGCCTCGCCTCCTCTCCATGGCTGCCTCCTCCTCCCCTCCCACCGCCTCGCCTCCTCTCTACCTCCTCCCCTCCCGCCACCTAGCCTCCGGCCTCCTCTCGCCGCCGCCTCCTGCTCTCCGCCGCCTCCCTCCTCTCCGCCGCTGCTGCCTCCTACCTACCGCTTCTTCCTCCCCGCCAACGCCGTCTGCCTCCTCTGCCGGATCCGGGCGGTGTAGTCCAGATCCGGCGACGGCAAGGCTCGAGGACGGCGGAGATGGAGCCCAGCACGGGGGTCGGTGTGATGCGGCTCGAGAAGAGCGTCGGATGAGGCAGCGACAGCACGGGAAGAGGCGGCCGGCTCAAGATTTGAGCCGGCGGCGGCCATATCTACGCGAGAAGGGCTAGAGGGGGCCGGATTCGGCCTGGAGGTGGCCGCCTAGCTCCTCAGCCCTAGGCGACGAGCCTTGGCGTCGCCCTCCGGCCGCCAGGACGACTTGGCGTCGCCTAGGCGACGCCTAGGCGACGCCGTGACAACCATGCTCTCGCATCCCAACTCCCTGCAGCAGCCGCTCCCCGCTCGCTGCTGCCTAGAGGTCTCCTTCGCCAGCCGCCGCCCTTGCCTACAGGTCTCCCTCGTCGTCCATCGCCGCTTAGAGGTCTCCCTCGCCAGCCGCCGCCCCTACCTACAGGTCTTCTTCACCGGCCGCCGCCCCCTGGAGGTCTCCCTCATCGGCCACGCCACCTGGAAGTCACCCACCGCCTGGAGGTGTCCCTCGCCGGTAGCCACCGCCTGGAGGTCACCCACGCTAGCCGCGCCGCTCGCCCCTCGGCCTCCTCTTCTTCCTCATGTTAATCATCAACTAACATTATAATTTGATCTTCCATATCCATCACATACTGAATTTAGAGAATCTTGCATGGGATTCTGCAGCTCCTAAAGTTCGTCCATCGCCAAGGTGACCAAGTACATTGGACTTGCCTGCGCTCAATGTCGTCATAAGGAGCTTATTGATGGTATTGAAGAACTTGTTAAGTTCTTGATTGGTTGCCTTTTTTATGTTCAGTGTTTTCCTGCAATTTGTGTTTGCCTCTTCCTATTAGAACTCACAAACTCACCAAATTGATTATGTTAGTACTCCTCAACTTCATCCTTAGGGATGGTGTAAGTGAGGGGGGGTTCTCACAAGTATTGGAGAAAGAAATCTGTGGAATTGAGAAGGTAAACTTAGTTTCAGGAGATGCTGTTTGAAAAAGTGTTCATACTCATGACTGAATATTCAGAGTTCTAACCCATTGTCCGTCTCAGGCATGGAAATCGCTAGATCATGAAAGGTGGATTTATATGAAAGGTGCAACACTGATACTTTCTGGTGGCGAGGACACAAAAAGAAAGAAACCACATGATCTTCACATGTTCGATGTGAAGCCATTCGGCTGTTAGAGGTCTCCACATTTTTTTAATTTTTAAATACATATATACTTGTCGTATCAACGTATCCTTGTTTTTGCAATATATCGTATCGAGGTATCGCTATATCCATGGTTGTCACGGCGTCGCCTAGGCGTCGCCTAGGCGACGCCAACTCGTCCTGGCGGCCGGAGGGCGACGCCAAGGCTCGTCGCCTAGGGCTGAGGAGCTAGGCGGCCACCTCCAGGCCGAATCCGGCACCCTCTAGCCCTTCTCGCGTAGATATGGCCGCCGCCGGCTCAGATCTTGAGCCGGCCGCCTCTTCCCGTGCTGTCGCTGCCTCATCCGACGCTCTTCCCGAGCTGCATCACGCCGACCCCCGTGCTGGGCTCCATCTCCGCCGTCCTCGAGCCTTGCCGTCGCCGGATCTGGACTACACCGCCCGGATCCGGCAGAGGAGGCAGACGGCGTTGGCGGGGAGGAAGAAGCGGTAGGTAGGAGGCAGCAGCGGCGGAGAGGAGGGAGGCGGCGGAGAGCAGGAGGCGGCGGCGAGAGGAGGCCGGAGGCTAGGTGGCGGGAGGGGAGGAGGTAGAGAGGAGGCGAGGCGGTGGGAGGGGAGGAGGCAACCATGGAGAGGAGGCGAGGCAGCGGGAGGGGAGGAGGCGACGACGGAGATGAGGGCGGAGGCGAGGCGGCGAAGAGGAGGCGGCGCGTGTGGGTTTGGGGGAAACGGGCCAAGATGCCAGGCTCGGGCCGGTGGTTAGGTTATAGGATTTTTTTGGTCTTTTGTGATTTAGTCCTTACAGTTCCTGAAAATTACGAATAGACCCCTAAAAATTACAAATAGACCCCTCTTTCAATAGATTTTTTCTGATTTAGACCTTCTAAGACTATCGTCTAACTGTCGCCATGGCGGGCGCCTAGTCGACTAGGCGTCCAGGCGCCTCGGCCTCGCCTCGACTTGCCGGAGCGCCGTGACAACCTTGGCTATATCCTTATCGCCGTACCTGTATCGTGTATCGAGGCATCCTAGGCCGATGGTACCCAAGACCATTTCTTGTTGTTCAGGATGTGTGGCCAAGGATGTCTATGAGCAGCAGACACTCATGTATTTTTTGTGTGATGGGACTCCGTTCAGAGTATAGCCGATTCGCACTCAGTTGCTCAACTGTGTGACTCATTCACTGGTTGAGGCCCTCTGTCTTGATTGTTGAGGAGACACATCTCCATTCACTCGGTGCTATTTCAGCGTCATCACCACATGGTCTTTTGGGTCTTCCCAAAACAAGATCTACTAGAACCACCACCTCAGGACCGGGCATCTGCTCCCACTGCAAGATTGGTCATCGTGTTGACAGATGCTTCATGTTACACCTAGACTTGCTGACTATCATGCCAGACACTCCTCTGATTGTCGTCGTAGAGCACCTACTGGCTCTAGTAGAGCACCCACTAGAGCATCTACTAGGGCAGTCACTTCTGCTATGACTTCTGTGTTTTCTAGCCCAGGCTCAGGATCAATATCTGCTATGATCAAGGTTCTAAAAACCAGTAAGCGGTACTCGACCGGTCACCCAACCTAGTAGTGATTATACGGCATAATCGTCCTATTATGCGACATAACCAGCCCGATTATGCAGATAACCGGCTAACAGGTAGGGGCACCCGTTACTTGTATACGGCCTAGTAGACCCGTTTTTAGAACACTAGCTATGACTATTGTGATTGCATCATCTACATTGAGTGCTAGTCGCCATTGGGTTCTGGACTCGAGTGCTTCTTTTCATGTCACTTCAAATCGCACTCAGCACAGTGGTTGTACACCTGTGACGGACGGTATATGTGTTCAAATAGCAGGCGGTACACTCTATTACTCATCATGGCACTCTTTCTACATCTCACTTCTCTATTCCCAATGTGTCCATTGTTCCTAAGTTATCTATGAACCTTCTTTCTGTTGGTCAATTGACTGACATGAACTGTTTTGTTGGATTTAATGACTCTTGTTTCATTCAGGATTGTCAGAGCAGCAGAGTGCTTGGTTTTGGCCATCGCCGTAGAGGCTCTCCTAGTCTATATTTTGGACTCTCTACATCTTCCTTCCATCCGTACCTTGAAGGTCTCATTATCATCTGTTATGTCATCTTCTCATTCTCCTATTGGTTCTTCATTTAGCAAGTGGCATTAGGTCATCTATGTGGATCTTGCCTTACCACTTTAGTTCATCAGGGTTCCTTAGGCCATGTCACGTTTGAGTCTAGCTTTCATTATACTGGTTGTAAGCATGGTCCTACCTTGTTCGTTCACACATCTCAGTGGAGACGTACTCTACTTATGCTATATGTAGATGATATGTTGATTACAGGAGATGACATGGACTATGTGGCATTTGTCAAGATGGAAATTGAGTGAGCAATTTATGATGTTAGACTTACGACCACTAAGCTATTTTCTGGGGATTGAGGTTCATTCTGATAGCGATGGCTAGTACCGAGAATCGCTATGTTCAAGATCTGCTTGCTCGATCTGGTAGACTGATACTCGCATTGCTGCTAAACCTATAGAGCTCACCTGCAACTTCATCCTACAAACGATGTACTACTGACGTCCTTCCCACTAATCAGGTTGTTGGGAACCTTGTTTATCTTACTGTCACCATGCCAGATATTGCTCATGTTGTACATGTGCTTAGCCAGTTTGTTAGTACTCCCACTTCAGTCCACTATGTTCACTTTCTTTGTGTGCTGACATACTTGAGGGAGGCTGCATCTAGACGTCTATTTTATGCCAGTTCGAGTTAGCTCCACACTTACTTTGACTCCATTTGGGTGAGTGACCTGTTGATTGCCGTTCTATCACTGGCTATTGCATGTCTCTTGGTACTTCGTTCATTGCCTGAAAGTCCAAGAAGCAGACTACGGTATCACCCTCTAGTGCAGAGGCTGAGCTTCGGGCGTTTGCCACTACCACCTCACAGATTGTATGGCTTCGATAGCTTTTGGCTGATCTCGGTGTTCTTTGTGATGACCCTACACCTCTATTTTATGACAATACAAGCGTCATTCAGATTGCAAGTGATCCGGTTAAGCATGAGTTGACAAAACACATTGGTGTTAATGCATCATTCATAAGGTCTCATTGTCAGCGGTCAACCATCAGCCTCCAGTATGTATCCTCAAAGCTTCAAGTTGCGGATTTCTTCACTAAGGCTCAGACTCGAGAACAACACCGGCTTCATCTACTCAAACTCAATGCCTTAGATCCTCCTGATCCACCTTGAGTTTGAAGGGGGTGTTAAGTGTGTATGTATAGAGAATCAAGTGTCTTGGCCCATATAGCCCATGAAGGCCCATAAACCTCAAGCGTGTGTGTGTGTGTGTATCTCCTCAATAATCAATGAGATGCATAGTTGTGAATAGCAAAATATCTTTCTTCCTCTCTAAATTAACGCTAATCACATACTTAAGTTGATTCTGTAGCCAACAATCACCGTGCTATGGTCATAAGAATCAACTGGGAAAAATAATATGTATACTGGCATTTGAAATGTCAATTATATGGTACCTTCAAGCAGCAAATCCAGGCAGGAATTTAGAGGAGCACTCGGTCGCAAAGTTCTAAGCTGTCTATTACTTGCCCTGCCAGTATGTGGCGACCATGTACCAATAGGAATACTGACAATCTGATTTTGTAGAAATGGATAACCTCCAGGTTGTTCTTGGAGCCTTGAGCAAAGAACTAAGTACACCATTAAGATAAAGTGAGATCAATTTGAGGCACAGGTAAAACTAAGAGAATGACCAGTCATAGTCTTATAAAATAATACCGTACATTTCAAAATCCCCGGAAGGGTTGCAAGATTAAGTAAAGGCATCCCTGATGAATCCGGCAAGGACTTGAAGATAGGAACTGAAGATATTTCATTTCTAGTTATAGTCAGTGCCACATCCATTAAATTATCTGAATCCTTAACCTGAAGAAAGACATGTAGCACCATAAGAGAAAAAATCACAATTATTTACTAGTTGTGTTAAAAGAATTGAAACGCAGACGTGATTCCATCAATGTTCAACTCCTATCAATACAGAAGATTCAAAGTATCAGGGCCTGTTTGGATGTGGGGGGTTTGGATTTGGATTAGCCAGGCCTAATCCTGCCAAATCCAAACAGGCCCCTAGTTTAGCTGAAAGAATTGCAACAATGACATGTAGAACACTCATTCTGCAGTGCCAAGTAATTATAACAAAATAACATTCCAAAAGTAAAAGACAGGAGTCATATGAACACCAGCCTTGATCAACACCACCACATCATTCATCATTGGCACATAGATTTTTCTACAAGCACTTTGACAGATTTTGAGGGGAAAATGATAGTAACATTTACTACTGTCCATTTATCCCACTTTCAAGATATCCGTCAATTTGTACTTCTTCTGCCCAAAAATGGCATTAAGCTTAGCATTGTGTTTCTTGACCATATAGAGAATTTCTTACAAATATTTTTTCCCTATTTTGTCGGTGCTGATCTGAGACTCGTTATACAGCAAATCAAATGAAAGAAGTATGGCAAATAAATAGGAAAAATACATGAATTAATGGCCTTCTCTGCATTGCAGCAACATCAGGCCCCGCATAAAACTGCAGTTTTGCTTCTTTCCAAGCAGAAACTGAATGCATTTCAAGCTCCTCATGGCCAAGAGCTCGAATGTTTCTCTGCAACTGCAGACCCAACAATTAGTAAAAATGTAAAATTCTTGAGAGAAGGAGAAATACAGTAATTCAATCTCACCTTTCTTAAAATTAATACAAAATCAGAGGCAGTTAGCATGCCTGTTATGGTTCGCTGTTGATCATCCCAAAGAGGACCCAAAGCAAGGCCCTAGAACAAGAAAAGTTCGATTGTGTACTAGTCGTACAGTATTTAATTGACAAGGGAAAATCAGATGTTGGCTAGTGGACCACACCGTACATGAATACATCAAGGACAAATGATAATTTACCAGACAAATAGAACCTTAAATGGGAACAATTGCTTATTTGTCAGTTATTCTAGGTAGTAGGTAAAGATAAAGAAATGCCTGCTGCTAGATGAAGTGTTTGCTCAACTGTAAAATGTAGAAAGAAATAAATGAATTGCTTCTAAAAAGGAGGTTAATTCTTGCAAGCATATTTTCTAAAATTCTTCAATAGCATGATGATCAAACATAGCGAAGTTCAAATGAGAGTAAACAAGCACCGAAAAGAGAAAACTAAATTATAGGAACAATTCTTGCAAACACATACCTCATCATGCATGATTTTAAATGCTTTCTTGACAGGAAGCTGAGCATCCAAAATTGCTAACTGAAATGCTTATATGAAATATGATCATTCACATGGTCCAAAACAAAGTGTTGATCACAAAAGAAGAATCTCACCTTGCTAGAATCAGGAACAACATCATATATGGTATTATGTAATAATATTTCAGAGACCCGATGGTGGAAAGCTATCTGCATGCCTGAGTTTTGAGATGATGGTTCTGGGGGCATCTGTTTGGAGATTTATGGCATAGTACATAACAGACCATTAGTTATTAGGAAGATTCTACTATTGTCCAAATGCAGGACAGAAAATACAATGTGAAACTTTGGCACATACTGTTGTCAAAATAGTACCCTCATCCATATTAATTCCTCTGATGGAAGAAAGCTCTGGTTGCACAACCGGGTGTGTATTATTTTCTACAAGAACTTCATTGCTGATCAGCCCCAATTCACCGCGTACACAAGGTTTAGTCTCGTCACACCTCCAGACACCATCAACCAAAAATCGGTACTGAATTACACCAAAAGACCACATGAATGTATGTAAGAGCAACAAAAAACAGGAGCAGGAGAATATTATATGACAATGGGCACACTTTTCACCATTACAAGATCATGTTCATGTTGTTTGCTAACCTAAGAATGGAACCAAACAATCACATAATGAACATCATAATTCATAAGTGATAGGATGTCCAATAATAAGTGAGTGATTCTCTACCAAAGTGCAATGTATCCAACAATTACTTAGAAAGTGGGTTGTTAAAGCATAGCAGCAAAGCACTTTTATAGTGGATACATATAGTGTTGATATAGCAGGCACGTCATGTTTGGCTACATCTAGTCACTCAATCTTAAAAGCAAAACATCCAAAATACAAAACCTAATATGACAATGCCAAAGATCTAACACTTCTATTAATTGCTAGATAAGAATTCAAAAGATCTTGAAGAAATACATCAAAACAATGGGTTGCTAAATAAGAAAGTAGTTAAAAGGGTAACGAACATGGAAAGTCCAGGACAAATTTGGTATAAATGCAAGTATTAATTGCTTCCAGCAAAAAAGAGGCGCAATAAAAAAAACCTAGAAAAGATGGGATAGATGGCAAACATGGAAATCTGAAAAACTAAAGTGCCTTCGTACTAAGTGCCACTACACACTACACATTACAAATGGCATTAGAGGGGCACTTCGATGCTGCAACTGTATAGACACTCAAATCTACAGAAACCATTATGTAACGTCCTCCTCCGGAACTATGGAAACGGGAGCGGCAAACTGGTCCCCCCTATGCTAGGCATACCCCTAATTGTACACGAATCTGTTTAACCCTTAACGACTATTTCCCTGTGGACTAATATTTACAATATAGGTATGCATGTATATGGTTATGCAATAGGCAGAACTCCAGACCGCAAAATGATGCAACTTCAACTTGAATTCTTATTATTTTCATACAAGTCAAACTGCAAAACTATATTTGTCAAAGCAAACGAATGGTGCAGGTGAAACAAGGGCAACAGTCAATCCAAGTTCCGCTTTCTCTCAGAAGGCCAACTTTCCATTATTCAAAGGGAAGGGCTTCTTTCCCCTCAAATCGCAGTTTTTTTTTCTTTGTTAGTACAATGCTCTATAATAAGTTGCAATAATATCAGAAATAAAATAAACAATAGTCACCTGTGAGAGTATCTTGATAAAGATATGGCATAAATACATCTAGTACCTAAATTCTAAGGCATCATTGATTCAACTTTCTTTTACTACCGTCATACATGGTTTTGTTAAGCTATTATATTTTAATCTGCTAGTGCACAGGGCATAGAATGATAAGCACTTCAGTATCATATATTACCAAATAAAACATCATTGATGTTAGACCAGTTCTAGACCTAGTCCTTTTGATTCTATGTCTAACCAGGGGTTTTTCATCTGGCTGCTACACTGTAATATGATCACTGCAAAGCAGCTAGTAAGGTCCGCATAAAAGTGTCAACAGCGAACACTACCTGATACCGGTATACCACGTATGATGCATATCGTTGAGATCATCAGATGTATAGTTTAATCACTAAGTGCATTTCATGTCAGATCACCAGTTCACAGTTCACTAACTATAAGCTCTCAAATCTCCACCTGCCACACTGAAGGCAACTGGGTACAGGCACAGCTGCTGCGCATAGAATAGTTCATCCCAAGAAATGGCTACATATTTTCCTACGTGTTCAAGGATCGTCAGTTCCACCTCGCATTTAAGCCCAGATGCATTGCACCAGCACGTCTCAATGGCCATCCACCACAACTACCAACTAACCTTAGACACATTGCCGCCCAAACATACTTTCGACAAAAGAGGCACGCCAAGATACCAAGCGAAATCAGGCCGCTAAGCCCTCACCGATCGCAATTCGATCCTACCCGCTTTCTCAACAATCATCAAAAGCTCTTACAAGCATGCCAATCAAGAACTAACAAGCCTATCACAAGTATAACAAAGCAGCACCATAAATATACATAATCAAAGCGAAGAGCGAGCCCAATCCGAGCAATTCGAGCATCCCACCTGATAAACCCCGGGAGGAAGATCGAACACCACCTGGAACTCGGCCCCGACCAACCCCATGGGCCACTCCCTCCACCTGCGCGCAAACACACACACAAGAAAACAAAATTCAGCATTACCACCGCAGAAAGACCCGGCCTTTCGCCCAAACCCCGCCCCAAGATCGAATCTTTCCGACCCACCCGGTGAAGCTGCCGCATAAGGAGGCGCGCTCGCCGCCGTACGGCCACACGAAGCGGCGCAGCACCATGGAGAAGACCGGGCCAAGAACCCTAGCAGCAGCCTAGCGCCCCGCACAAAACCCAGGCCTAGTCGAGCCCCGAGTCCATCCAATCCAAGAAACCAGCCCGCCCGGATTGGGTTTAAGTAGTAGCAGGCGAGGGCAAGGATGGTATGGATTAAATGAGGTAAAAAAAAGAGGAAATTTTGCGTGAGGAGGGAGGGAGGGAGGAGGCGGCGAAGCAAGCGAGGAAGGAGTGAAGAGGGAGGGCGGAGAGAAAAAAGCGTTGGTTTTTGCGTTGGAGCGTGTGTGCGGGCGTTTGTTTGTTCGCCCTCGCTTTGGGTTGGTTGTTGGAGGGTAGCGTAGTCTAGTGAATTTCTTCTTCTTTTTTTCTTTTCTCTGTATGTGAATTTTTTTTGGGGGGTTTTGGTGTGTTGGGTGGTTCTTGGGGCGGCAAATGATCATTGGCCGTTGCTCCGGGCTTTGGGGGGGTTTTTTTTCCTGCTTGGGCTGTTGACATGTTGTGGTTTTTTCTTCTCCTCTTTTCTCAACTTTTTAACCTTTTATCTTTTTTTTACTTTTGTGAGGGTTTTTTTTGGACTTTTATTGAGGAACTTGGTCTGAAAGGGGCCTTTTTTGTTTTTAGTGTCATCACATTATATAAAGTAGAGGTATTGAACGGATGCTCGACTCATAAAAATTTATTCAATAAGCTGTATAGCGCTAACAGATAATACGTAGA
The DNA here is from genome assembly GCA_017311315.1 of Dendrocalamus latiflorus. Taxonomy (NCBI): domain Eukaryota; kingdom Viridiplantae; phylum Streptophyta; class Magnoliopsida; order Poales; family Poaceae; genus Dendrocalamus; species Dendrocalamus latiflorus. The sequence continues at coordinate 18,461,541 of CM029638.1, read as the reverse complement.
CCTTTCGACATGCCAAAGACCATGTGTAGATGAGGTATTACATAAAATAGTTTGACCAATGAGTAAAGAGACAGCGAATAGCAACAATATTGACACCATCACGGTTCACGGACATTGTGGTTCGCGACTAGAGAAGTCAAGCAAAAAATGACAAATACATTGGCTATCTCTTATGTAAGCATTACGGGCTGGAATTCGTCTAGCACCGACTAATCATCTTCTCTACCATGGACGGTAACTCAACTTTCAAGGAAGGAGATCATCTTTTCTCACTAAACCTTTGGTTGCAATTGACAAAGAAAACTCTGATGCTACCAGTCTTAATACATGCAAGGGATCAGCTAGAGAAAGATGAAGGGTGGCGAAGGGTGTTTATTTATCATATCATTTGTCTCTCCCTCAGTAGAGAGAAGGAAAGGTAAATTGTTATAAACTTAAAAATACAGTGGCTACCATAGTTACATAATTATAAGTTGGTTTTCTGGAAATAAGGATTCCACACCTTAAAATGCCAATGTGGCAATTTCTATCTATTATCTAAAAAAAGACCAAGTCGACTAAATTATTTTTTTTCTAGCTCTTGGATTACTTTGGAGGAATGTAATAACCTAAAATACTCCCCGTCGTGAGGTACAAAGAATCCTCCATCTTTTTTATTCGGCGAACGAAGGAATCCAGCATGACTACATGGGCTTTCTCAGGTGACTAGCATCCACCAAACATCGTTTTTGATGTGACGTAATACTTAATTAGATTAAGTATATTTGTAGCGCAAAGTCGCAAGCTTCCAACTCAGTGCGTGCAAACCAACCCACAGTGAATCAGAACAAGTGGTTATTTGTATGGGGTGGATTTGCAAAACGTAGAAAGCCAAATTCAGTTGGTATCAAAGGGAAATAGAAATAACTGGATAAGTTTGTTATGACCTTTATATGAGTAAATAGAATGGTTTTCTGTGGTATCATTAGTAGCTACGTCCTACGTGCGCTTAATCTGAATTCTGAAATCAGTATATAGGAGTGATAATTTCTAAAAGACACTGTTGGGATAAAGAAAAGGGGCTACAGTATCAAGGAAATGAGAGGAAAACCTAACAAAATAAAAGCACAACAAAACTAAAAAGAAATACAACTAGATGATTACATTTCGTACCGATGACTGCGATGAGGATCAATCACGTACTAGCGATTTAGTTGACCTATAAGACAAAAAAACAACTACAACTTGTTACGGGGAACCTACGACAAAAAACAACCACAACTTGTTACGGGGAACCTACTTTATGCCAGAAACGGAATCCTGTAGGGTGTGGCACGCGAGCAGTGTAGGTTTTGTTTACACGCGTGCGCATATACAAGGATATCATGGTGCTCAGACTCTATGATTAGATCTTTTCATTTAAGATTAAGACTTTCCATTCTGATATATTATATATCATTACATTTATATGCATCTAAAAGCAATCTAAAGGCAGTGAGGCCTAGTGCCCAGATATCACAATGCCCCATTTCAACATTTTATATATATATATATATAGTATAAATAACAGGGGCACCATGGTGCCCAGACTCCATGAGCGAGACTTTTCATCTATGAGTGAGATTTTCCATCCATAATTAAGACTTTCCGTCCATGTTAATGACTTCCTTTCCATACTATTGTACTAACACGCATCTAAAAGCAATCCAAAGGCAGAGAGGCTTTGTGCCCCATTTCAGCGTCCTTTATATATATATATATATATATATACATATATACATATATACATATATATACATATATATATATATATACATATACATAGGAAAATTACGTAATGCACCATGGTGCCTAGGCACCAACATCCGATACACGTGTATGATTGATAATTTTTTTGAGTTTGGGTATGAAAATGTTTTATACCCTTGATATATTTATGGTAAGTAAGTTTTGAACTCAGTTCAAACTAGTTTGAACTACTTTTGAGTTCAATGCAACTACAGTGAGTATATACCATAAAAATAGTTCAAACTAATTAAACTGAAGTTGAATTTAAATTTTTTCGGAGTTTGACATCTCAAATATACTTTTTTATGGGTATATGAAAATACCCACATCAAACGTTGCGAATCTCGAAGCAAATCAATGGGTATTGATATTGGTGCCTAGGCACCTTGGTGCATGAAACACTCGTCCCATACATAAATAGTAAACAAGAACATAAATAGTAAACAAGAACGTGAATAGGAAATAAGAACAGAAATAGTAAAGTACTGAATTTAAAGCACACAAAAATAAAAGAAGATATGCTTATGCAATAACTGAAAGATAGTATGCAGATGCATAAAAGTAAGATAGAAACTTAAAGAACTGAAAGTAAAGAACACAATATAAAGTTAGAACGAAATAGAAATAATATAGAACATAAGAACTTAGAATATAAGTAAGAGATAGAATATAAAGAAGATAAACAAAGAACAGAATTAGTAATATAAAGGACAAACTGAAAAAGACATAAATAATAGAATGAACTTGAAATAATCAAACTGAAACATAGAGAGTGTAGGGAGAAATCGTTCTTCGTTCATTCATATACCTTGTAGACAGAAGGAATCCTTCTGTGTAGTACACCAGAACTTAGAACTACTACAAGTTTTAGTTATACAAACCCTACTTTGATTTTACACACTTACACTCTTACAATCTTACACTCTTACACACTTAGACTCAAAGATTGAGTCCTTATTTAGGCTACTACTTATCTTACACTAGTTTGGTAGTGGAGTGGTGATCGACTTCCTACTCTAAGCTTGTGGAGCTCTTGAGCACTTAGAGCCGTGTGAGGAGTGATCTCAGGAGTGATCCTTTGAGTTCCTCGTAGGAGTGATGCCCTTTGAAGCTTGCCTTCATGCCCTTTATATAGGGGTCGCCACCCCTGGGATAAGCATGGGTAGAGATGCCCCATGATGACGCCTTTTGACTGGCAATATTATTCTTCATGATGACGCTTTACACCTCAGGGAGTCATGATGAAACTTTAGACCTCCGTGAAGAATATTCGTCATAATGACACTTTTGACCAGACTGTATTCTGTCTGCAATAGTAAATAGTACTCATATAATTGTCCTGACAATTGTTCTCGTTGTCGGAGAGCTTCTGCGAACAATTATTGTTCTTCGCTGCCTTCATCTACTATCATTGGTGCAGAGGTTGTGTCTTTATCTGGCTGGAGTAATTCATACCAATCTAGTATTTTGCGATATTCTCTCCTAATTAAGGTGTCTTCTCGAAAATCTGGTTTTAGTAGACGTCCAACACCTTTATGTAGGAAACCATTACACCATATGTTCATTATTTGATTCTGAAAGATCATCTGGTATGAGGTGTCGAGATGAATACTTTCTTCAATTTCCATGGCTTCTTTGAACCATCGCCACTTATCATGATTTGTTCTCTGATAGAAGAGTTCCCTTTGTTCTTTTGTTAGAACACCAGTTCTTCTTCTGTCAAATAAATTGAAATGTCCTTTGAAAATATAAATATCACGCATTGCTGGCCTGACTGGTGTTATAAACCTTGGAGGAGTAGAATAGAAGACAAGTTTGTATCTTTCTCTGAATGACACCAATTTCTTGCAGGCTTCTTTAACTGCAATCCCAAGGTCAGATTGAAGAATTTGATTTAGCGTGCCATAGATGGCAGAGACTAAACCTTGGTCTATAATACTTTGAAGAGAAACATCTTTGTGGTTTCGTGTTTGTAGACCCTGGAAGAATTTGAGGTCTATTTCTGCTCTCAGTATTATATATTTGTGGTGAGGCTGAAAAATTGTTTGGTCATCAAGGTGGAGGAGTGGAAATGTATGAATATTAATTCGGATGCTAGGGTTTATTTCTTTTCCCTCATATAAGTCAATGAAGTATTCTTGAAGGTCTGAGAATACTCTCATTTGTCTCTCTTGATATTTTTTCCAAATTAACTCTTGAATATCTAGTCCTAAGCAAGACAGTGTTTGCTTAGTTTTAAAACTTAATCTGGAAATAAGGATCTCTTGAGAAGTAAGGCTAAAGGATTCTCTCAAAGCTAAATTCTCTCTTCTTACTTCATTTTTGTGGCTACAACTACTCTCTCTTATCCCTTTATTTTTGTGGCTACATGCAATTGTATGAATGCTTTCAGATGCTGATAATGCCATGGTTCTTATTTGTGGAAATGCTGTGAGTAGTTCTTTGATGTTTATGTAGTCTGGAGATGCAATTATGGTGGATGCATATGTTTGTTTGTGGAAAGAACCATTGCTTGGTGAGCTTGTAGCCAAGCTCGATATTTTTGAAACATTTTCATGAGACCTCTTATAGAGATCTGATATCTTCGGATCATCTGGGGATTCTCCCAGATCCAATATTTTGGAATATTGAGATGGTCTCAAATTGAGGCTCATCTTTGAATTTTTTGATGATCTAATACTCAGATCTGATACTTTTGATCTGGTGCCCAGATCCAATAATTTTGAATTGCTAGGTGATCCAGCATCTTGACATAATACTTTTGACGAGCATCCTTCCCATGTGGGAAGAATATCTCTTGATACATAAGCCTCTTCTGTGGGCATATAATCTGATGATATTGCCTTTGTATCTTTAGGCATCATATAATTGAAATAGTAAGCCAGCCCAAGAAGTGCATGAGCCTTTTCTTTACTATTCTTTGCTTGCCAGATTAAATTGAGCAAGCCTTGCTGCAATTCTGTTGCAGGAAAATTATGATTGAACCGCTCAGAATTCCCCTCCCGTGGTTGGGGTAATTTCCAAGAGCTCATCTGTGTATATCTTTGCTGGGACATGATTCCCCTGTAATGTGACAAAGAGGCAACCAACTGGATTAGTTGATGATCATGAAAGATTTGTGCACACATTACCTTCCTTATATTTTTACTATCATGGATCATGTTTCTTTTGAACAATAATTTGGTAAAAATGTAACATGATATTACATTGGTAAGAATGTAACATGATATTACATAATATGACCAATTATATCTTTGTTTTGGGCTGCATGCTTTCATACATATAATATGAACCAAAACTATTTGATAGTGATGTTTTAGTAATAACCCACTATTGTCAATTTGTGAGTCACCCCATAGGCAACTATGGCAAAGATATGAATCATCATTTAGGCAACTATTGCAAATACATGAGTCATTGCATGAGTCATCATATATGCAACTATAGCAAAGATATGAGTCACCCCATGTGCTGAATTTCTGGTTAAAGAGGTGATATTGATCAAGCTCAAACAAGGGTTTATAAGCTATTTTATGGAAACAAGACTTTATAGGTTTTGCCACTTCATAAAGGTTAGCATGAGAAGCATATGGCTGCATAGAGTTTCGTTTTTTGCTTCCATAGCTAAAGAGTAAGCTCATAAAATGATCATGACAACCTATGTCATGCTTGTAATGATTTTCTAGCAACTTGTTTTGGAAGAGCACTTCCTTATGCATATTTTGATCCTCTTTTTGAGGCCAAGACATGGGAAAAGGATGATTGTTCTTCAGCTGCAATATATTTATGTAACTAACACTTTGAATGTTAGTCATGGTTGGCTCAATGAATATCTCATTGACAATATTTTCTTTTCCCGAAGCAATCTCTATAAATTGATTCAATAACGCTTCTTCGGGTATGGAACAAAATTTTAATTCCAATTCTTGGTTCATGATTTCAAACTTGATACTATCATTTGTCACAAGAAAAGGACGTATCAACGATAAGAATGGTGTGCCTAGAATGACTCCTTGTTTTAGATTTTTAACAAGCAGAAAGGAAGTCTTAATAGAGACACCAGAGATGCAAATGAGAACTTCAGGGATTTTGAAATTGACTTTAAGTTGGTTCCCATCCGCCCCATGAATTTTATGAGTAGATTTTTGAAAATATTTGGAAGGAATAATTCCTTCACGAATACAATTCATATCAGCTCCTGAGTCAATTAAAGTTTTATATTTGAAGTGAAACCCATCAACAAACTTGTATGATATTTCTACATACCATTTTTGCTTGAAATAGGTTTCTATGGAGCTAACTATTTCTTTATTGTTCTGAAGAATTTCTTCTTCTTCAGATTCGCTTTGAGTTTCATACTCACTTTTAATTTCTTCTTTTCTAGAAATTTCTAGAATTTGAATTCTTCTTTGAAGATCATTTAGCACTTCTTTTATATAGTTTTGTTCTTGAAGCAAGTTGATGGACCGAAATGGCGACATGGGGGGGGGGTGAATGGTGCCTTCAAAACTCCCCAAGCACCCACACAGCAAAACGGTCGAAAGAACTGACTTCTCTGGTCGAACGCACGTGGTAGTAAGCCAACTGATGGTCGAACACCACGTGGTCGAACACTTGCCCGAGCCGACAAAAGAAATCAAACAAAGAAAACTGCGCGGTTGAAACAAGAATGGAGAAGGACTCGTTTGCCAAGTTTCCGAGTAACTAAGACTCTCTGGCTTTTGATCCTCAAATTTGGGGCACTGAACTATTCCAACCTCTGGAAGAGAAAACTTCTCTGTTTCGACTCCTGCTCTCGGGAATAAATTGGCCAAGTGGCCTTGAGACAGATTCCCAGTTCTGAGCTAATCGAAGCACACAAGAACGAATGCAGCCTCAAGAAGAAGAGAGGAGAGAGAAGGATAGCATGAAGAACAAGCTCTCAAAACAGATCGCAAACAAAACAATCACAACATTTCATGACGACAGAAATCAACTTGAGGAAGAGAGATGAATGATTGAACATGGAGGTTTCTACAGCCACTCCATTGGAGGTACAAGAGCAACCGTGCTCTACCCAGAGACAACTCACACAAATAGAGACGAAAAATTCAGAGTGACTCGGGAACAACCTCACCGAGCATCCGAGCTCTACCCTCTCTATTTATAGTCTTCTTGCTACAGGGGGAGAACCCGTTAACTCCCACCTAACACCGGGTTTTACCACTCTCTTTACCCAACAGCGAGAACGAGCTCCAGTGCTTTACCCGTTACACCCAACGGCTCTACTGCTTTGCCCGTTAGCGCCAACAACTCCAGTGCTTTCGCAGAGACACAGCTTCCCTTTGCAGCTTTCCGCATTTCTCCAAAATGCCACTTCGCTGCCTTCCCGGAAGCTTCCTCCCGCCTTGCCGATCACGCTTGCAACCACCTCACAGACTTCGTCGTCTTTGGCATCTCCCAGCCGATCACGACCTCAGCACCCCCGTGCCTAGTCTCGACCATCCATGCCTCACCACGATTAGTCTTAAAGTCCTGCAAACCATCACAGACAAGCAAACCATTACATAGTACCGCTCACAATAGTATCCAACCACTTGAGCCAGAAAAACAGAACTCAAATCATACTCTTACCAAGTCATATACCACCTACGACCAGTCGAAAATAGAGAACAATGAAAGCACACGACATACGACCACAAAATCAAGCCATACGACCAGATACAATGAGTCTACGATCATCGCTAACTTGCTACGACCACCCACAACTCGCTACGGCTTTAACGCTCAAAGTCTACGACTTCAACCCAAGTCGTTACGACCGATCGAAAAGATAAACAAACAAATGCACAAGGTCCCTGACTTCATCACAAAGCCCTACGACCAAATTCCAGCTCAAATGGTCAAGTCTGCAGGTCATACGACCGATTCCAACTGCGTGCGAGCACGTCCGACCACGCCAGACTGCTCTACGACCAAATCCGACCGGTATCGACTACAACCGACTGAGTCTGACCCCGACCCGACCTCGTTCGACCGCTTCACAACATGGTCGAAGTCCGCCAACTTCCCACGTGGTCGCAAGCTTGAGTGCTGGCCCCCGACCACAGTGGTCGAAGCATCGACTTCCGACCGCAGCTCTCAATAATGTAGTCGTAGAGTGCCGACTACTCACGTGGTCATAGATTTGAGTGCCGACTTCGACTGCAGCCCACTACAACGTGGTCGTAGCTTCGACTTACAACTTCTAACCGCTTTCAGCTCATGACAACGTGGTCGAAGCTACAATCGACTACGGCCAATGTGATCGTAAACGACCTGAAAATGGTCGTATACGCTACAACGTGGTCGTAAATGGCTCGGCTGGCTTCCGATAGCGCACAACGTGGTCGTACGGGTCATTTCGACCATGACCAAGATACGACCATGGCAAAACCAGTCTTAACCTTCCCTGGTGACCTACGATTACGGCCAAACGTGGTCGTAACCTGCTTCGACCACGACCAACGTGGTCGTACTGGCCTTCGACCACGGCCAACGTGGTCGTGCTGGCTGCAGAGCACTTTGCCAGGGCTACGATATTGCCGAACTGGCACAAACCTCAAAAGCTAAACTCAATCTTCCTAGATCAAGAGTCAATTACTCATCACAACCATGGGGTGACCTTCACATGGTCTCTCAATCTCCCCCTTGATGAGTATATTGACAAACCCAGAAAAAGCAAGAAGTTGAGTTTGTTTTGAAAAGTCCAACATGGTCCAAAGAAGAGAAAGAAACACACAAATGACCATGTCGACAGAAGGAACACTAGAGCAACAACTGAAAGAGCAAATTGATCTCCAAAGCTCTAAACTGGAACCAACAGACTTTTTCTTCTCTATTCTCCCCCTTTTGGAAATAAACACATCAAGATGCAATAGAGAGAATATGACATGTCAATGGATGAATATGGCTGAAGTTTGTTTATTTAAGCATTTAGAGCCATGAGAGTTATCCATAATGATCATAATGTAATACACCAAGCCATAACTCAATAAAACGCTATCTAGATCCTGACAACATATATATAAGCCAGCTAGAGCACATAGATGACAATATGAAATGTAATGCATTTTGTGAGCAAGTCACGTCATCAATGAGTAAAGTCTAGCTAGAGACATCCAAGGATGATGCAGGCCATGTCAATAAGCTAAGCGGAACAAAGAAGCTAACATTGAGTCCAAATAGAGTGCTATAAGCTCAAGATTGAAACATTGGTTAAGGTACTTGGTTCTGATTGTAGATTAAGCAAATTGAGCACATTAAACATTGTCTTTTGAAAGCATATGGTTGTTTTCAACCCAATTTTTGTTTATGTGCTAGATCTCAAGCCTTATGCGACTACTCCAAGCAATAAGCTTAAGAAGATAGTCTAGGTCATCCAAAACTCCCCCTGAGTTCATGCCTAGTGCAATGGCAAGCTGTCTCATGAGAAGAAATTGGTGAAATCAGTTTTTTCGCACAAATATGGTGGTTGTCAACCAACACTTTGTTTTATCATGTGCTAGATCTCAAGCCTTATGCGACTACTCCAAGCAAGAAGCTTAAGAAGATAGTCTAGGTCATCCAAAACTCCCCCTAAGTTCATGCCAAGTGCAATGGCAAGCCGTCTCATAGGAAAGAATTGGTGAGATCAGTTTTTTCGCACAAAAGAGATCTTTTTGCTTTTTAACACATTGTACTAACTCATGTATCATCAGGAGACTAAAACAGCTCAAACTAAGGCTCAATATAGATTCAACGCTCTACTCAGCCTATTTGACATGGCATGAATCATAAAAGGATAGCTCAAGAAAGACTAAACTCAAATGCTAGCATGACAAGTTTAATTTAAGTTGATCAATTTTACTTAACTTATCATGGCAAACGCTAGTCTACACATATGAAGTCATGATAAATTTAGCAAGCTAAGCACAAGTCATGGCAAGGTGTAAAGCATTGAAGCATGTCATAACAGGATAATAATCAAGGCTCAATGCAGTTTGATTATAATGCGAAATGCTGAAAATGCATGAAAGACCAGCTCCCCCTCAACATTAGATGCAACTTTTAGTTCAAGTTGAGTTATGTCAGAATTAAGCTCCAGAAGCTCCCAATTGAACTCCCCTTGAACCAAAGCAAAAGAATCGAGAAGCTGGGAAAGAAAACAGCAAACAGGCAGTCCTTAAAGCATAGAAAAGATATAGAGACAACTATGGCTCAGACTGACTCTCATCTACCCCATATGACTCCAGAACAATCAGCTGACAGTAAATCACACACTAGAGAGCAAACACGTACCCTGTCTACCCGAGGGTGGCCCAACCCTCGCTAGAACCTACAAGAAGTGAGTGAGCTCGACCTAGTGAGATAAGAAGCAGCTAATCCTGGTAGCACAAGATAAGAGTTAGAAGTCTAAGCATCTCGGCAAGAGAAGCACTCTAACCTATGCTGGAAGGACTAAACCCGAATGCACCCCGAGTGCAATGCAACAGAAATGAGACAGAAGCATAATCAATATAGTAAAGCAGTAAAGCCCAAAGCTCCCCCTCACTACAATCCGTAAGAACACACCACCCCAAGCTCTCCCCGCAGAGCTGAAAACCTTGAACTATCCAATGGCTTGGTGAAAATGTCAGCCAACTGGTGGTCACTCTCCACAAACTGGAGCACTATATCGCCCTTCTCTACATGGTCTCTAAGGAAGTGAAAACGGATATCGATGTGCTTGGTACGAGAGTGTTGCACTGGGTTCTTAGCAATGTTAATCGCAGAAGTGTTATCACAAAAGAGTGGAACACTGTCTATGACCAACCCAAAGTCCCGCAGGGTCGAGGCCATCCAAAGTACCTGGCTACAACAGCTGGCTGCAGCAACATACTCGGCCTCTGCGGTGGACTGCGCAACACCGGACTGCTTCCTCGAAGACCAAGAAACGAGAGAAGTGCCAATGAATTGGCAAGTGCCAGAAGTGCTCTTCCTATCTATCCTACAGCCGGCAAAGTCTGCATCCGAAAAGGCTCTCAAGGAAAGACAAGAAGAGGAAGAGTACCAGATACCATAGTCAATGGTAGCTCGAAGGTACCGAAAGATGCGCTTCACCGCCTGGCGGTGAGATACGCGAGGAGAAGCCTGAAACCGAGCACACAGACACACGGAGAAGTGTATGTCTGGTCTCGAGGCAGTGAGGTAAAGAAGAGAGCCGATCATACTTCTGTATTCTTTCTGATCAACTGGCTCGCCATCCTCATCTGGGTCAAGATAGGCTGTACAAGCCATCGGAGTTGACACCGGCTTACCATCACTCATATCGAAGCGTCTTAGGAGGTCGCGAGTGTACTTGCCTTGATACAAGAAGGTACCCTCCCGAGTCTGCTTGATTTGGAAGCCAAGGAAGAAGGTCAACTCACCCATCATACTCATTTCAAACTCGGTGCTCATGACATCCGAGAACTGGGAAACCAGAGTATGGGAAGAGCCACCAAAGATAATGTCATCGACATAGATCTGGACGAGCAGAAGGTCAGCGCCAAGCCGGCGGATGAACAAGGTCTTATCAACTTTACCCATTTCAAACCCATGACTCAACAAGTAGGACTTAAGCCTCTCATACCAAGCCCTGGGGGCCTGCTTAAGTCCATATAACGCTTTGGAAAGCTTAAAGACATGGTTTGGGTATTTGGGGTTTTCGAAACCAGGAGGCTGTCGGACGTAGACCTCTTCCTCAATAAGGCCATTGAGAAAGGCACTCTTGACGTCCATCTGGTAAATCTTGAAACCCTTAGAAGCTGCAAAGGCAAGCAGGATTCTAATGGCTTCAAGTCTAGCTACAGGGGCAAAGGTCTCCTCGAAATCTAGACCTTCAACCTGGGAGAACCCCTGAGCAACCAGTCTAGCCTTGTTTCGAATAACCACTCCATCCTCGCTCTGCTTGTTCTTGAACACCCACTTAGTCCCAATAATATTGTGACCTCGCGGGGGCTCGACAAGCGACCAGACCTTGTTCCTCTCAAAATTTTCTAGCTCCTCATGCATGGCATTGACCCAAGACTCATCAGATAAAGCATGAGAGACATCTTTAGGCTCAAAGGAGGCAATGAAAGCAGAATGGAGACAGAATTGAGATAAGCCAGATTTTGAGCGGGTAACACGCTCGAAAAGGTCTCCAATGATCTGCTCTGAAGGATGAGCTTTCTGGATATGTCTAGGAGGTCCAGAATGAGATGAAGAAGTGGCCTCTACCTCGTGAGCTGACGAGGTAGGAACAGAGCCACCAGCTCCAGAAGAAGCAGAAGGCATGGGCTGATCACCTGGAGGTGCGGTAGAAGACGGCACCTCAAGGGGTGGATAAGGGACTGGATCGGGTAGACAACCCACATCTCCATCGTCCTCGTCATCCACGAAGATGGTCTCGGACTGCTCTAAAGAATCTGAGATAACAGGCCTAGTCCCCGGACTGGCCTCGTCAAAGGTCACCTCACAGGTCTCTACCATTTTACTAGACTCGCAGTTCCAGACCCTATAAGCCCGCGAAGAAGGCGAGTAACCTAGAAAGATCCCATCACAAGAACGTGACTCGAACTTATCTAGGTTCCCGGACTTCAGAATAAAGCACTTGCAACCAAACACACGAAAATGAGAGACGCTGGGCTTTCGCCCGTATCTCAACTCATAAGAAGTGCGGTGCAAGTGTGCCCGAAGAAAAACTCGATTCGAAACATGGCACGCGGTCGCAATAGCCTCAGCCCAAAACTTCCTAGGTGTAGAGTACTCATCGAGCATCGTCCTGGCCATCTCGACCAAGGTACGGTTCTTCCTCTCCACGACGCCATTCTGCTGTGGGACGTGCGGAGAAGAGAACTGGTGCTCTACACCTGTCTCACCACAGAAACTCTCAAAGTAGGAATTCTTGAACTCCGTGCCATTGTCACTGCGGATCGCTCGTAAGGACACCTGGGAGCTCAACAGAAAGCCTACTGAAAAGACCTCGGAAATGCGAAAACGTCTCATCCTTCGAGGCTAAGAAAAACACCCAAGAATACCTCGAGAAGTCATCGACCACAACAAGAACATACCACTTCCCCCCTGCTGACTGCACTCGAGCTGGTCCAACTGTGTCCATGTGGAGCAGCTGTCCCGATGCATCGGTCATAGTAACTGTGACCGGAGGGTGAGAAGCGACAACCATCTTGCCGTGCCGGCATGGAGAGCAAACAAGATCTTTGACCATCTTGAGTTTAGGCATACCACGAATGAGATCGTGGCCGCTAACTCGGGTCAAATGGTCAAATCCAATATGACCAAGTCTCCTATGCCAGAACGAGAGGTCGCGGGACTCAGAAGCAACTAAACACCTGAGATGATCACCAGAAGACTCAGAAAAATCAGCACGAAAGATCCTCCCAAAACGAGAAATCCCGCAAACCAGACTACCCGAAGAATCAAGAATTTTACAAGCATTTTTCTTAAAGCTCACCTCGAAATCATCATCGGTAAGCTGAGAAACTGAAAGCAAATTGTACTGCAGCTTACTAACCAAGGCTACATCTTTCAAAATGAAAGAATCATTAATGCGCACAGTACCTTTGGCGATGAGGCGCCCAGATGAAGCATCTCCGAAAGTGATCGTCTCATCACCTGGAGCACGGGCAAGGGAAGAAAACCAACGGGAGTCTCCGGTCATATGACGAGAACAACCGGAGTCTACAAGCCAAACCTTTCCCTTCCCTGCCCGGCGAACCTGAGTCAAACAGAGAGTAAAGTCTCAGTACTGGGGTAAATCAAAAGAGATTTTGGCACCCAATGCTGAACAACATGTCGAGCAGATGAAGTCGTCAAGCACGACTGACCTCTATCTACCTTACGCTCTCTGTGACTCAAAGAAGCAGAAGGTCTGTGAGCAGATCCTGAAGCTGTTGCGGGGTCCGACTGCTACGGGGGAGCGAGTCGGAACACCGGCAACACGCTGATCACGCCGCGGGTAGCTATCTCGATGGGAAAAACGAGATCTACCCCTAGGACGGCGGAAGTCACGACCAGAGGCAGCATGAGGACGAAAAGCAGAAAACTCGGAAAAACCAAGTCCTCTATGCTGCCTAAACTCCGTAACAGGAGCAAACCTAGACCTCGTGTTGGTCTTAGGTGCACTCAGGATCTGGGGCTGACCCTGAATACCCCTAAGAGACTCAACACGGTCTCTACGCGCGATCTTGGCGCGCCTGAAGCATCTCTCGATTGAGTGCCCATCCTTCTGACAGAAGGTGCAGTGGTACCTCACCTTCGAAGAGGTGGAAGTAGCACGCGAGGACTTCGGCTTCTGAGAGGCCGAAGTAGCAGGTGAACCTACCTTGCTGTCAGAGATCCCTTGGACAAAGCCCGCTGATTTGAATTTGACCTCATCAGATCTGGGCTCGACCTCGATCACACCTCCCACTATGGGTCTGAGAATAGCAGGAGGATGCTTCCTCATATCCTCATAGAAATCATATCCTAGACCTTGATTGAACTTACAAATCTTGGATTGGTCTAGAATAAGATTAAGCTTCTTCTTGCCTCCTACAAATCTCTCGAGAGTGTTCATAAGATACTGACACTCCCGAAAGAGAGAGGTGCAAGAAGAGCAGGGAGAAGAGGGAACAGCAGGAGGTAAGGGAGCAGAAGAAGAACCAACAGTAGAGGAAAGAATGGCTTGTGCACGCACAGCCAACTCTGAGGGGACAGTCCTACTACTAGCAGGTTGGTTCGCGTCTCTAAGCGTCTCATCCTTACCCTGGGGCTTCTCCCCCACACCATCAATCACATCACAACCAGATTGTGGCTTCTTTAGTAAGTCCTTAGTTAGCTTCACACATTTGTCATTCAAAGCAATGAGTTCAAGTTTTAGTTTATCACAACTAATGCATGGTGAGCTAACAGGATCCTTAGTCGCATACTGAGCTATTTTCTTGTTGTTGTCAATCATTTCTTGAAACTGTTTTGAGACAGATTCAAGTTCAGCAGTTAACTTTGGACAATTCAAACATGAATCAATAGGCTCAAGTAAAGAAGCACTCAACTCAGCAATCTTGTGATCTGCCCGTTTTAGGTTCATCTTCAAGTTATTGCAATTTTCACAAGACTCGGGCAGATCAAGGAGCATGGCATAAGGTCCTCTAGCAGCAATGTCCTTATCCTCACATGAGGTGGGAGAAGTAGTCTCATCAGTAGTAAGTAGGGTAACAGCCATCCTACTCAACTCTAACTCAGCAAGCAGACTAACATTCTCCACCTTAACAATATCAAGCTCAGAGGACACACTATCATGAGAGGTCCTTAATTTCTCCATGTCATCAAGCAAGGCACAGCATGTATCACAGTCGTCACGGGAGGGAGCAGATGTAAGTGAAGTAATCTCCCGTGACAGTCTATCTACTTCCTTCTCTAACTCGGTACACCTAGACCTAGCTCTAGCATGAAATCCACCTAGCTTAAGAAAAGCATCATTTAACTGGT